>CM037153.1:9399246-9799246 GCA_020921065.1 Vaccinium darrowii
GATTTTTTTTGTAAAAGTTATAAATTTTTTGTAAAAGTTATGAGACACAGCAAAATGTTACAAATCATAGAAAATATTACGAATCGTATTGCTAAAAAGTTACGAAAAACTAAAAAATATTACGATTGCCGAGGAAGTGGCACAATCTGGACCATACAATAGGTGCATATGGTACACCCAAATAATGGGTGTGTATTGTAGCCATTTCCAAAACACTAACACTTTTGCACTAAAGATTCTTATACAGATTTTCGTCCTTCAAGATTAATTAACGAGCGTAAGTTAGCCAAAGAGACATCTGAGTTATAAAATATATGGCTTTTGTCACCGGTTGAATTCTAGCTTTGACCCTAATGTCCAGTTGGGGCCAAAGGCGTTAAATTGGTTGAAAATGAATTGCCAGTTGTACACGTTATTTGGCTATAAAAGGGAGATCCTAATTGCGTTTCCTCATACTGAGAAAAATGGGTTTAAGCAAGCTCTTTGTTGTTTTGCAAGTATTTTTTATTTTTATCACTCTCTTGGGTTTTCAGGTGGCTGCTAGGGAACTGGTCGAGACTTCCAGCTCTCAAAGCCCTGGTAAGTTTACATATACGAGGACCCAAAGACTTCACCACATAATTAGTTCTTACATTCAAAATCTCCATGGTGTTACTTTAATTAGGCTCCCACTAGCAAATAATGGAGATTAGCCAAGGTGACCGTAAATTGGCGAAGACTCACTAAGTTATAGGTAAAAAGAGTTCAAATAGTTTTCATTTCTTGAATTTTGGTCATTTGAAAAAGGTATTAATTGCACATGATCATCTTGAACATAAGCATATAGGCTATTGGGGAATCACAAAAATCCTATGTTATTTTATATTAGGTGATAGTTTCGTATCGTGACAGACCTCAAATGCGGCTACACATGAGGGAAATGTTAAGGAATATAGTCTCACATTGCTTGGGGATGGAATGAGTGATCATTTAATATAATGTTGGGCCTCTTCACTCATTGCCAATTGATTTTGAGATGGATATAAAGGTTGTGTTCGTTTTGCTTCTTTGGCCGTTTTTTGAACTCATTTTTCGAAAAGTATGTTCGGTTCCACTTTCCAGTTTTGCGCAGAGAGAGGGAGAGAGCAATTGTAATAGGGTTTGGAGTGTGGGGCCCACTGGCCCTGTTTTGCAGAGAGAGAGCAACGCATTGTACTCTACTTTGGAGTGTGGGGCCAACTGGCCTGTTTTGCACAGAGAGAGAGGAGGGAAAGTGGGGTGCCCACTGGTTGGGTTTTGTCGGTCAAAAGAGGAGGAAAAGTCTATATTTCAGAAGTGTTTCAAAGCCAATTTTTGAAAGGCATTCAAAAGCCCATCCGAACACAGCGAAAGTTTCCACAATTTGTCAGTTCGTCATGTTTCATAATCAGCTATTGCACTTGATTATGGTTCATTTTTATAGATCAATTAAAAAAACACTTATGGTTCATTTTAATTTCAAATGTTTTCACAAAGAGACTTACGCAAGACTTATGCACGATACAAACTGAAAAGAGACACAAAAGTATTACTGTGGGTGTATTTTAATTAATATAAAGAAATGGATTAATATTTCGTTATCTTCTTTGAAGTTGGTTTCACTACTTTATAATATTAAAGTATTACTATTTAGTTGATTAATGTATATATATCTTATGGGTGGTGATAATGCCAAAACTATTTTTGTTAAAATACCCAAAACTCTAGTGCATAAAAGGCTTGTACTTCAACAACTTTCGACCAATAAAATGATAATGCCAAAACTGTTTTTGTTAGTGCCAAAACTCCAATGCACAAAAGGCTTGTACTTTATAATATATTCTCGGATGAAGCTCTTCCTAGTCTATTTTTTTTTTTAATGATTGACCCTTAAAAACACGTTTTAAACATATTGAACAGTTCGGATAATCAAAATTCAATCAGGAAATGAGAGTCCCTCACCGTAACAAAGTAAGAGTTCTCTTATTAGATGATTGGTGTTATATATATATATATATACACATACACACACACACACACACACATGGATCGTGATCCATGAGGGATCTCTCATGGAAATTTAGTGCGGACCTCGTGGATCAGGGTCGAATCTTGACGATCCGAACCGCTCAATGTGTTTAAAACGCGTTTTTAAGCGCCTACGCGGAGAATCGCAAAAAAAAAAAAAAAAATACCTCGAAGGGCTTGATCCGAGCAGTTTCCAATAAAAACTGTATAGATCAAGCCATTCCGGGTATTTTTTTTTAGCAATTCTTCACTTAGGTCCGTAAAAACACATTTTGAACACATTAAATGGTTTAGATCATCGAAATTTGGTCCGGAAAGTTGAAAATGGAGGTGGTCCACACCAAATTTTCCGTGAGGGTCCCTCAATAGATCATGATATGTGTACATATGCATGAATTAATTAATTAATTAAATGAGAACATATTTGTCCTGGTAGTAACATGCTAAAATTTCATGTAGTCATGAGGCCAAGGGGTACTATGCATTATACGACTGACAGATTTTGTGCGGTTCAAACAGATCATGATTCTATGGAGAGGGAACTCTTTGGTGGCTATGGTCGAGGTGGTGATAATCTGCCCCATGGACGAGTTGGTGATTCTATGGAGAGGGAACTCTTTGCTGCTCATCGACAAGGTGATTATAAACCCCACCCCCCTTGACGTGGATGATTTTGCCTAACAAATTGAAGCTTAGTTTGGAACAAAGAGGTTGGTCGAGGTGGACAGACATATAACATGTCCCGAAGTTCGCATTCGAAACTTGTTACTGCAAGCTATTACCCTATTTTCTTTTTTATTATCTTTCTATCGGCTTTTAAAAAGTAAAAATAAAAACATGTTTGGGAATCAGTTGCGAAGCATGGTTTAGTCCAATCGCACCAATATTGTATAAATAAAATGTAACGATATGATTTCCATGAACAGCTAGACTTATCTAAAATGTTGATGTTACGTTATTGCAAATATTGTTTCACATGAAATGCAAGTCTGGGAATTAGGTTATATTAAAATATTCTATTAGGAAATTAGGGTATATTAAAATGAGAGTATAAATTTTTGATAAATTAACCTTGTAGCCAGAATATCAAGTAGATAATTTTTATTTTATTTTATTGTAACTCAGTATTTGACCTAACGATTGGAATTGGCTTATTAACCTTTTTGGTCCCCAAAGTATTGACCGCATCTCAATTTTGTCCCCAATGTATCAATTGCTGACATTTACAACGTTTCAATTTTGTACCAATCAAGTCCCCAAGACTAATGCAATGAGCCCAACCTGTTAAAATGAGGGGTATATTCGTCATTTTGCCCATCTCAAATTTCTGTTCAACAAAATTGAAAAAAAAAAAAAACTAAAAATCTGTCTCTCCCCCAAAACCCAACCTCCTCCCTCCGCCTCTTTCCACCGCTACAACCACCACCACCTGTACTCCACAAATTTTTAAAAATGATTATTGATACTCTCTTTGTCTCTCCCCATCTCCTTTCCTTCTCCCTTTCTCTCCTCTGGTAGTCCGGAAGCCATGGATATTAGTAAAGGGCATTAGGAGTATATGATGTATCTCGTGGTCCTAATGTGTAATTGTGTTTAGTTGGTTTGTCAAGTTGTTAAGTGTGTTTTCGTATTTCTGTTAAGGAAAAATCTACAATACACACCCCCTTTTAGGGTGTACGATATGCACCCATTGTGTGGTCCATATTGCGCCACCTCATAAAAAATGACCTGGAGTACTGGTCATTCGTAACATTTTCGTCTGTTTCGTAACTTTTATACTAAGAATTCGTAACTTTTAGATAATATGATTCGTAACATTTTCTTTCATTTCATAACTTTTTGTGTGTGTCGTAATTTTTCGTGGGTTTCATAACTTTGAGATAAAAAATTATAACTTTTCTCAAATATGATTCGTAACATTTTTGTATGTTTTGTAACTTTTACACTAAGCATTCGTAACTTTTTGACAATATGATTCGTAACATTCTCTTTTGTTTCGTAACTTTTTTTTGTTTAATAACTTTTTGTACGTTTCATAACTTTTCGTAGAACTCGTAACTTTGAGATAAAAAATTATAACTTTTCTCAAATATGATTCGTAACATTTTTGTACATTTCGTAACTTTTCACAAATATGATTCGTAACTTTTCGCAGATATGATTCGTAACATTTTTGTTGGTCTCGTAACTTTAATAAAAAATCATAACTTTTCAACCATGTATAATCGATTGCGTAATCGATTATAGTGGTCTTCAAAATTGAGTTATAAAAAAATTGTTGGGAATAATCAAATACGTAATCAATTATGTAATCAATTCCATAATTGATTACACAACACAATCAATTGGGTAATCGATCAAAGTGGTCTTCAAAATTGAGTTATAAAAAATGGTTGGGAACAATCGAATACATAATCAATTATGTAATCAATTCCATAATCGATTACTCAACACAACACAATCAATTGGGTAATCGATCAAAGTGGTCTTCAAATTTGAGTTATCAAAAACGGTTGGGAACAATTGAATACATTATCACTTCTACAATCAATGCTATAATCTATTATGCGACACAATCAATTATGCAATGCAATAAAATGGGTAAACATTGCAACATCGATTGTTCAATCAAATTGGGTGAGTAGAGTATTTGATTTGGCAATCAATCATTTTCAATAACCTTTCTAATAGATTGTGGAATCGGTTAGTGTGAAATTCCTCAATTGATTGGTCTTGATAACACATGTGACTGGCGATCTTATAAAATAAGAGTGGTCAATTATTTTTAATCGTGTTACGAGCACTAATTTACAAGGCACTAGTAGTGTGTCCTCGATGTTATCTTACTGCAGTTAATATTATTTTGGTAATCTCGTACTTTGTAGCTCGCCCATTACCTTCATTGTTGGTGTTCCATATTTGTTTAACTTGCATGATCGACTTCACTGTTGTTTAATTAAACTATTATTTCATTGAGAACTAATTAGGTAAAAAGTTATGTTATCATTTTCTCTGTAATTAAAAGTATTGTGCAATATATTGAAAATATGCATTTTTTTAAAAAATATGAAAAAGAAAAAAATTGACCTTACATGGTTCAAATAGTCTTAAAAATAGTTTTAAAAAATATTTAGCTTTGATTTTTTTATTACCTTTTGATATTAAATGGCCTTTGTAATTGTTGAGGCCGATGTGTTTCAAAGAAGTAAATGATATTTTTTTTAAATTAATTTTAGTTTCAATATTCCAAAAAAAAAAGAAAACAGATGAAGAAGATATTTTTATTCTATACTAATTTTAGATATTAATTTGGGCTTCTCTTCCCTTCAAATTTGAAAACACTTTTACTATAACTATTGCTCAACTTATTTAAAAATTTAAACTCCTAATTTGTTTTCCCAAACTATAGTTAGGGCGCAACTTGTTGAGCCTATGGCGTAATTTAAAGAAGGATGCTAGGCGTACAGAACGACAACATACAAATAATGTACAGAGCTATTCGGGGACCCACATTTGGGTCCCACACGGATGATCCGAACCGTTCATTCATCTTAGAATAATTTTCCAAGGGGCCTAGCGAGAAATCACCTTGATCCAACATTCGTAAGTGGTTGATCAAAAATCTCCCCATTTCATTCAAAATTAGGTTTTCCATAATTTAAGCCCTTATATTCGGGCATTGCTACCCGTACAGAGAGATAGACACAAAAAAATGTACAGAGCACGTTCGGGGATGCACTTTTGGGTCTCACACGAATAATCCAAACTGTTCATTATTCTTAAAACATTTTTCTGAGGGGGCTCACAAAAATTCAACTCAATTGGACGGTTATAAGTGCTTGAACCAAAATCCCACCGTTTCAAGCAAAAATCTTTTGATTGAAATGGTGGGACTTTTGTTCAAGCACTTCTAACCGTCCGATTGACCTAAATTTTTTTTTGGCCCCCTCGAAAAAATGTTTTAAGAATAATGAATGGTTCGGATCATTCGTGTACCTATTCTTTCTGTACCCATAGGTTTTCCGCTTATATTCGGCCCACATTAGCTGTAGCGCAAGTTGAAAATTTAAACCCTTAAATATTTTCCAAAACCTAGTCGTCATATTTTTCCCTACATTTTTCGTTAAGATTTTTCTTACATTTTTGGTGAAGGAAGAGCATTATCCATATTATTGGCAAAGACTATGAGAGATTTTTCTTACATTTTTTGTTAAGATTTTTCTTATATTCATTCGAAGCCAACTACAGATTTTTGTTACATTTTTTATTTATTTTAGAATTGACATTATGTTCATGAAGAATCTGATCATGATGTACTCTTTTCAGTAAAGTTTTTTCTGATGCTATATGAAATCTGGTTCTGCATGCAATCCTCCTGATTCCTTATTCCGTATGCTTGTTGAATGCATTCACGTCAGGCCTATAAATCCAACAATCATCCTTTTATATTGTTTGCTGTTTTTTTCTATGGGGGGAAATGAAGATGGATTTTCGATGGTGCATGGAGTAGCAGCTTGATGAAGCAGATTATTAAGAGAGTCAATTTTTCTTCTGATGATTGTGTACCCTAAGACTAAAATGTAGAGCTTGTATGGATAGCTTTTGAGGCATTGTTGTAAATCTTCCAGCATAGGTTTTTTTTTAGTAGAGGTTGCGACAATTCTTTTCCGTATTGGTTTATGCTGTATTGGAGGTTATTTCGTGACAGTACTGCAACATAGCCTCTGGGAAATACGGTAATTAGTCCTTGTGTATTCGTGTGCCTTTGTGTGTCCACCCTAGGAGTGTGACCTGGGCTTAAAAGCACAGCAACTTTAGACATAAGCTATTGGGGATGCTCAAACTCATATTGTTTGTTGTCGGAAGCACTAACGCCAATATAATTACTTGACATCTCTGCAGTTAAAAAAAATTCTGTTCTTGTAAATGATTGTCTTCTATTAGAAAAAGAGTCGTGAAATAAACAAGCATGCCTCTTCTCAAAAGAAATCTTAAAATAAACGAGCATGCCTCTTCTTCGGTAGCCATTTTTTCGCTAGCCGTTTTACAAAGGGAAATCACAAACATAACTACATAATTGCACGGCAGATATCCAAGTAGAGTAACAAACTTCTGCCATGTAATTTTTGCTTTTAATTACTCAGAATTCCACCAACGAAGAAAGGTGAGAAAGCGGATGACGTGGATGCTCTTCATTGTCAACTGGTATGGCACACATAGTAATTCTGACAAAGCCGCTCAACAGTGCAACTCTGCTGGCATTATAATCTGCAATTCCTGGAGGCAGGCATCTCTGTGTTGCTCTTGCATGTGGAAGTGCACTAAGATGGAGGGTCTCATATACAACACCTTGTCCCGCAAAGCTACCATCCCCGTGGATTAATACGCCCATATTCTTGGTCCTACCCACATCATGGGAGTAATATTGTTTTGCTCTTGTTTTCCCAACAACAACTGGATCTACGGCTTCCAAGTGACTTGGATTTGCAACCAAAGACAAGTGAATTCTCCTCCCACCCCTAATTGGCCTATCATAAGAAGTCCCCAAGTGATATTTGACATCACCGGTTCCTGTATAAAGCCCAACTTCGTCATCAGGCCTTGTTCCGCTGCTGAACTCACTAAAGATCTGTCGTAATGGCTTTCGAACAACATTACCCAAAACATTTAATCTTCCTCTGTGTGACATCCCAATAACAATACTCTCAACCCCTAGGTCAGCTGACCTGTCAAACATCTCCTTCATGCCTGGAATCAAAGTCTCACCACCTTCAAGACCAAACCTCTTTGCTGCTGTCCACTTAGTAGCCAAAAAATTCGCAAACTGTGTGCTCCAAATCAGTCTATCAAGCATAACCTCGCGACCATAAAAATTGGAGTAAACCCCTTTTGTTGGTTCTTGGTTCCCTTGGCCCGAGGTCCCCTGTTTAGCTCATTCAAACCATCTATGCTCTCATTACCAAAGAAACCATTGTTTTGCCCTCTGGGTTTGTACTTGCCATCAACAGCCGACCATCCACGTCCACTTATCCTTGAATCATAACCATTAGATCCAAATGCAAAACAAGACCTTAATGTACTCCCATACTGGCGATACAATTTGTTTGGGTACATCTTATTCATATATCCATTAGCTGTGTTCATGCCTGACATTGGCCTTGATTGATTCAAGCCCTGCAGATATAATACCAAAAAAAAAAGAGAGGTTCTTTTAGGAAATTTTCATAATGAAATCCATCTAGAAAGCTTGGATATGAAAGACATGTACGAGACTTCCACAATCCCCAACTGATGAACAATATTACAGTATATATTAGAAATAAAAACAACTAAGACTGGCTAATCAACACCAACAAGGCAAGCTTAGAAGAAGAAATGCCTTGACTACAACCTAAATCATTTTAGAAGGTGCCTGAGAGGATCAGCCCATTCAGCAGTGGCCCAAATAATTCAAAGATGATACCAAATTCACAAGAAGAAGAGTACATTTTATATTTCAAGTTCATAAGACTCAGAATTCCGAATCCAAAGCGCTACCGTCCACCATGAAATAGCAGAAAAAGAATTCAACATGGAGAATATCACATACCATGTAATGAGAATTAGGACGATAACTCTGATTCTTCGAACCCGGGACATTATTTGCAAGCGATATTGGTGATAGCATTGATGTGCTAGTTACAGGCCTAGATTGACCGTCAGAATAATCCAACCAAGGGATTGGAGACCTCATACCATCATATCCATATCTTGGATCCTGAAATCCAGATGCAGGAAATACTCCAGGTAGACCACCCCTTCCGAAAGAACCATTCGAGCTATATGATCCATTCTGATATGTCTGTTTCGTGGTGGCAGCACCACTATTCCCCTTTATGCCCCCACCATTCACCAAACCATTTGAGTTCCCATTAGCTATGATTACAAAGATAATTTACACATGCTATTTATTGATCACTTTCCTTAGCACCACTCAACTCAAACAAGCCTTCGCCTCAATTGTGAAAGGAACATGGATGCACTTCCACTGGATATAATACAAACTATAATCACAAAAAACAGAAGTGAGCAAACTCAAGTACTTACATGAGGCACTTCAATTCCCTCTGGATTGATGTATCTCGCAAAATCGTCCCCTCATTCATTGGTAGTCCCATCATAGCCTAAAAAAATAGGTTCAGTTGAGGTGACAAAAAAAATTACTATACATTACCTAACATCATCCAACAGGAAAACAAAATTTTGTATCAAAATTACTATACATTATAATCTGCAATTCCTGGAGGCAGGCATCTCTGTGTTGCTCTTGCATGTGGTTCTAATGGCGAGCTTTGGCAGTTCTACTGCAGCCCTGCTGGCATTCAAAGAAAAAATATCTGTCAGGACATTTTGAGTTCAGGAGCAAGTGATGGTGGTCAACTTCTTGGGAGCAAGGGGTATCCGAGGTCATTAGTTTGGCGTTTTTCACATTCTAATTCAGAAGAAGCTAATCGGCAGTTTTTCCTGTTAACTGATCACGAGATACAGTGTTTCACTGTCACATTTTCCACAGGTCTGTAGGGCACAGCACCGCCGAAAGAAAGAAACCTAACATGCCAGACGGCCAAAGAGAGAGGAAACGTAAAAGCACTAAAAGAAAAGTCTCTAATGCTGCTATCAACAATTTCTGATCAAGCAACCTCAATCGGATCAAGCGACTAAAACAGTGTGAGCCAATAAGAAGCCAGATACCCTTACCATCCACTCCAATTCTCAGTCCACATTTTTGGTTTTTGGGCAGAATTTGGGGTGAATTGGTCACAATAAAATCCATTGCAAGTGTTGATCTGTATGTATTTGAAAGAGCAATATTAGCTACGATGAACCTAATAAGATCTCTTCAAAACTGGGTTTGTAAGAAGTGGAACTACAAAAGCAATGAAAATCAAATATCAAATCAGAAGTCGATTCTGTAAACTTACTTGGTGTTCTTCGTTGCTTCTGCTCCTTTGCTACAACCACAGATGTAGAGGTGAGCGGCGTCGCTGGGTCTAGACTCTAGGGTTTGGGGGAAGGAGATGGCGACGATGGGAGATGGCGGAGATGACGACGATGGGAGATGGCGGAGATGGCGGCGATGACGATAGGAGACGGCGGAGATGATGACGACGATAGGAGAGTTTGATACACCGTTGTTCCTCTGCTGTGGTTTTTTTCCCCTTTTCCTAGGTTTTTGTTTTCATATTTTTTTTTTAATTTATTACGTAACCTGTTGCTCAGGTTAACAAGTTACCAATTCATAACTTTTTATAATTGATTCGTAACTTTTAGCGATCCAACGGTGAATAGCAAGGGTGCATATGATACACAACGTAAGAGGGGTGTGTATTGTAGCCGCTTCCTTCTGTTAAGCCCTCCATATAAAGCAAGAGAGGGCAATGTTTGTAATCAGATGAGAAAACAGAAATGAGAAGCATTGAATTTTGCCTCTCTCGTTCTCTCTCTACTCTAGTTTGATTTCTTGATTCTTCAGGAAAATTTGATGCTTCTCATTTCTGTTTTCTCAACTGATTACAAACAATGCCCTTTCTTGCTTTAAATGGAGGGCTTAGGGTTCCATTTGTTTCGATGTAAAATGTTTTACGATGTAAAATATTTTTCACGTAAAACTATTTTACAAAAATCATTTTTTCTAATCTTATTTTTTGGTGTTTGGTTGACATTTGGGTGCATTCTCGGAAAACAACAAAATAGTAGTAATACGGAGAGAGAGTCGAGCAAATTGGGACTGTAGAGGTGGCTCCTGGTTAGGTGCTGCGCTGGCAAAAAAAAAGGGGAAGCCGTGATTCTTTTCATTGGATCAGGAACTGCAACTTACTGAATGCATAGGATCTCATGTTTTGCAAAACAACTTACGGAAGTCACGAGTAAAAGTTATTTTCCTCCCAATGGAGGAAATTGTTTTACTTGTAAAATATTTTTTTGGATATTTTGTGCAACCAAACACCCAAATATTAGAAAACATTTTACAGGAAATATTTTACGTTCAAACAAACGAAGCCTAACAGAAAGACAAAAACACACTTAACCACTTAACAAACCAACTAAAAACAATTATACAATTACGCATTAATACCTCAAGATACATCATATACTCCTAATGCCCTTTACTAATATGAAGAATCAAGAAATCAAACTAGTCTAGAGAGAGAACGAGAGAGGGAAAATTCGATGCTTCTCATTTCTGTTTTCTCAACAAAGTACAAACAAGGCCATCTCTTGCTTTATATGGACGGGAATCGGGGCCCTGTAGTGAGGGAACTCCCTACATGTGTGTAGTGAGCTCTCTCGGCCGTCTGATTGGCGATTGATAGTTTGGATCATCTTACGCTTTAAAAAAATATTTTTATATTTACTTTAATCTCAATTTATCAGAACCGTTGATCGCCAAATCGGACGGCTGAGGGAGCTCACTACACGCATGTAGTGAGTCCCCTCGCTACAGGCCCCCTGAATCCTGGATGGCCTGTAGTGAAAACACACTTTTCTTTTGAACGGCAAAAAATTAAAGAATTTTATTAATCTTTGGAAACGGATTATAAAGATTAAAGGGATCCGAAGGAATAAGACATCTGAACACGAAAAAGACATCCCAACAATGTTGACATCCGCCTCCGCGACAATCAAATGCCACCACGGACCCTAGGGTAATAACAAGGCTTAACAAGAAGTCAACCGAAAGAGGTAGACAGCATCAACCCAAAAGGGGATACGACATGCAACAACACCCAGAAGGGAATACAAAAACAATGTTCGGATATGCCTCCAAAATCTGACCCAAGACAGCACCAAAATAGCACTCCACGACTCCACGAATCCTTCAAATTGAAAATACTAACAACCATACCAAATGGGGACAAGGAGCACCAGATATTTGATCCACCAGCAATGGACTTCAATGAAAAGCTCTTTTCAACAAATGCAACAGAAGCATCCTTTGGCTGCAATCTAGATGCCACAAAGGTACAAATACATGACACCAACTGTTGCAATTGAAAGTCATCTTAATAACCCAACAGAAAATGCATCTCAAATCAACTACATACATCAGCGTTGGTCAATCTCTACATGTTTGGTCCTAGCATAATAAACAAGGTTGGAAGCTAACGCAACAGCAGATAGATTGTCACACCATATAACAGTGGGCAAGAGAGAATGCACAAATAGTTCTGACAGAAGCTACTGAACCCATGTAACATTTGTAGCAGTCTAGGCTAAAGATCGATATTCTACTTCAGTAGATGATTGAGCAACATTATGTTTCTTTTTAGCGCACTATGACACAAGAATTTAGAACATAAAAATAAGAAGAAACCAGTTGTGGACCTCCTGTTCAAGGAATCACCAGCCCAATTTGCATCTGAAAAGGCAGTTAACTTCGAACAACTAAGCATAAACACTAAGCCTTGATGAATGATCCCTTTAACATATCTCAAAATTCTTTTAACAGCCACAAAATGACTATACTTTGGCAGATGCACGTGTTGACATGCAAAATTAACTGCAAAAGTTACTAAGCAAAAAAAAAAAAGTGTAAAAGATATCTCAGGTTTGGTGTCAGATATTGAAGAGAGCCAACCACTGTTCTAAAATACCACTGAACATTAGAAAACTCAAGACGAGGATAAAAAATAGCAGGTATAGTTGAAGACGGTGATGTACTAGTTTTACAATCCAGCATCCCTGCTTTAATCAATAGGTCAGTTGCATACTTGGCATAAGAGAGAATAAGAGAATTTCCATGGTTGAGAACCTCAATACTAAGAAAGTAGCTCAAAGAACCAAGATCTTTCAGCATAAATTTAGAATGTGTTTGTAATCAAATCTCACATGCGTTGCTTGAAAACCCCAATCACAATCCAATTAGTTAATACCACTTGTCATGACCATAGCCCTTATCGTGAAAACGTGATATCCATGGAGACATCAAATAAAATGATGTGTTTGTCATTTTTTTTTTCAACCACAAAGTGCGTTAAAATATTAGATCACATAGATTAAAAGAGTTCTTATCTGGTCTTATTGACTCTAATTTCCATGCTGATTGATTCAACTATAAAATAAGAGAAAAATAGATCAATTTTTTGCTTGAAAAATTCAAAATATAACATCAAAAATTCATCTCACAAATTATTAAAAATTGAGATCACAATTATTTGCTCCTTCGGCGTGCTTCATTGACAAATACAACTGTCATAGTGTCCTCGACGAATTTTGCCCTACACTTACCAAAAAAAAAAAAAGGCTAAAACAGATGATTGTTGATAAGGAAAAACTCTTTTGAGTTTTCCAAAATCGAACAACAATTAGCAATAACGCATGAGTGATAGCCACGGTCTTCAATTGAGTCACCAAAAAGAAAAACAGGACTTCCTTAAAGGAGCTTTTGAACCTTATATCTTTGAAAAGATAAAAGGAAGAAAGAAAGAAAGAAGGAAGAATCAATGACATTATGGATAGAAAATAGATTCCATACTGTAAATCTCGTCTATACTGTGACTCTCCACAGATGCTTGCGCACACGGCTCTTAGCCATCAAATAAGTTGTATTTTCTCAACCATTAAAGAAAGGATTGAAGCAACTATGAATGTAATATGCTCGTAATAATATAATGAGAGGAATCTTCAAAACGCATCCTACGGTGGCAAATTAGCCAAATAGAAAAATGAAAGGAAAAAAGATAAAAGATAAAGGAGAAAAACGAAGCTAAGCCTTCAGAACAGAAATCATGTACCACGGGTTAGCATCCGGCTCTTGACGATATGGCGGTCGTACTCTACGATGAGAATCTCGAAAAAGTCACTTCACATCAACCAAACTTGTTGTTAATCATAGGAACACGACTAAAAGAAAAGATCAATGACAAACTAATTTACAGAGTATAGTTTCCATGCCATAAATCTTGCCTCTTGTGTCTATCTCCACATATTTGTCTGAAGAAAACAAAAAAAATAATAATTAGTATACTCGATCAATTAAAGAAGGTCGAAGCAACTATAAATTGTTATGCTCATAATTATTTAATGAGACTAATCCTCGAAACTCATCCTTCAGTGGCACATTAACCTACCATGAAAAGAAAAAATACAAATGATTCAAGTAGGGAACAAAAGAAAGTGGAAGAACATTAGTAATTAGAATTAATTTTACCTTCATGGGTGTAGGCTTTAGAATTTGGATGGGTAGCCAAAATTCATATTAGATGTATGTAGGCATAATTTTGGGTTTTCAATTAATCACATATGGAAATAAGAAAGTATAGATATTTGAAAGATTTGATGGATTAAGTTTTGAAAATTTGAAATTCAAAAAGGGACAAGATTGGTGGATTTCAAATTGAAATAAGATGTTATAACGAAGGGAAATGATTTCTACACTCCATTTTTGATAACCACACTCCCTTTTTTGTTTTCTAGTGTTGAAAGTGTGTAATTTTTTTACTACAATACAAAAAAAAGGGAGAGCAATTATCATAACAAATCCTTGACGTATATTATAATGTCACATTCTTTAATCAAAATTGTATATGCATGACAAACTAACCAATTCATGATACTTGTTGCCCTCACGACTCTTCTCACGAAAAGTCATCCTGCAATACTTTATAAGACTAGCATATAACTTGTGCCATGCACAGAGTAAACCAAAAAAAGTTCACATGTTTCTAACGACATAAAAATGTTATAGAACAAATATCACTAATACATAGTATCAACCAAGCAAAGATACGTGCTATGCAATGGACAAATCAGAATATAATTTGTTGAGTTGTCAAAAAGCATAAATAGTTATCGTATCAACCAAATGCAACTTGGAATTAAACTTAACAAAATATCCAAAAAATAATAGATAAAATAAATTTAAATCACACGACTCCAATGTTCATCCGTCATACCTTGAAATTCCTACACGTATAAGATAGAACAGTGAAAGCATCACCTTCTTTTTGTATATAAAATTTGAGCAGTTTAATATGCTTGATATGGATAGATTTTGTTACCTTTGAAAACGAACAAACATACGATTGGGCAGCCCTTTTATATCTCATGAACATTGTACGACTATTGTATGTTCTTGAGAAACAAATTATGCATAATATGAGAAGTAGATCGAATTTGTTTTATATATTGTGGGAAAAAAACTTATGACACATAATATGAGAAACACTGCATGAGCTACAATATTCATAATGGAGTTGTTTCAATGTTTCACAACTGTGAAATGAAATAGATCAATTTTTCAAACATAAATTTCAAAGAATTAGATAAAAAGTTCTCATAAATTATTGAAGACTGAAATTACATTTATCTGCTCTTCATGTGCTTCTTTCGCAAAACGAATGTCTTATGTGTCCTCGAAGATATTCGCCATACAATGTACCATATCCAAACATTGCACTGCAAAAATGATATAAAGCAAAAACAAACTCTGACACAAATGATTGTTATTCAGAAAAATGATATAAAGCATGAATGAGAGGCTACGGGCTTCAATTGATTCACCAGAAAGAGAAAAAATAAAAGAAAAAAAGAAAGGAAGAGATCAATAACAAAATGGAACAAAAAATAGTTTTTTTTTTTTTTCATATAAGAGTAAACAAATTAAGCATTTTAAGTTGAAAAGTATTGTTCTGTCCTTAAGCACAATAGAACAATATCCATGATTTATCACATTAAAACCTACAAAAAGAAAGAAAATGGGATTGCAAGAAATCGTACAACAACAGTCATAAAGAGTAATGATCATATAAAATCACTATTTGACTCCTTGTGAATTAGATAGATACAAACGCCTTGCGTGGTAACTCTTGTTGATCACATTAAAACCTACCAAAAGGCAGAGAGTAAAACATAAATCCTAAGAGATCATATAACTACGCAATGAAAAAAATAAGACATCATCTAATATTATCTACACATTCTAGACTTGGATTGATAGTTTAACTACTACATATGTTCAATTTAGTTTAAATACAGTGAGAGTTAGGGATGAAGAAATTGAATACTTTTCTAATCAAGGAATATATAATTGCTTCACATTTCCTTTTTGCAATCCATAAACGGTGAAACAATTACTCCAATTATGGTACTTGGAGTGACTAATTGGAGGATTAAGGATCCTAGGAATTATTGTAGAATGAGCCTAGAACTAATGGGAAAAATTTCAAATTAAATTATTTTTCTGCATCATTCTTTTCATTTTCTATTTTAGTCACTTTTTTTCGTTTTTATCTTTTCAATAACTTTCATCAATATTTTACATGTTAAAGAATTCAAATCTTTCCTAGTTGATTTTGTAAATATATGTATTGTTTTCGTAACAAATAAAATCACTTAGAAGTTATTATTCAAGAGGATAAAATGAAGATAATTTCCCAAATTTATAGGATTAAAATAAAACTAAACAATGTAAAAATAAAGGGACACTTCTTGCATCCATGTTTCTCATCACTAGAAGTCATAGCAAAAACATGTGCCATGCACGGGATGATTTCAAGTGCACACGCTGAAAAGAAAAATTCATATCCAACAAATTTCGACTTGGTGTAAATTGTCAAAACTTATAATCATTCATCACATCTACTAAAACTCAAGAAAAGTAAAACAAATATATTTGAAAGTTAACCCAACAATTAAAACTATCATTATGAAATTCCCAATGCCTTTCATTGAGAAATCCAAAATTTAAGCACGATTGTTTGCACATAAAAAGTTAGAGTACAAACCAATTGCATATGAAAAGCAATGAAAATGTTCTTGAGACTCAAGCCACACACCTGCAAAGGATAAAAACAAACGTCATAAAGTTAAGAACATGAATAGTTTGCAGTTGCACTCAAGTATTTGTATAGACTTAATAGTAACGATAATATCCAGAGGAAAAATCTTACCTTTCCTTTGAATTTTTTTTGAAACCACAAATCACGACTGATTGGTAGTTTATAAAGATTGTTTCAAAAATCTCGTGCCAAATGGATTGTCATGGAGGAAAGAAACACACACTATTTTCATTTATCTACTATTATACGTCGTACAAAAGCCAAAATTAGTTCCATTAAAGATGGTAATAATATTTGGATTGAGGATCCTGGAGCTATTAAAAACCTTCTCCAAAATTATTTTGTTGACCTTTTTCGCAACCAAAATGATACTCAGGGTACTTGTTTTCCCATGAATAACCATAAATCTTTGTCTTCTGAGGATAATGATACTGTTCAATTCGTATTCCGGTGACCGCTAATGAGATTTGGAATACTGTGAGAAGCATTGCTCCTTTTAAAGCTTCGGGCCCGGATGGTCTTCAAGCAAATTTTCTACCAGAAATTTTGGAACATTATTGGAGAGGATGTCTGCGATTTCGTTAAAAAATGTTTTACTGATAGTAACATACCTGAGGAAGCTAATAAAACTCTTATTTCTCTCATCCCTAAATCGGATAATCCGGAGAATATAAAGATGTTTCGTCCTATTAGCCTTTGTAACGTGAGATATAAAATTGTCAAGCCCATGCTCGGTGATTTTTTTACCGATGGCATGTCGAGCCCATGTCGTGGCATGCATGCTTTGTCAAGCCCATGCTCTAATGAGTCATTGTGGCCAAACAACCAACCACAAGTCGTGTCAAGCACCCATGGGGTGGTTTTTCAAGCGATTGCTCGGTGGCAACACCCGTCGGGTGGTTTTTTTACCGATGGCATGTCGAGCCCATGCCGTGGCATGCATGCCTTGTCAAGCCCATGCTCTTATGAGTCACTGTGGCCAAACAACCAACCATAAGTCGTGTCAAGCACCCATGGGGTGGTTTTTCAAGCGATTGCTCGGTGGCAACACCCGTCGGGTGCTGGGAGAGCCGAAAATGGAACATGGATGAACCAGGAGGCAAGAGGAGACTCAGGAGAGCTGACGGAGAGTGACGAGAGACCAGGATAGTGGCAGGAGTGGTGGCTAGGTGATGGATTGGTGACAAGAGAGGCAAGCGGAGTTGGAAGAGCTACACACCAGGAGTATTGGACAAACTTTGCAGAGATCGGAGGTTGACCGGAGCAATCGTGTGATTGCAGATTTGCGGCGTTTGAGCCATGGTGATCAGTCGGAGAAGCTAGTGAGCAAGGATACATTCTTTCGAGCGTTGCATCTCTTTTTGGTGGTTGCAGATACACTTAATTGGTTGATGGCACAAGCGCTTACTAGGGTGACAGATCAGAGTTGGTTAACAGTGATCGGTGTCACACCCCAAAATGGGAAATGACCGGCCGTGAACCACAAGGCTAACACGTGGACACGAAGCCTAAAATATCATAAGTTGCACACCACTAAACAATCATTATTTTATTTTTTAACAAAATCAAATCAAATATGTCCCAACGTAAGCATGGGGAACACCATCCCATGAACCAATCAATAAAAATTATTAACCAATGTTAACTAAAATGCGATGTATCAAAAGGTTTAATAAGTGCGGAAGCAAATAAATAAAATAATAAATCTTGAATGCAACATCCTATGGAGGTCGACACAAAAATCCCCACGATGCCACCAGAGTCCTCAACTACCGGCTCGATTTTCCTGAAAATGATGGTGGATAAAATCCGTCAGCTGACAAGCTCAGTGAATGGCAATCATGTATAATAAATAGAGTTCTAAACAGGGATAAAAAATTTTTAACATATAAATATAATTTGGCATATGAAGTGCACCATAAAACAACAAGTTATACCAATAAATATTTTTACCATCAACAAGTCTTTTTGGTGATCACAATACAATATCCGAAAACAATGGGGAACCACAACCAATACCAATAGTACCAAGTGCCAGTGAACAGAATCTCATAATAATTGGATCCAATATCGAAACTTAGAGTCACCACGAGTAGGCAGCCCGTGGAACTTTTCCCTAAGAACGATCCGGCGAAAGTCAGCCGTTGAGCATTAGGGTCACCGGCCAGAACACGGTCTCTTCCCTAATGGCCAGAGTCACCCGCACACAGAGGATTAATTTCCCTGGACTTTCAATAATAAATGTTCCCATCAATATCCACCCAGTTCTCACCAAAAAGAACATATTTATTTTATCACATGCCAGTTAAAAGATCGAACATAAAAATTTCATGTTTTCAATAATCAAATGATAATTTTCTCAAAAGAATAATTTAAGGGACACGGCGAGTTCGAAAATACGTAACATGTTTAACCACTCACCTGGGTCCGAAAATAATGCAACTCGGACACGCCAAAAAGAGACTAACCTGTACAAAATAGAAAATATGATATAACTAACTATGCGGATAACATAACATTGATTATATAAATTAAGCTAGGACTATCTTAGCAAATCCTACGTTGCTACAGTAACCAATCAAAACCAAACCACGTTTAAGCCAGATTCTAATTACTCACCACCCCATTAGTAGGCCATTCATTTTCCCTCTTCTTTGTTTGTTTTCGTACAAACACATGGCTCCAAAATAATAATAGCATTTTTACTCCCATGGACTACAACTATCTGGACCCAAATTCTACATCATCATTGGACACCACTACCATATGCACAAAACCCAACTTGGTTCTACTCACATATGCACAAAATCATCCCATCCCCAATACCCATAGGCTAAAAGGATCGAAAAGAAGAAAAAAATATTTGATTCTTTGTCGGTGGAAAATTGTGCAAATCCAAGTACAAAACCCATCTTTTTTTTCTTCTCATCCATGGCCATTCACGTGTCCTGTACCACCCAATCCAAGTCAAACTTTTACCCTCACCCACAACCAATTATCCTAGCGTGAGAAAAAAAAGAAACATAAAGGAAGAGAAATAGAATTGAAGAGAAGAGGAATCTCTGACCTCCAGTGATCACCAACAGTCTTCCGATCTCAGCTTCTCTCTCTCTCTCTCTCTCTCTCTCTCTCTCTGCGCAAAACCTAAACCTAAGTTCGGGTATAATAGGAGCAACTTAATTGGCCCACTCACCCATACTCTCCAAAATAATAGCTAATTAGGTAATCAAGATATTATTGGATAATTAGGATTATTTATTTATACTAATAATCGACCCAATATAAATCCTAAGCTAAACTACGTGCCACCAATATCCAATACTCCAAAAATGAGTAACTTCATAAAACTACCCACTAACTCACAATATCCCTAAATTGTAGCTAACTAATTAAATAGAAAACCTAAAAATAATTGACATATCTATAATAAAAATTAGCCTAACAAATTTAACCAACAAAATTAGGCTTATACAGTTAAACCTACGATAATGCCAATTACACCCGTACCAAGAGCAAAAATAATTAAATAGGACATGATCATAAAGGCAAAAATTTCTTAGCGACCAATTATAATTATAAAAGAAAATTTAGAGCTGTCACATATTGTAATACCCCAGGTTTGGGTGTAGATGGTGTTTAGTCCCACATTGGTTGTTTAGACGAGTTATCTTGGATATATAACAAACCATGTGGGCTACTACTAGTACCTTGGGCTTAAGCATTTTGGGCCATGTGGTGTGGCTTGTAGACCAAATCAGGGTACTGGGCCAGTGGTCTACGTGGGGCGTTACAAATGGTATCAGAGCCCCGCCCTGGTCCAAGTGGTGGGTAGGATGTGCTCTGCCACCACAGACACCAGGGGAGGTTGCTGGGACGGGACGATGCAACGAGGACGTTGCATCCCTAAGGGGGGAAGATTGTAATACCCCAGGTTTGGGTGTAGATGGTGTTTAGTCCCACATTGGTTGTTTAGACGAGTTATCTTGGATATATAACAAACCATGTGGACTACTACTAGTACCTTGGGCTTAAGCATTTTGGGCCATGTGGTGTGGCTTAAGCATTTTGCATTCATATTGCATCATTATCATTAGTGGAGGTCCAAGTCCCTAGAGTTCTTTAGGTAGTTCCTTGATTGTTTATTTATTTATAGATTATTGGTTATTGTTTCACAATTATATAATCATATCTGGATTGTTCTTTGACGTAATTTAGGAGATGGATCGCTCACGTCGTACTACTAGGTCCACTTATGGGGGTTCAGCAGCTGGAGGTCGCGGTCGGGCCACTCCTATTGCTCGTGGCCGTGGTCGTGCCACTCCCATTGCTCGTGGCAGTGGTCGTGCCACTCCTACTGCTCGTGGGCGTGGTCGTGCCACCCCTACTGCTCGTGGTCATGGTCCTACTATTCCAACTGGCCATGGCAGAAGTGGTGTCTCCCCGACAGCTCACGATAATACACTCGACCGGGAACCTTCTGTTGAGCCAGTTGACACAACAACCCCCACTGATCCAATTACACAAGTTATTGCCAATTCTGTTGCACCCACAGCTACTATTGACCCCACAACTGCTTATCAAGCCACTCAAACATTGGTTGGATTGTTCACAGGGCAACAGGTGCAGGCAGGACCAGCAGATGCATCAAGGTCAATGACTTTGGATAAGGGTACAGTTCTGGATAGGTTTTTGAAAACTACCCCACCATCATACATGGGGTCTGATAAACCATCTGATGCTGAAGCTTGGTTATTAAGGATGGAAAAGATATTTGACATTTTGGGCTGTTCTGAGACACAGAAAATGTCACTGGCAACGTATAAGCTAGAAGGGGATGCAGAGCATTGGTGGCGTATGGCCAAGCAGAAATATAAGGGAAATGAGCATGAATTAATTTGGAGCGCTTTTAAGAAGGATTTTGAAGATAAATATATTCCACCTGCAGTTAAGAATCAAAAGCGCAGTGAGTTTCTGAAATTGGAACAAGGGAATATGTCAGTGGCGGAATATCAGCGCAAATTTGATGAGTTGTCAAGGTTTGCAGGAAAGCTGGTGGAAAAAGAGGAAGATAAGGTGTGGCATTTTCTGAGGGGGCTTCGACCTGATATTCGTGGAAGGGTTTCTTTATTGGACAGCGAGACCCTATCTCAGCTTGTGACTAAAGCTCTGACAGCAGAGAAGGATATTGCAGAGGAAAAAGGTGCAGAGAATCAGTATAAGAGGTACAGGTCAGGACAGAGTAGTGGTAGTGAGTATCCTGCAAAGAGGGTGCAGACACTGAGTCAAACTAATGAAGGGGTGAGGGAGGCATCGAGACCATGCTTCAAGTGCGGTAAGCCACACGCAGCGGCTTATCATTGTGATGGATCGTCTCGGATATGCTTCACTTGTGGGCAAGCTGGTCATATCTCAACCTATTGTAGAGCTCAGGTTGGTGGAAGGAATCAGGCACCTCAAGGTCAGAGACAGCCAGCTCGTGGAGGCGGGTATAATCAACGACAGTAAAATAACCAGGGGAATTATAAGCAACATGCTCGAAAAGGGGGTCAGGGGCAAAAAAATGTGACTGAGGGGCGTGTGTATGCTTTGACACAGCAACAGACTAAGGATGCGCCATCTGTGGTGCAAGGTACTCTCTCTATTTCGAATGTACCTGCTCGAGTTTTGTTTGATTCTGGTTCGACACATTCTTTTGCTGCTCCTAGATATCTGCGTCAATTACCTATTGTCGTTGAGGCATTTGACGTATGTGTTATGGTGGCTACTCCGATAGGGAAAACAGTGACATTGAAGAAGGTGTCTAAGTCTTGTGGTGTAGAGATAGGTGGCAGAAGTTTACCAGTAGACCTTATTTCATTAGAGATGCACGACTTTGATGTTATCCTAGGGATGGATTGGTTGTCGAAATACCATGCCACAATAGATTGCAGACAGAAGAGGGTGGTTTTTGCTATGCCAGGTGAGTTAGAGTTTAGTTTACAAGGGGATCGAAATGTGTCATCGATTAGTTTTCTTTCATCTCTACAGGCAAGTCAATTATTGAGGAAGGGGTGTTGTGGTTATTTAGCTTATGTGGTAAGTGAGGATCAATTTGTACAAAAATTGGAGGAGTTGCCTATAGTAAAGGAATTTTCTGATGTATTTCCAGAGGACCTACCTGGTCTTCCTCCAGATCGTGAGGTTGAGTTTACAATAGATCTTGTTTCTGGTACAACGCCTATTTCTAAGGCTCCTTATAGAATGGCACCAGCTGAGTTGAGGGAGTTACAGGTGCAGTTGCAAGAATTGCTTGATAAGGGATTTATTAGGCCTAGTGTGTCACCGTGGGGAGCTCCTGTTTTGTTTGTGAAAAAGAAGGATGGTTCTATGCGATTGTGTATTGACTATAGGGAGTTGAACAAGGTTACAGTTAAGAATAGATATCCGTTACCGCGTATAGATGATTTGTTTGATCAGTTGCAAGGGGCTTAGGTGTTTTCAAAGATTGATTTGAGATCTGGCTACCATCAGTTAAAAGTTAGGGAGGCAGATATTCTGAAAACAACTTTTAGAACACGTTATGGACATTATGAGTTTTTAGTGATGCCTTTTGGTCTAACTAATGCCCCTGCAGCATTTATGGATATGATGAATAGGGTCTTTAAACTCCAACTTGATCACTTTGTTGTGGTGTTCATTGATGATATTTTAATATATTCCAAGAGTAGAGAGGAACATGAGGAGCATTTGAGGATAGTCTTTCAGATTCTTAGAGAGCAGAGGTTGTATGCGAAGTTTAAGAAATGTGAGTTCTGGTTGGATAGCGTGTCTTTCCTTGGGCATGTAATCGGAAAAGGAGGGGGTGTCTGTCGATAGTAAGAAGGTGGAGGCTATTGTCGATTGGCCACGTCCGACATCAGTGACAGAGGTGCGTAGTTTCTTGGGTCTAGCTGGGTATTACAGGCGGTTCGTGGAGGGGTTTTCTCGTATTGCCTTGCCACTTACCAATCTTACTCGGAAGGGAGTGAAGTATGAGTGGACAGATAGTTGTGACCACAGTTTTCAGGAGCTTAAGCAGAGATTGACTTCGGCACCTATACTTGCGTTGCCTACTGAAGGTGGTAACTTTGTTATTTATAGTGATGCATCTCACCAAGGTTTAGGTTGTGTGCTTATGCAGCACGGTAGAGTAATAGCTTATGCTTCTCGCCAGTTAAAGGTGCACGAGAGGAATTACCCTACACATGATTTGGAGTTGGCGGCGGTTGTGTTTGCACTAAAGATATGGAGACATTATTTGTATGGTGAGACTTGTGAGATTTATACTGATCATAAAAGCCTTAAATATATTTTTACCCAGAAAGAACTTAATTTGAGGCAAAGGCGATGGCTTGAGTTGTTGAAGGACTATGACATTAGTATATTGTATCATCCAGGAAAGGCGAATGTAGTGGCAGATGCATTAAGTAGGAAGTCTTTTGGGGCTAGTTTGGCAACTTTAACTGTTCAGCCACATCTGATTGAGGACCTTAGGCGGTTTGGGGTGGAGGTAATACATCATGGAGGTGGTGCTATTTGTAGCCAGTTAATAGTGAGACCGAATTTGTTGGATAGAGTTCGATTAGCTCAACAAGATGACCGTGTGTGTAAAAGGATTTTGGAGGGCGTATCGAAGGGCGATAGTAGAGGATTCAGTGTGGGTACGGATGGAGTACTTAGGTTTGGGGATCGTGTTTGTGTGCCAAGTGGTGGTGATTTGAGAACAAAAATTTTGGCTGAGGCTCACAGTTCTGGGTATAGTATTCATCCAGGTAGCACTAAAATGTATAAAGATTTGCGAGAGCATTTTTGGTGGAATGGTATGAAAAAGGGTATTGCGAGGTTTGTGGCACAATGTCTTACATGTCAGCAGGTTAAGGTGGAGCATCAAAAACCGGCAGGGAAACTTCAGCCATTACCGTTACCTGAGTGGAAGTGGGATCATATCTCTATGGATTTTGTATCTGGGTTGCCTCGGACTAGCAGTGGGCACGATGCAGTTTGGGTTATAATTGATCGACTCACTAAGACAGCTCATTTTATTGCCATTAAGATGACATATACATTGGATCGATTAGCGCAGATATATGTGAGGGAGATTGTTAGACTCCATGGAGCACCTGTATCGATTGTGTCAGATCGTGATCCTCGTTTTGTGTCTAAGTTTTGAGGTGCATTATAGTCTGCAATGGGTACTCGCTTACTTTTCAGTTCTGCTTACCACCCGCAGACTGAAGGTCAGTCTGAGAGGACTATACAAACTTTGGAGGATTTGTTGAGAGCATGTAGCCTGGAGTGGAAAGGAAATTGGGATGATCAATTGCCGTTAATGGAGTTTGCGTATAATAACAGTTACCATTCGAGTTTGGGAGTTGCACCATATGAGGCTCTGTATGGACGGAAGTGTAGATCACCCATATGCTGGTATGAGGTGGGAGAGAGACAAATTTTGGGACCTGAATTGGTAGAGGATGCGACTCAAAAGATTGTCACTATCCGGGAGAGACTTGTAACGGCTCAGAGTAGGCAGAAAAGCTATGCAGATAATCGTAGAAGGGATTTAGAGTTTGCAATAGGAGATATGGTGTTTCTTAAAGTATCCCCTTGGAAAGGTGTTATTCGTTTTGGCAAAAAGGGGAAGTTGAGTCCACACTATATTGGGCCTTTTGAGGTTTTGGAGAGGATTGGTGAGGTGGCTTATCGTTTGGCGCTGCCGCCTAGTTTGGCTCGGGTTCATAATGTTTTTCATGTATCGATGTTGAGGAAATATATACATAGCCCATCCCACATGATTGATTATGAGCCACTTCATGTCCGTGATGATTTAAGCTATGATGAGCAACCAGTTGAGATTCTCGATACTAAGGATAAGGTACTTCGCAACAAAACGATTCCATTGGTCAAAATACTGTGGCGCAATCACGCGATTGAAGAAGCCACATGGGAGCTTGATGAGGAGATGCGCGAGAAGTACCCGCACTTGTATAATTGAGGTTAGTATACAATTTCGAGGACGAAATTTATTTTAAGGGGGGAAGGATGTGACAGCTCTAAATTTTCTTTTATAATTATAATTGGTCACTAAGAAATTTTTGCCTTTATGATCGTGTCCTATTTAATTATTTTTGCTCTTGGTACGGGTGTAATTGGCATTATCGTAGGTTTAACTGTATAAGCCTAATTTTGTTGGTTAAATTTGTTAGGCTAATTTTTATTATAGATATGTCAATTATTTTTAGGTTTTCTATTTAATTAGTTAGCTACAATTTAGGGATATTGTGAGTTAGTGGGTAGTTTTATGAAGTTACTCATTTTTGGAGTATTGGATATTGGTGGCACGTAGTTTAGCTTAGGATTTATATTGGGTCGATTATTAGTATAAATAAATAATCCTAATTATCCAATAATATCTTGATTACCTAATTAGCTATTATTTTGGAGAGTATGGGTGAGTGGGCCAATTAAGTTGCTCCTATTCTTATACCCGAACTTAGGTTTAGGTTTTGCGCAGAGAGAGAGAGAGAGAGAAGCTGAGATCGGAAGACTGTTGGTGATCACTGGAGGTCAGAGATTCCTCTTCTCTTCAATTCTATTTCTCTTCCTTTATGTTTCTTTTTTTTCTCACGCTAGGATAATTGGTTGTGGGTGAGGGTAAAAGTTTGACTTGGATTGGGCGGTACAGGACACGTGAATGGCCATGGATGAGGAGAAAAAAAAGATGGGTTTTGTACTTGGATTTGCACAATTTTCCACCGACAAAGAATCAAATATTTTTTTCTTCTTTTCGATCCTTTTAGCCTATGGGTATTGGGGATGATTTTGTGCATATGTGAGTAGAACCAAGTTGGGTTTTGTGCATAGTGGTGTCCAATGATGATGTAGAGTTTGGGTCCAGATAGTTGTAGTCCATGGGAGTAAAAATGCTATTATTATTTTGGAGCCATGTGTTTGTACGAAAACAAACAAAGAAGAGGGAAAATGAATGGCCTACTAATGGGGTGGTGAGTAATTAGAATCTGGCTTAAACGTGGTTTGGTTTTGATTGGTTACTGTAGCAACGTAGGATTTGCTAAGATAGTCCTAGCTTAATTTATATAATCAATGTTATGTTATCCGCATAGTTAGTTATATCATATTTTCTATTTTGTACAGGTTAGTCTCTTTTTGGCGTGTTCGAGTTGCATTATTTTCGGACCCAGGTGAGTGGTTAAACATGTTACGTATTTTCGAACTCGCCGTGTCCCTTAAATTATTCTTTTCAGAAAATTATCATTTGATTATTGAAAACATGAAATTTTTATGTTCGATCTTTTAACTGGCATGTGATAAAATAAATATGTTCTTTTTGGTGAGAACTGGGTGGATATTGATGGGAACATTTATTATTGAAAGTCCAGGGAAATTAATCCTCTGTGTGCGGGTGACTCTGGCCATTAGGGAAGAGACCGTGTTCTGGCCGGTGACCCTAATGCTCAACGGCTGACTTTCGCCGGATCGTTCTTAGGGAAAAGTTCCACGGGCTGCCTACTCGTGGTGACTCTAAGTTTCGATATTGGATCCAATTATTATGAGATTCTGTTCACTGGCACTTGGTACTATTGGTATTGGTTGTGGTTCCCCGTTGTTTTCGGATATTGTATTGTGATCACCAAAAAGACTTGTTGATGGTAAAAATATTTATTGGTATAACTTGTTGTTTTATGGTGCACTTCATATGCCAAATTATATTTATATGTTAAAAATTTTTTATCCCTGTTTAGAACTCTATTTATTATACATGATTGCCATTCACTGAGCTTGTCAGCTAACGGATTTTATCCACCACCATTTTCAGGAAAATCGAGCCGGTAGTTGAGGACTCTGGTGGCATCTTGGGGATTTTTGTGTCGACCTCCATAGGATGTTGCATTCAAGATTTATTATTTTATTTATTTGCTTCCGCACTTATTAAACCTTTTGATACATCGCATTTTAGTTAACATTGGTTAATAATTTTTATTGATTGGTTCATGGGATGGTGTTCCCCATGCTTATGTTGGGACATATTTGATTTGATTTTGTTAAAAAATAAAATAATGATTGTTTAGTGGTGTGCAACTTATGATATTTTAGGCTTCGTGTCCACGTGTTAGCCTTGTGGTTCACGGCCGGTCATTTCCCATTTTGGAGCGTGACAATTGTGGTATCAGAGCCCCGCCCTGGTCCAAGTGGTGGGTAGGATGCGCTCTGCCACCACGGACACCAGGGGAGGTTGCTGGGACGGGACGATGCAACGAGGACGTTGCATCCCTAAGGGGGGAAGATTGTAATACCCCAGGTTTGGGGGTAGATGGTGTTTAGTTCCACATTGGTTGTTTACATGAGTGATCTTGGGTATATAACAAACCATATGGGCTACTACTAGTACCTTGGGCTTAAGCATTTTGGGCCATGTGGTGTGGCTTATGGATCAAATCAAGGTACTGGCTAGTGGTCTACATGGGGCGTTACAATCGGAGGCAGTCTGGTTCAATCGGATTTGAAGATCTATTATCAGGATTTGCAATTGTGATTCGAGCTGGATTGCATTGGATAACTATACAGGCTTGTGGGAGTGCAGTGATAGTTGGAGCTGATGTCAGGCATGGTCAGGCAGTATGGGTGTTGTGACGTGAGTAGGGATGGCAACTGTTGCGGATGCACACAGGATAAGCGTGAGATTGTGCCGAGGTGTCGCGACCGGGATGGTACTGGATGCGCTGGGAGTCAAATCAAGAGTGTGCAGGATGCTGGCCAGCAACGATGATGCAATTGGTTGTTCAGGATATGTTCACGGGAGCTCCGGACAGAGGAATTGAGATGGAGATCACATGATGCATCATGGTATTCTCTTTCTTCTATGTTTTTGTGGTGGATTATCTTTCCAGTTATGAGCTCATGTTGGTGTGGAGAGATGGAGTCACGAATTATGTCTTGTGATTGGGCATGAGCATCTGGGTTTTGAATGACTGGATGCGGGCACTCCGGCTAGGGGGTTTTGGATTGTGATCAACCGCGGAAGATCTGGCTTGTAGGGATACATTCATTCAAGTGGTGTGCCCGGTTGGGGTGCGGAGATGCTTGTTTGGGAATGACACAGGCGCTTGTCGGAGCGGTAGATCAGTTTGAGCCACAGAGATTCAGCAGGATTTGTTCACATCCCGAATTCACGAGAGGTATATCCCGGTTTGGGGGTGCGGAGGTGCTCGGTGAGGGATGCAGTGTTAGAGAAGGAGTCAGCCTCATCGCAGATGGTGTGTGAGATCATTTGGAGGAGTGAGCCTCTAGTGTGGGCAGAGGGTAGCTGCATTCTCTTGACAGGACAGGATGCTAGAGTGGCGGAGCGCGGCGATGAAGCTGCGGGCACTCGATGAGGGGGTGCGGGCACCCTAGTTGAGGGGTGCGAGCGCTTCTGTTGGTGAGCCCATACATCTCGGGTTTGAGATGTGCGAGTGGAGGCATCCTAGTTGAGGGGGTGCGGTACTCAGATTTTTATGATTGGCTGCGGATTCTGGTCTTGCAATGATACAATCTTTCGGGTTTATGTACTCTATTTGGTGGTGGATGGATGCTCGACTGGTTAGGGATACAGGCACTTGCCAGAGATAGCTGATTGGCAAAGGCGACATGGGGGTATTGCAGACAATTTGCCCACTCGGTGTGGAGGGGTTAATTGTTAGGATTCCACCCCGTGTTAGGCCCAGAGGGAGTGGATTAGGTTTTTTCTGTGTAGCTCTATAAATACTCGGACATGCCATTGTTTATGTGTGTGGTAGCACAATATAGAGAGAGAGGCAGAGAGTGTGAGAGGGGGAGCCGGTTGTGGCTTTCCCCGGAGAGAGAGATACACGAGAGAACTTGCGAGGATTTCATTATTGTGAGATTGAGTGTGAGTGTGTAACACAGATTGTCTCCGGATTATAGTGAAACCCCCTCCCCGTGGATGTTGGTCCAATTTGGCCGAATCACGTATATTGTGTGTCGTGCTTTCTCTTGTTTTACTGCTTCTGTGCATGTGGTGCATTGTTCGGAATCCTAACAGGTTTTTCATGGTTCTTCCATTGATTTTTTCTCTAAATACCACGGGTATTTGTAGCCGGAGCCTGACGTTCCCTCCAAGTAAACTTGCCAGTCAAATAAAGTGATGGTGGGTTACATCACCTAGCCCTTTTTCCTCTCCAAGAAACAATGATGAAGGAAGCCAACGATTGTCAACAAAGGGAACTGCTAAAGCTCTATAGAAAGTATGATGTGATGCTCGACAGCGCCGTGCGGTACACAAATTGTACCGTGCGATACACTTAACTGTACCGAGCGGTAGAGTTTTGTCACCAACTTGATTTTTCAATGAAAGAAGTGTTGCACGTGACAATGGGAGCACTGTGCGGCACAGTTGACCATTTTTTACCTTTTTGACTTGAAGGGCGTTCCAAGATGCTTCCTGGACATTTCTTTTCTACAAATAGTTAGCGTACTATTCCAAGCGAAGATAGGTTTCGAATCCACAAGAGTTCTTTAATCCACAAGAAGAAATGGATTAAACTTAGAATTATATTTAATTAAAAGTTGTTGAAATAAAGAGATTATATGCCCTTTTATAGGGAAATCCTAGCCTTGCAAATACTACTAAAAACTAAAATATTTCATAAATTAGGGAAATTTCCAAAATTGAAAACTAGATACAATTCGAAGACTTTACCAACTGGAATCATTGATAACGGAATTTGGCGAAAATGCACCATGAGTCATGACTTTAGGATGGTGTGTCTTGACCGCAACACGATTCTACTTCAGCCCAACAAGTTTGGATCGATTCCGGGCTTATCAATAAGTTGCCAAATTTGGCAATTGTTAATTAAAAACTATTTGGGCCTCCTAAACTTTGACTGTTCCAACTAATCATAGAATTGGACTGCTACTTATTCTACATTAATTGGGTTCAAAACTGTGAACTTCAATGACTGGAGGTGGTGCTAGAGTGATCTACGCAAATACAATATGTTTTTCAAGCCTTAAGATACTGGCTTCCCCAAAGATGAAAATTGGAATTTTGCTTGCTTCTTATATCTAAGGCTTAATTTATTGTACACCTTATAAACTATCACGTTTTGTCACTTTCACCCTCTAAGTAATTGTAGGGGAAATCTGACAATTAGTTTGAAAAGTGAAAAAGGATGGTGAAATTTTTAAGAATATGGGAGAGGTCTCTGTATTTGTCGAAAACATTAGGAGAGGTAAGTGAAATTTACCTATTTGGATAATACATCCAATTATACCGACCTTGGGATGCACCTGAAGAAGCTATGGCGTACAGTAGAGTTGAAGTTTAGGAATTTTAGTCCATCACGGAAATGCCTTGATATTAGTCTCTCCAACATTAGACTAGTAAGGATGAGGCTCTTATATATCTGAAATATTTTACTTGACAAAATCAATATATATCATTCATCAATATTAATCTATTTTACATATCATTTTTTTTAAAAGGAAAAGATTTTATTAATCAAATATCCGAGATACAAGATTAAACGAGGCAAGAGGGAAACGACAAAACATTTTCCTCTCGAGACCCAAAGGCACCCAAAACAAAAGGTTGGCAAGAGACCAAAAGAAAACACAACACCTCACCCCCTGAAACGCCTCAAAAAACACAGCACCTCACGAACACGGATCCACGGCCAACATGGCTCTATAGCGCGCTAGCTTCATCCATTTCCTCCATCTCGGCATACTTTCTAATGACTTCCTTTTCGTCGCCATTGTAACTTACTCCCAAATTTTTCTCAAAGTCCCAAATCGCTTTCTCCTCATCAAGAAACTTGTTCTTGGAACACACATCATTGATATCCTCCGTAGGAACAAATTTACTAACAACTTCCTCCTCATCACCCTCTCGTCTTGTGCCCAACATGTTATCCAAGGCTTGGACTGCTTGAGACTCATCAAGAAGAATCCTATTTCGATTTCTTATCCCGTTCGTAGAAATAGATATCGAAGTTGCAGCTACGGCGGATCTAAACACGGCTTTTGGTTTGTGTCTTTTCAAACTCCCCCTTCTACAAGAATTCCTAAAAATGCCCATTACGTCGTCAACCAGACGCACTTTCCTCCTAACTTTTTTCCCATTCTTCTTGTTGGTTCTACTGAACTCGGGGAGAGCAGTTTTATTAACCTCATCAACTTGATGATTCTCGGTAATAGTGGTTGCACCAGAAAAGATATTAATGGGTTTCTCCATCACTGGAGTGTGCCCAGCAGCATTAATAATGTTGTCCCCTTGCCCATCTTCAGAGATACGGAGTAGAATACAAGCCCAAACTATTGACTCCAACAGGTCCCACCTCCTTATGAATAACTTCTGTCAAATTAATAAACTCCTGGTCTACATGTAGACCAACTTTATCTCCACACTCAACTTTGTCTCCAACATTTTCCACGCATGAACTCAAATTAATCATACCTCTTTCTCCCACTTCCAGAGCCGTTTCGTCCACCCTTGATCAGCAACCCAAAGACGGCTGTGTACAACTCGAGGCAGGCTCTACTCTCAAGCTATTAACTCGAATCAAATCCTTTCTTAAAACCATCTCACCCACCGAATTCTCAACCGGGTCAACTGGTGAGTTCGGTTTCTTGACTGGTTCGGTGAAGTTTGGGTTGCCGGAATGACCCTGCGCATCAACCTGATCCTCCACCACTCTCACTTCAAAAGTCCTCCCATTCAATTCTAAGCAAATTGATTCATTGATCTTATCCCAAGAATTCGCAGCTGTCGAAATTTTTCCAGTGGCGAAGGACGTCCCCTTTACTGTTGCATCATCCACGCTTAAAACCTCCCCCCATAGTTGAGCGATTTTATGGAATGTCGCCCGCCACGCTCCAGCCATGAAGCGGGACTCCATAGCAGGAAATCCACACATTTCTCCTCCTAACAATAGGTAATTCTGGACTCCATTGGTGAACCTCCTCAACCCACTTGTTTAAACTATTCAACTTACCTCCCTCCAACACGGTTTTCATCGAATCCATAGACGAGAAAGTTAAAACCACCCAAAGCCCACCCATATCCCTTACTTCAGTCTGTGGAGCCCCTTCACGATGTAAGACTTCCCTTATTACCTCCATAACTGACAAAGATCTCAATTTCGCCACTGCACTCCGACGTAGCCACTCAATAGGATTCGCCTTGATGCTGATACGTCTTGGGCCATTAGATTTTGAACTAGACACTGCCTCTGCATAAGACATGCCTTGTCCATTGTGAAACATAGGCACTGGTTTTAAGAATCCTCCCTCCTCCTCCTTATCTTTGTCCATCTTTCTAAAAACCTGGGTGTGCTAAAGCTTAGAGTGTGGCCCCTTATTCTCATTTCCCCTGTAATCTTTCACCGAACTGAATGTAGTTACTTTAGCTAACATTTCCTTATCTCTGATTATCATACCATTCAGTGAAGAAATGGCTTCCTCAGCTTCCCTTAAAGAGCCAAACCTCACAACCAAACTTGGAGTTGAACCCTCTGCTCCTCTTCATTGGTATGAATGCATTGAGAACACATCCATACTTAGAGAAGATTTGACCCAACCATGCAGGATCCATATCCTCCGAAAGGTTATCCACGTAGATGGTCACCACAGTCCTCCCCTTAGACAATCTGTATGCCTCCGCCAAAGAGTAAGTGCGAACTTTAGCTCTATGCTTAGTCTAATGTCCACCCAATACTGGCACCCTCCGCATGCCCACCTTTATCTCTCTCTCTAGCAACTCTCTCTCTAGCCATAGTTGCGCTTTGCAACGGGCACTTTCGATACAATATGTTGCGCTGAAACGGGTGTTATTATCTTTATCTATTTTATTTGGAGAATGACTTTTCTAGAATAATACTGTGAATGCGAGTGGTACAATTTGATTGGACTGCCGTTAGAATTTTCAAGCAACACAGGTCACATAATCTTATTATCACCCTAATTTTTTTCAATTCCTACTGGCGAAAAAGAATTTGCTAATCTTTAGAAAACAAAAAAAGATTAAAAGGGTCTCGTGCAAAATTATCAGTTCAAAATGTGAAACGTTAGGTGAAAAGGACGAAGTTGATGACGAGCTAGATGGTGGAGCCCAAAATACACCATCCTCAAAATCATCCTCCTCCTCCAAGCCATCAGATTTCCAGTGAAAGAGAAACACCATCCTCGAAATCGTCAGTACTTGGAAAGGTCAATACTTGGGTCCTCGATGGTATGATTGTCAAGGCTATGGGCATATTGCTTTAGATTGTGGAAACAAAAAGAGCAGAAAGGTCTTGAATGTTAAGACTTGGGACGATGATAGTGACTCTGTTAGATAATTTGGCACTTTCCGGAGTTGTCCAAAACCATCATTCGTGTATGGGTAGATTTTTTAGAGGGTAGTTACTAGCTCGATGCTCCTCCCATTTCTGCGCCAAATTGCCCGCTGCGAAATTAATCTACTTATGTGAAAGGTAAATGCATTGCACAACATATCATGCATTTTTTATTTTTTATTTATAAAAGATTATATTTCTACACGTTTGCCTTTCCCAAAAAAAAATCTCCATAAATTCACTTTCCATATCAATCAAACAATTTGCTTTTAACTCACCGAAAATTTGCTTGCCATACTCGTATAAATATTTTGATATCAAGCAAATGATTTTCTTTACCTTTCCGAAAAAATTGTGTTTTCTATATACAAATATATTTACATAAAGTATACTATCTTGTGTTTAACTCACCCGAAATTGTATGTTCATATATGAAGATTATTTCATTGAAAGATCTATTTTTGGAGAGAATAAGGAAGAGATTTTTTCTTTTATTGGGGGCCACTCTTAGGCATTCCTTTTAACTACATATATGTGAGCACTAGCCTTTGTAAGAGATGCACATATTTTTTCCCCGAAGAAAGAAACCCGTAATTACCGAAAGGAATAAACTCCTCCATCTTGTTTGCGAGCATGCAGTCCACATTGATTGACTCTATAAGCTGCTAGTTGTGCTTATCCTATTAAAATTTTCATTGCTTTTCTCATGGAGCATTTTTCATATCACATTTTTCGTCCATTTGGTGTTAGTGTTTCGTGGTGCCATATACTGTTGTGGCCGAATCTTTTGGAGATTGATTCGGAGCCGGTTGAATCCGGAGAACGGGCGTGAAGTCTATGGTTCATCTATTGAATCTTGGAGAAGCTCTGGGAGCTTCGGAGATTGGCGAGAATAGGTAAAGGCTTGGGGTAAGGTTTTACTATTTCACAATCTGTACTTCTTTTTGATTAATAGAATAAACTAGTAGTGTTAGGCCGTGGTTTTGGCTTAGGGTTATTTAGGACCCTAAGTTTTTCCACGTAAATCGTGCGTTTCTTATCTCCATTTTATTTTCACTGCACTACTTGTGGTTTGGTTAAATTGAATTAATCAAGACAATTAACCAGCTTTTAATTTGGTAATTTTTAATCTGTTATTCTTCTTAAAAACTGGTAATTTTTATCAAAACTCTTATTCACCCCCCCTCTAGGAGTAAATTGAACGCTTCCGCATAATTTCAGGCTCAAATAGCTCGGATAATACCAAAGAGGATAGTAGTAGCGATGATGAGAACATAGTTGCTTTTGTTGCCTCTCTTGAGTCTGGATCATCTAACTCTAAAGATGATAGTGAGGAAGAGGAGGCGGATGAGAACTTTGATATTGAGATTTTGGCAGAAAACTATAACAAGCTGATAGTGAAGCTTGTTAGTAAAGTTAAGTCTAGTGAGGAAAGTGTTGCTAATCTTACACAAGATTGGGGAAGGCTCAAATCAAGGTAAGTGAGTTGGAAGTATCTTTGAAATCTAGTAATGATAAATGTGAAGTCTTGAAAAGGACAATTTCATATTTTCAAGAGAAAGAAAGCGATCTTGTTGAATTACACACATCTTTAGAAGTTCAAGCCAACAAATTAAATTCTGAACTTAAAGAGGCTAACATTACTATTAAGCTTTGGAATGCAGGTTCGAAGTCATTGGATGATATTCTTGAGGCTCAAAGCATGGTTGGGGACAAAGCTGGTCTTGGCTTTACAAATCCTTCTACTACAAGTGATGGAAACAAACATAACGGTAAAGCTCCTGAGGTAAAGTTTAATGCTCTTTCATTACAAAAACATGTTTGTAGTACTTCCAGTAATGTTGAGAAAGGCAATTTTAAACCAATTTGTCATTTTTGTGGAGTCCATGGGCACATTAGACCAAATTATTTCCAACTTCACGGTTATCCTTATGCTTCTTTGAAAGACAACTACGGAAATCATAGGCTAAATTGGTCACATTATAATGTTCAAAGTTCAAGTACGACTCGAAAGCCAAGTTTTAGGAAGAGTACGCAAGAGTATCTTACGAATGTGGGGCATAATAAAGTTGAAAGGCCAGCAATGTTAAAAACCAAGTCCATTTGGGTTAGGAAAAGTGACCTTAGAAATTCTGTTAGGGTTGGTTCCATTGGATGACTTGGTACCTTTTGTTCTCTTGTAGTACAGCTTAGGTTCTTTTCTTGCGTTTTCATTTTTTTATTTGCGCCTAATTGTTTTGTTTTTTAAAAAAAATATTAAAAAAAATGAAAAAAAAACAAAAAGTGTTTTTTTGGGTTAGTTGAAATCTTTGAAATTTTATTTATGGATGGCATAGTGAGTTTCATGTTTATTATAAATACGTCCATTATTGCAAGATTTGGTGGTCTATCTTTGTTTCTATTTCATGATCAATTATAGAGGGATGCTATTTTGTAATGATTGTCAATCATCGTGCCTCTCATGTACATCAAAGTTTGTTAAATGGCTCCTTAAGTCTGAGTTGAGAATCTCATGAAAATATCAGAATATCTTGTTTCTTGCCCTTGCAAGATTGACCTAAGACAAGAATTCTTCTTGTGATGTTGAAATCCATCCACCACCATCTATTTAATATTTCCATCTCTACCTCCATATTGTTGAGTGATTGACTTGAGAAAAGGGCTACCTTTAGGGTGAAAGCCACTGATGATAGTGTAAAATACAATAGAAAAAGCCATTCCCATTGGTGAGGTTAATTTTATTTTAAAAAATGAGACTCTTTGGAAAAGGGGGCAATACGATATAAGGTGGTATTAGTATCGGACCACTTGCCTAGTAACTGGTTGCATTTGGCTCTATCCAATCCGGACGATCGCATCAAACAGCAAGTGGGGTAAAAGAGAATACATTTAAAAAAAAATTAATAGTGACTAGTTGAGGGGGAGAATCCGCCATGCACTTATTGAACAAAAAATCTCGAAGGACCTAGGATGGTTTGACTTCTTGACAGGACAATTACTTGATCTGTTGACTTTCATGAGATTTTTGAGTCATTTTTAAGTTGAACCATTTCGTTCTAAGAATGTTGCACACACTCATTCTTTGCTCGTTGATCTCTATTTATGTCTTAAAGAATTCCCGTATATTGGCAATGAAGTCTTAACATTGATTGGTCTCAAATTTTTGTAAGCATGGCCATATTTGTTAATTTGGATGACATTATATTATCTATCTATGAAATTGGAGGTTCGGGTTGTGTTTCTTTTGCTTTCTTGGTGTTGGAGATAAATTTTTTTTTAAAAAATTTTTTTATCTTTTACTCTTATTTGAGAGGTCCCATTCGGAGATTATGAGACCTTATAAATGTTGCTTGAGTCAGCTTAACGCGATCAACCTATTTGTAAAACATGATTTGGGTTCTTATTTGAGTTATATTGCTTCAATTTTTGAAATGGTCCTTGTCACAATTATCCTTCCTCGTTGATATCTAGGTTTCCTATTAGTATATTGTTATTTCTTTGTCAATTCGTGACAAAAAAGGGGGAGAAATGTTGCTTGCTTGTTAATTGCTTAATTTATTTTACTTGCTAATGCTTAATTAGTTCCATAGTTTTGATTTTTGGGGATCTTGTGTGCAAGTTTGGGGCTATGTGATCTCATGGTTCAGTTGTTAGGATTTTCAATTGTTAGTTGATGTACTTTTGTCCCGGAATTGCCAAAGGGGGGATTGTTAGTTCCTTATTTGTGATTGGCTAATTTCGTGACGTTTCCATGTAATTGAAATCCTATGTATATGGTAGGTGGTTGATTGATTGGTGTGACGTCAAAGATATCAATCGGTGCCAAAAGTCATTGGATTGAAGATTGTGACTCGGAAAGTATTATGGAAAGATTGTGACTCATAACGAAATATGGGAAGATTGTGACTTGAAGAAATATGGACCTATTGTGTTTTGAAAAAGCTAGGATCATGGGGGAAAGGAAACTGAGATTGAGGAAACAACATAGTTAGAGATATGCATTTCGCTTAACATAATTGGAGACGAGCATTTTGTTTAATGAAACAAAATGATTGGAGATGTGCATTTCGCTTAAGGAAACAAAATATTTGGAGATGTGTAATTCGCCCAATCAAGAAGCAACAGGTTCGCTTGAGCGAGTTACTTGAGCGACTATTTGGATTGGTTCTGCTCGAGCGAGTTGGTCAAGCAACAATTAACGTTTTTTCATTTGTCTATAAATACAACCTCATCAGGGTTCAGAAAATTAACTCTAGCAGCCACCACGTGTATACAGAGAGAAAAAGTTTGTGAGAGCAAGAGAAACACTTGTGGGTTATTTCCTTGAGAGATTTGATGAGGTTTGAAGATCTATAAGCTTAGAGAATATCTCTCAAGGTATTTTGGTTCATCTTCTACAACACTTGGTGTTCTTTGATGGAGTTCAAAGGCGAATGAAGATTGTTCTAAAGGAGGAGTCCTGCGTAGATCAAGGATTTGAGGAGTCGAATTCGAAGGGGCATCTGTTAGAGCGGTTCATGAGGAGTCAGCAAAGAAGTTCTTAGCCAATAATAAAGGAGTTCATAGCGTGGTTGTAAGAAACTTTGTTTCCGCGTTTTGCGTATATTGCTTTCTTCTCTCTAGTGGTTTTTTCCCAGCCTTGGGGTTTTTCCACGTATATCTGTGTGTTATGCTTGCTGTTTAATTGTTGTGTTTCTTATCTTGCATAATCACATAGATTAGGGTTTAATTATATTAATCTGTTTAATTAATTTATTCACCGTAATAGTAAATCAATAGGCGATCCGATTTCGGTTTTTACAACAAATTTCTTGTTTTACCGAGTTTCTTTATTAACCTAAAGACATCTATCTGATATTGTATGTTTAGATTATATGCATTAGGGCATTACATTAGGGCCGAACAAAAAAAACCAACACCCTGCAATATCTATAATGATGAAAAATTATTTGGTGGTTTTGAGGCACCTCCATGTAGTAGTTAACACCCCTCACCTCCTCCGTCTCGACCTCAAATACAACCAACTCAACGGTACCATACTCGCCAACATTGGCCTACTGTCGAACCTTGTGTATCTTGATCTCTCCACCAACTCTTTCTCGGGAACAATCCCTCTTTCTATCGGGAAACTCAGTAAGATTGTCGAGTTGGATTTTTCTCGAAACGCTATAATGGGGAAACTTGACCCTCGGTTATTCCCTGTCCGCGGATCAAGTGTGGCTAAAACCGCCCTACTTAGCATTCAAAGGTTACTCTTCACAGATAATTTGCTCGGCGGTCGCCTCTCGTCAGAGATAGGTAAATTGGCTGATTTGACTCTCTTGGCTTTGGATAAAAATAGTTTTTCCTGCCCAATTCCTCAGTCTCTGGGTAATTTGAGTAGGATAACTTCGCTTTTATCTCAACCAAAACCAATTTTCTAGCCAGATTCCTAAGAGTTTAAGTACTTTGACCAAGTTAATCCACTTGGGGTTGTTTTCGAACCAATTAACCGTTTCACTGCCAGAACAAATCGGAAATCTTTCATCATTGGTAAGTCTTCAATTAATCTGGAACAACTTGAGCGGTCAATTACCTACACAAGTCTGTCAAGGTGGAAGGCTAGTGAATTTCACCGCAGGTTACAATAATTTCACCGGTCCGATCCCTGTAAGCCTCAAAAACTGCACATCATTATACAGAGTGTGACTCGAATATAAGCAACTAACAGAAAATCTAGATCAAGATTTCGAAGTGTACCCGAACCACACTTACATCGATTTCAGCCACAACAGTTTACAGTGAAAATTTTCACCCACATGGGCAGAATCCATGAATTTGACATTTCTGAATTTTGGTGGAAATTCCATTGGAGGTGAAGTCCCAGTCAAAATTTCCCACTTGAACCAACCAGGAAAGCTTGACCTTTCCTCCAACAAGATTTCCGGTAAAATTCCGGCACAAGTTGGAAATTTGACGAAATTATTGTTGTTAAACTTGAGCGACAACAACATTTTTGGTCAAATACCATTAGCAATTGGGGGACTATCCAATTTGGATACGCTTGATCTCTCGATGAACATGCTAAGCGGCCGATTCCGGATCAAATAGGAGACATTTCAAGATTACTATTTCTAAGTTTGAGTAAAAACCAATTGAATGGGAGCATCCCATATCAGATTGGCAATCTTGTAACTTTACAAATTCTGCTTGATCTGAGTTACAACTAACTCACCGGACAGATTTCGCCTCAACTTGGGAAGCTGAAAAGCCTCTCCTTGAACCTCTCCCACAACTCTCTCTCTAGTTCTATACCGGATTCATTCAGTGAAATGGTGAGCTTGTTAGAGATTGATTTGTTGTTCAATCAATTGGAGGGTCCTCTGCCTGACTCCAAGGTTTTTGACATTTCTCCGCCGGAAGCATTTTCTCATAACAAGAACCTATGTGGTTATCCAGTCCAAGGTTTAACACCATGTAACGAATCAGTATCCGAGGGTGGAAAGGGAAAGAAAGGAAACTCCCGGTTGATCATTATTGCAATTTCTACCTTGTTAGCCCCGTTGTTGCTCTTGCTTTGTCTAGTTGGGGTTACTGTGTTTCATCGAAAATGTTTTCGGAGAAATCATAAAGTCGATGTGATAAGTGAAGAGGATTCATCTTGTGGGATAATTGTACATGGAGATATTATGACCAGGGACGGAGCCAGAAATTTTTTACACGGGGGCAAATTTCTTTTCTAAAATACTTTGCAAGGTTTTTCAAAATACTTTCCAGGGGCGACCCAATATAATTTGCAGGGAAATTTTGTTTTTTCTATATAATACTAGAGGAATTGTTTACTGGCCCCTCCCTGGCTCCATCCCTAATATCATCTGTGCTACAAATGATTTTGATGATGCATACTGCGTTGGAGAGGGAGGATCTGCTAAAGTCTACAAAGTCAACTTACCAAGTGGGTAGGTACTTTTGAAAGTTTTTACGTTTCAATTTTTTCCCTTTTTGTCTTCTCCATTTCATTATCGATTTTATGTTTTCAGAGGGGTACATATAGCAGTTGATTTGTAAATAAAAGAAATGTGTTTTAACCAAACGGTGGTCATTTTCATAATTAAGAAACCGGATTTGAAGGCGGATATGGTAATAAAGAAAGGGAGATAGTATTATTATGTCTGGCCAAGATGGGAGATACAATATCTACCATTTATGTCCAGGTGACAAACACTAGTTATAAAATAGTACGGATATACTATCTAGGTGTTGGCACGAATTTCTCCAGGGACAGGAGAAATTGCAGAGCCAACACCAAGTAGTTATTGTGTGAGTACGAGGGCATGCCAGGAGATACATGATCTCCAACTGTAAAGATGATAAATGCGCCTGATCTGAAAACCTCCTTCAAGCGTTGTGATACTTTATAAAGTGTAACTAAAGTGATATGGTTCGAATTGCCTTGAACAAGGACTTCAACAACAAAAGAAAACCTAAAACTACATAGAAGAAGATAGGAGATGAGAATGGATAGACACGGTTGAGAAAGAAAGAAAAGGGAAATCGACCAACTAGATAGTTAGGAAATGATACTAATGACAAAACTACATGCTGCTATGAGCTTTTGGTGGATGGACCTTCGTAATCTTGCACAATGACTTGTATTTATAGGCATCATTTGCCTATGAATGGTTCAGGAGATTTCAGATCCACTATGCACATTTTCTCCCCATTTTCTTTAGAAGTCTTTCCAAGCTGCCATGTGTCCCTTTGACTCATTCAACCCCTTTTAATTGCTCCTAAAATTAAATCCTAGGACGCCAAATGTCCCACTACTTTCATAACTACGATAACATGTGCAAAAAGTGGGACCACTTGCCATAGCCTCAGCAATATCTCCTTAAAAATAGGAATCAGTTTACTAGCCACTCCCCATATATAAAAAGTGGTAACTAATTCCTTGGAGGGGTTCATCCCACGTGGCAACAACCACCCACTCTCCTTGATTTGAGCTTCATGTATTTGAAAGAATTATATATGCACTCGCATATCGCCACGTGTCAAAAGATATCCTTGCTAGGAAATATCGTCGCCACGTGTTAGAAGATATTTATCCGTATATGTTTTAGGAGACATCATGCTGGTATGTCAAAAGAGAGATTCGAATTCCTCCACGCTCCATGAGGTTGACCGTTGCGAGGAGGTGAAGGTCTTTGGCTAGGACCAACACCATCCTTCACCTTTTTGGCCACATTCCAAAGCAAAAAACTCTTGTTGGCTTAGGCTGTTGCCCCTTAGGAGATATTGTTGAATCAAGATGCATCTGAAATCTCTTTAGGTTTGAACCTAAGCGACTCAACCATAGAATCCACACCTTATAGAGGTCCAGAGATTGTTGTCTGATCATGACCAGCATCTCTTTGATGGCCTTCGCCAAACACTCTTGAGATTCTTTGATCTCCTAAAGAAGGTATTGTTGAAAAGCGAACTGGATCTCTTTATCCTCCTGAAAAATGACCGCTATGAGGGATAGGAGATCTTTGGTCAGGACCATTTCTCTCCTTTGTCTCACTCGGCCTAGTTTGGAGCAAAATTCTTACTGACTCTAGTTGCTGCCCCGTAAGAAATAATCTATGAAAATACTGTGGACGGTCGATTTCCACCGGTGGTTTGATTTGAAAAATAGAGTCGCCACCCGGGTTTTTGAAAAATGGTTTAGGACCCGAGAAACCAATTTGAAAATGATGGAGAAAATGATTCATAAAACAATTTTGAAACCAGAGATTCGTTTTGGATTTGGGAGCCAGGTTACGAACGGGGAAGGGTTTTAATGCACCCCGTTCACCCGATTAAAAATCGGTCTTTACTAAACATTTGTGGGATTTTTAGAAAACGTTTTAATGCCAAACTTTAACAAATAAACATTTAAATCAAGCAAAGCAAACGATAATAATGAAAAGCAAGTAACTAGTATGTAATTTACAGTAAATATACGAAAATCAAGAGTTTAAACTGTTTATGCAAGATGCTGATCAAAACTTTGATTTTTACCAGAAACGTGTGCCGTGCGGCACACTAGGTGTACCGTGCGGTATAGAAAGTGTGCCGTGCGGCACTGTTTATCAATCCAACGGTCAAATTTTCAAAAGAGTGTCGTACAGCACTCCCAGTGTACCGTGCGATACAAAATGAGTACCGTGCGGCACTGTTTTCTTCATAAACAGTTCAAAACTTTGATTTTCGAAAATAATGAAATACAGATGCATACAAGGTATGGAATACAGTTAAAAACAAACCATTTGGGGTGAGAAGACAATGTATTTAAGTGGGGGATGTTCCTCCTCATTGAATCGCTCCGTCCGAGGCGATGTTTTCACCGTACGACGCGACCGGGAGGTATATAAACAAGACGATTCTTACTATAACATGGGCGTACCGAATGCAGAGATGATATTGACCATCATCCCACATTCGGCATCCCTCCCCTCAGGGTACCAAAGTTATGAAATTTGGCGAAACGGGATTATACCTCGGTTTTGAAGCTCTCGGATTGAAACGTCTTTGAAACCTTCTGACCTTGATCTGGAACTCCTCTGAACTTCCAACTCCACTCTGGTACTGTGGCAATGATGATTGATGACTGGAACTTGTACAAATTTGGGGTGACAACCTTACGGGTTTGGACCGAAAACAGGGGATGGGTTTTTATTGGATTTGCTTTTAAAGAAGAGAGGATTGGATTGTTTTTTTTTCCTGGAGGTTGGAGGTAGTAATGAAGATGATTTATAGTAGAAATGGTGTTTTTAGCAGAGCTCAAGGGTGAGGTGCCATGATTTTTCTTCACGATTTTTTTTTTTTCGGTCCTCATTCCGTTGAATTCGATCGGTATTTTATAACCGAGAGGAGAACTTGGCCACCAAGTTTACTTGGTCTTCACACATGGTGATGATGGCTCTAGAGTAGCCTTGAGGCCTTGCACGAAATCATGATGCGCTGGGGAACGAATTCGTCAACATTTCGAGCTGTTGGGAACTCTGCAAAAGCTGTGTGACAAGTGACAGTGCCGTACAGCACACAAACTGTGCCGTGCGGCACAGTTCCACCGCCAAAATTCAAAAAGATGCCATACGTGATTGAGGTTGTGCCGTGTGTGAGAGATGAGTACCGTACAGTATTGTTGACTGAGTTGATTTGGAGAGTTTCAATCCGAGAGGTTTTCCGGGCATTTCCTTTCATCATCGGGGATAAAATGTATACAAACGTCTCATTTTGGGGTGTCTACAGTTGCCCCTCTTTGACGAGGCTTACGATCATTTGTGTGATGGAAGTCACGTCAAAGATAGAAGACACCCCTCGATGTGAACATCTTCGCACAAAAACAAACAAGTAAAATGCGATGTATGTGGTCGCGCTCGTAAGAGCTGCCTACGTACCCCATTTGTAGGGATCAGACCAGCGTAGTTCATCAGGGCTAAATGCATAAGGGTAAATTATGTGAAATACAAGAGTTGATAGAGAACATACCTTGATCGGTTTTGCGGGAATTGTCACTCTGTTTTTCAATGAGGGAAAAACGAATGATGTGCTGTGTACAAGCTTGCGACTTGACGTCGTCAGAGAATTAGTGTTGAATGCCATTGTTAAGGCGAAACCCGTCTGTGCTGAAAAGACTGTCGTTAATGCCGTTGAGGACTTACAAAACCAGTTGGTGAGAACCAGAAAACCGTCGTTAATGCCGTTGAGGACTTACAGAACCAGAAAACCATTGTTTAATGCCATTGAGGACTTATAGAACCAGGAAATCGTTTGTTAATGCCATAGAGGACTTAAAGAAAGGTTTGAGCGAGACTAGCGAGGTCCCCGAAAAGATTTGAGCAAGACCAGCGAGGTCTCCAAAAAAAAGATTTGAGCGAGACCAGCGAGGTCCCCGAAAAAGATTTGAGCGAGACCAGCGAGGTCCCCGAAAAAGATTTGAGCGAGACCAGCGAGGTCCCCGAAAAAGATTTAAGCGAGACCAGCGAGGTCCCCGAAAAGATTTGAGTGAGTGATGCTAAAAACTCGTGTCAACAATATTTTTTTGCAAAGTGTACAAGCAAGTGTGTAATGTGACAAGGGAAATATGCTTTTCTAGTAAAGCGAGTGCGCTATGTGGGTAGCCAAAGTGCAGTGTGATGCAAACGTACGTTGTGCAAAATAGTGCAATTGTGTCGTGTAAGAAAGAAAGGGTGCCGTGTAATAGGAAACTGTGTCGTGCTGTAGAGTGTGAGTATCGTACGACAAAAGCTGAAGGGGATGTACCGTGCGGCATACAAGGTGTGCCGTGCGGTAGAGTTGGTGTGCCGTACGGCCCAGGTGGTTTTGTAACCGCCCGAAATCCTTGGTTTTCTCCCTCTTTCAAACACATTCAAACTTTTAGTCGGTTTATTCTGAGAAAGTAAAAGCCCAAAAATTGCTTGCTCCTTATTTCTTCTTCTTCTCCCTTACTTTCCCTAAATTCTTCTAACCTTTCGGTCCAAAAACCTTCCAAAACCCACACTCTCATTTCGAAAACACACCGGTTATGGCTGATTCCGGCGAGGGACGGAGTGGTTCCACCGCGTCTGCTACTGATTCGACATCATCGGCGTATGGGGAGGGTAGCACGGCGAGTACATCATCTGGCGCGACCGAGGGTGATTCACCCATGGGTATTGTGGCCGATACAGATCCGGTTCATGAAGCTTCCCATTCAGCATTAAACGAGACCGAAACGGTATCATCCACGCTGGCAATAGTACCAACGGGACTTGGTGAGGCTCACACGGGTGAGACCTCAACTCTGGTGGAGGTAAGGGAGACCATGGGTGTCGACAGTGCCTCGGTGCTGGGCGGCGGTGATGTTGATGAAGACTTGGATACCGCACGGTAGACTGATAGTGCTGTGCCTGATGTTGGGAGTGCTGTGCTAGTGGATTCGGGTACCGTGGGTACTGCTAGAGATGACCGGAGTACCGTACGGCATGCTGAGAGTGCCGTGGGTGATGATCAGAGTACCGTGATGAGCCCCTCTGCTGTTCATGAAGGTCCAAAGGCCATGGATATTGATCCTACAGGTATGGGTACTTCACCTTCTGATATTGCGATGAATCTTAGTGGGATTGACATTGTGGTAGAGAGAGTTGGTGCTCAGGAGAGTGGGTCTCAGACTGGGGGTATTCCGAGTGACATTCTGGAGGCTACATGTAGACACCCCGATTTTGAACCCGGGATGAGCACGAGCATTCCCGATGATAAAACGGACCAGTCATGACTACCCGAAACTTGTAAGAATGGCTTGAACTTGATTAAGATTAACCAAACACCACCAAATAACCCAAACCAACCCAAGCATCATTAAACCAAGCCAAACCATCAATCTGCCACCAAGAGCCTTGAGCGCTCAAGCTTGAGACCTTGAGCGCTCAACCCCCGAGGAGCACCTTGAGTGCTCAAGCTTACGGCTTTGAGCGCTCAACTCTGAGCCAGTCAGGAATCTGCAGAATATCTAATCATGAGATTTTCTGCATGGGAGCGTCTGAGGTGATCTTCTACGATCCTTATGCGTACAATACACCCTAACTCTACTCCTAAACTACTCCTAAACTACCCCTAACCCATTTTGAAAACAAACCCACTTACTCTCTCTCCTTTCTTTCCCCCCACTCACTCCCTACTTAAACCATTCACCACCCCTGGTTTTAGGGGTTACCAACTCTCACACTCCAGCTGAAAAATCATCCAGAAATCGTTCTCTCTCTCTCTCTCTACAAAACCACTCACCTCCATAAAAACCACTTGCAAAAACCATCTGCCAAGCATCAAAAATTCAACCTTGATCGTCAATCAACCTCTTACATTGTACCATCTATTCAGGATACTAACAGAAATACCCATTATTGTCCATCCCCAAACCCACATTCAAGTCCAAGCCTTTAAACAAGTGAAAAAAGGTAGTTAAAATGTGATGTGTTCACTGTTTTGATCCTCTTGAGGGAGGCTAGTGAGTTCAAATAAGTTCTTTATACTTGTTTTGAATTCACAAAGGGTCTAAAAGTTGCTCAAAATCATTTTCGCAATTTGCAGTTTTAACAGGGGTTGAGCGCTCAAGCCTCAGGCCTTGAGCGCTCAAACCCAGTTCTGGGCAGTTTCTGTTTTGATAAGTTTTGAATTTTCTTTTGGCTTTGATAATTGTTTAACGGTTACTTATGCTCATTCAGCTCTTCAAACAACTCATTTTACCTCAAAATCACCTGCATGAATGTAGATTAACTATTTTATGACGATCAAGCATTAAAACCTTTGAAAATCCCATATTTAAGTGTAAAACAGAGACTGTTCAATCTCATAAATCTTCAGATTACATATTTTGTGATCATAATGAGATGTCAAAAGCTCGCTTGAAGGTCAAAAACCAGAAAGCCAGATCATGGCTTGAGCGCTCAAGGCTATGAGCTTGAACGCTCAAGCTGTTCTTTAGCAGTTTTGATTCTTACACTTTGTTCTTGTAAATTGTTGATGGAAATTAACTGGTAGGTGTGTGTGAGTTATTATTGCTGTGCTATGATTTGGATTCCCCCTCTTTATTCCATTCTCAAATATTTTCTTCTTTTCATCGTTCCTAAGAGATCAATCTGACAGATTTTCCACGAAAAACATTTTATCAATGTTTTGATCTTGTAAAGAATGAGCAAATAAGTCATAAAGGGGCTTGAGTTCACAGAAGTTAGAAAGTGGTTTGAGCGCTCAATCCGTAAGCCTTGAGCGCTCAAACTGGTTTTTAAAGGTTGAGCGCTCAAGTCATCGTTGTTGAGCGCTCAACCCCTATTCTGGAATCCAGATTGTAAGCTAGTTTATCAAGTTTTATATCCATGATTTCTTGAGTTGTTGTACAGTATCTGTTGTTGTCTACCTCTGTAAATATTCGTCGTAATTCTTCTTTGCTGTTGTCATTCCCATGCAAACTACGCGCACAAGCATCCACATTAGATTTGCATTTCGTATTTTCTTGTTATTTACGTGATTCCTATCCCCGATTCCCATTTTCATGATTAGAATTAAATTTCAAATATTTTCAAAATCCCACAAAATATTGAGTAGAGACCAGTTCACGGACCGGGCGAGAGGGGTGCCGTAAAACCCTTCCCCTCTCGTAACCAAACCCCCGAATCCGAGAAATCTTTGGTTCCACCATGATCAGTAAAATCTCTTTCAAATGAGCAAACGAGTCATATTTTTATCGGTTTCTCGGGTTCGGACCTCAAATCCGGGTGGCGACTCTAACAATCCTCAACCTTTTCAAACGTGAAACCGCACCGATTTCTGGTGGGCCGTCCACACTACACTTGTGACTGAGATTGCTGTAGGTGGTGAGCAGGTGGTGACCGATATACCGGTGACTCGGGGAGGTACCAGTGATAGGGATGTGCTTGTGGAGGATGTTGCAGGAGGGAGTAGTACTGACAGCGAGGAGACGCCTTTGGTGAGACGGATTGCTCCAGGTCCGGCTATTGCCATTGGTACTGCTAGAGTGCCAGAGGAGAGTGCTGAGAGGGAGGCAGAGGTTTCAGAGCCTCCGTTGTTTACTCCTGCAGTTGGTTCCTCCCGTAGAATAGGCTTGACTTTATCAGATACTTTGGAGGGGGCGAGAGATGAGGATATTGCAGCGACTTTGCAGGAGTCTCCTCAGTTTGAGAATATTATGATTCAGGAGGGTATGCCATCTCATGTCAGGGATGTTGAGCGAGAGGAGAGACAGAGAGACGCTGAGGTGGTTGCAGGGGAGGAGCGCTTGACCATAGTCCGAGAGGTTGAGCTGGCGTTGGAGCATAGGGTCCCTTTTACGCCTGCTACTTACGTGCCACGGGTCCACTTCTTCGTCCCTCAGGGATGTGACACATATACTTCGTTGTTGCCTGTATACTTGGATACGAACGTCATTCGTGACCGCTCGACCCACATTGCTTACAGAAATCCCTTGGTATGTATCTTGTTTATTCTCTGCTGCTTGTACCTGTTTGCTATACATTCCTTTTGACAGTGACTGATAGAGATTGTATTATGTCTTTGTTTGCAGACCCAGAGATCCATGGGTGGTTACGGCGGTTCTGCGAGTTCTCTGGCATACTACCGTGCCTTGCCGTCAAGAATGAGAGCCTTGGTTGATGCTTCTGGGTTCACCATTTTTATCCGGCTCTTGACAGTGACTAGGATAGACCGCAAGCTGATACCGGCTCTGGTGGAGAGGTGGTGGGATACCACCAACACTTTTCACTTCAGGTTCAGGGAGATGACTATCACTCCTCTTGACTTTGCTGCTATCACCGGTCTGAGGGTTGGAGGTGAGCCTATGCCGTAGAGCACTATTTGGGGAGGAGGCCTAGAGGTATTGAGCCTGGGGTGAGATATACTGTCTTGGTGGATTTCTGGGACCACAAGCCGGAGTCAGAGGAGGAGGCTAGGTAGATGGCGAGGGCCTACTTGCTGTACCTCTTTGGTGCTTCCCTGTTTCCAAACAGGCAAGGCATGGTGCACTTGGGTTGGTTACCAGCGCTGGAGAGCTTGGAGACTGCTGGGAGATTTGACTGGGGTGGTGCTGGCTTGTGCACCGTGTACTGCTTCTTGGGTTGCGTCTGCCGTGGAGTAGGCACGAGCCTTGGCGGATACTGGAGAGTACTGGAGGTAAACTCTGCTTGCATCCTTCTTTCGTGTAAATCATGATAATGCCTTAGCCATATTCCTTGACTTGATTGCTTTCTGAACATGCAGGTGTGGGCTTATGAAGTGCTGGGAGTATTTGCCCCAGCCAATTCTCATAGCAATGAGAATGTGCTTCCACATGCTGAGAAGTGGGGATTGGAGTTCACAGGGGTTGGTGACCATAAGGGAGATTTGAGGAGCTTCAGACTTTTCCTTGATTCTACCATGGGAGACAGAGTAAGCCCCTTTTGTGATCAACTTCTCATGTTCTCTTGCCCTTTCATTTCCTGAAAAATGAAAAATTCTTTTCTTGCAGGTGAGGTGGAATGTCTGGGACAGGTCGCGCAAGGATTACCTGATCAGGAGCAGGGAGTGGACGCGGCGCCGAGTGCTGCTGGAGTGTCCATATGGCTGGCGATGGTACTTGGGTGACAGAGTGTCTCGTCAATCCCTCGGGATTGACCATTTCAGAGTGCCTTCGCCCCTTCCTTCGCTTGTTCAGAGGACCGCTGAGTATACTCGAGCAGAGATAGAGAGATATACAGTGCCGACAGAGGCGATTTTCAGCCCTTCGATAGACTATGAGGGATACCTGAATACTCACTTGGCATACGACCTGGATATGGGGAATCGCTTGAGAGCTGCCCTTGCTTTACCTGAGTTGAGGAGAGAAATTGAGGTGGTGACTGCTGATGGAGCGCTTGGAGTAGTGACGGTGCCTCTTATTACTCCCACCATTACTCTTCCCATGACAGAGGTGACTTCTGATTGTTGTATTTGCCTTGATTGTTTTCTTATAGCAATATCCCATACATTGCTGATGTATCTTTGCATTTCAGATTCCTGCTGAGTGGGCGACGGCTTCGTACCAGTTGGTGCAAGACTTGTAGGCCATGGTCCATCAGTTTGTGATGGGCATGGATCCAGAGGTACGCCCGCGAGCTGAGCCAGGAGTTGTACTTGGTCGTAGGCAGAGTACTACCAGAGAGAGGACACCGGCTCGTGGTACCAGAGAGGCTGACAGAGGCACAGGCCGAGGCGTTGGAGAGACTAGCAGGGGTAGAGAGACCAGTAGTGGTACTCGTAGGAGGAGAGAGAGTACCAGTAGTGAGAGAGGTGCCAGTCGCAGGGCTACTCCCAGTAGCGGAGCTGCTGAGGTATATACCATACTTGCCTTTCCTTTTCTTTTGATCATTCCACTTCTCATTATTTTTGACAATCTTTGTTGCTTGTGCAGGGAGCATCAGGTTCCCAGAGTGTCAGGCGCTCAGCGCCTCGAGCTACTTCAGCAGCTCCAGCTTCAGGCCGAGTCCTTCGTTCTTCCGCTGAGAGACGGAGGGAGAGTGCGCCACAGAGAGAAGAGCCTGAAGAGAGCAGTAGTACTGAGAGCCATCCTTCTACGCCAGAGGAGTACAGACACCGAGGATATGTTCCACCGAAGCGTCCTCATACCTGAGATAGTTAGTAGTAGCTTTTATTAGGTGGGGCCTGCGTGCCTTGTTTTGATTTGGGCACCTGTTTAGCCCTTCTGCATAGATGGCCTGCGAGCCGTGGTAGTTGATTTAGCATTGGGCCTGTTTGCCCCTGGACACGATTATGCTCATGATGTGGATATTTCCGGTTTGGTTTTATAAAAACTTGCGCTTTTGATTTGCTTTTTATTTACAATAGCAATGAATTTGAAAAATCAAAGTTTGCACATACATGAGTATTTAGTTAAGATGACTGAATGAAGAACAATGAATGCTAATTTTGACTGGAAGTGGGAAACTGACACGTAATAAATATCATACCCCAATGAAATAGAATGAACGAGCTTTAGATTTCTCATATAAGAATGGAACGAAACTTGACGTGTACACGTGCTAGAGTTGTGACCTTTTGAATGACGAAGAAGTGTAATAGCTTTCTTCCAAACCACGAACGCATAATGCGACACGCACAAGTCAATTGATCTTTCAATATCACCACACGTATGTTACCGGTACTTCCGTCCTTGTTGTATCTCGGTCTTCGCGATCATCGAAATTCCTTCGGGAATGCTAATCGATCTTGCCATTAAGTCGTATGCACGTATTATGACTTGTGTGCACAGGCCATTTGTCAAAAAGAAGTACGAAATGAGTTCCGGATGCTCAAGATCCAGTTTTGCTGAAACTGTCCAACTCTGCCGTGCGGTACCAAAACTGTGCCGTGTGGCACTGGCCTAACAGTGCCAAAATTTTTGCAACTTGCAGCAGATTTCTGGTCTTTCCTTTTGGCCTTTCATCAATCCAATGCACGTCCTAGGGTCTTGAAGGGCCACTGCAAGGTACCCTTTGAGAAGTTGTACAAATCTAGCATGATTCTTTACGGTTTTCGAGTCGGCACGTTCTTCGAGACAGCCGTTCTTTGGAACTTTAAACTTTGTATTGTTCTTCATGCATGGCAGCTATAAAAAGCTATCCATTTCACCCTTCTTTTGCATCCCAAATCCATAAACTCGTTCATCTCTTTTTACAATGGCAGTGAGTTTCTCAACTTTAATGCGTCCTTGGCTCGATGATCTTGATGGCTTGGATTGGCTCCACTCCGGGGCCACAGGCTAACCTCCCTTCATTATATTCGAGACGTGTCCATACGTCCGAAGTTATTACGAGCTGCAACACAATTCTGGGACCCTGAGGTGCATGTTTTTCGCTTTGGTCTTCACGAATTATGCCCCACCGTGGAAGAATTCTACGCATACATCGAAGGTTTTGATTTGGTGGAGCCTATCATCCCTCTCCAAGGAGTTAGTTTTGCCCCAGTGCTGTCTTCTAAACTCGAGATAAGCAACAATGCTGCCAAGTCCATGATTCGTGGAGGTTTTCTGAACGTTCCACGCCTTATCGAGGGATTCCGTTCCAACAACTTTGCTCTGTGCTTGTGTTTATTGGCTGCCTTCTTGTTCGTGCAATCTGATGGTCAGGCACGCTCTTCCTTGGTAGGCATAGCTATGCAAATTGAGGAGCGCAAAGATGTGGCTCCTATGGTTTTGGCTGAAACTTTGATGGGTATAGATGGGGTTCATGCCGGTCGGACCGACGTCTTCGAGGGCAGTCCTTTGCTCCTATAGGTAGGCTTCTCACTCAGCTCTCCTTTTTCTGGTTTCTCACTCGTCCTCGTTTTACCTCGACTCTCAGTTTAAGGCTTTCTAAGGTTTCTTACTTGTTTTCTCTCTTTCACACAGTTGTGGTTATGTGACAAGGCTAATCTGCTTGAGCCTATGCCAAGAAACCGGGTTCATGAAACACAAGGGTTTATTACCAGGGACTTCAGGGAGGTTTTTGATGATGTGGGAGGTTGGGTTCAAGTTCTCTCCCAGCTCACGGAAGAGGTGATTTCTTGCCGCTTGACTTGGCTTGATCTTCCTGACATGGCTATTAGCAACATGGGGCATCAGCGAATGGTCTTGGCAGGCCTGACCCAATGGACTTTCTATATCCCGAATCGCATTTTCCGTCAACTTGGTGTTCGTCAAGTGCTGCCGCCTTTAGGTCCCGAGAACTTTGTCATGCCAAATATCAATGTTGCCACATTCAGAGCTTATCAGAATAATTGGAGGGAGCGTGTGACTATTCCAAGAGATCCATATCCCAGTGTTCTCCTTCCGGCCCATTACAAGAGATGGTTGATAAAAGACATTGAAGCAAGAGCAAATGGAAACTAAGACAAACTTTAGACTTGATCGTACTATGCTTGAAATAAGTTGTGTACCCTGTGCTATAGATGTTGTTGTTGTTTGTTTCTTTTGAAAGTTTCATGCTCAGCCATGTAATTGAAAAAGTTTGTTCAAATAAAACTTGAGTTTTGAGAATTTTTTATAGGCGCGTGGGAAGCTTGCTTACAAGCGCCTAAGTAGGGGGTTTTAGCATGTTAGACGTGCGTTTTGAGCTTTATTTTCCAATTAATATGTGCACGTGGTATTTTTGGTGTTGGAAGTAATTTGCAGGTAATTCGAGGTTTTGGGTGCGATTTCGTGATATTGGAAGTACATGCACGTCAATCAGGAGTTGGAGGCGAGTGGATTGTGTATGGAAATGGTCGAAACCCGTCGGGAGCGCTACCCAATTCCTTGGAGCGCTCAAAGTAGGCACAAAAGGGTCTCAAAAATGAACAGAGAGTTTAGGAGCGCTACACCATAAAGGGTGTAGCGCTACCGGAATGCTAGGTCAACGGTCAACCTAGGGGTGCAATGGTCAACTCCGTTTGATAACAAAGCGGTAGCGCTACATACATTCTTCAGTAGCGCTACCGGTTGGTTATGGCACACAGTGAACGGCACTGTTTGGCCTATACGCGGAGGATTTCGGGAATTTTTGTTCAAATTTCATTAGGATTATTAGGTTTAATATAAATACTTAAGTTTTAACCCATGCTAGGGTTCCACATTCATAACTTAGGTTTTTATGTTTTGAAGTTTTCGGCTACAGTTTTCTTCCAGCATTATACGTTCAAGCTTGTTCCAGATTTCTAGAATTTACAGCTTTGGATTGATGTTTCGTTTTGGTATTCGAGTTTGATTTCTTCTTGCAATCTACGGTATCGTTTTCTGTTTTTATATTTTATTCTTCAAGCATGTCTAGATCTAGGTTTAATTTGATTTCTGCAGTTATTAACACCATGAGCGAGTAGTTTTATAGAGTGCGGCCACGGGCGAAGGCGCTCCGTGGCTAGTTTGATTAATGTTCTACCTCGGGATCGAATTAATTTCATTTTTGAGCAATTTTAGAAGACGAAAACTCTTCTAACAAACAAAACCCAGGCATCGCCGGAATTCGAATGCGCACGGAATCTGGTGACAGGTGGTGCGCATTTGTTAGGGATCCTTTTTCCTATTCTAAAATCAACAAAATGAATAATTGTGGCCCGAGTAAACATTGGTCAGGCTAGTTGGGGACGTTGGGTTCCCACGGCTGTACTCTCCTTTTCAAATCCATATTTAGTTAAGTTAGTTGGGTAATTTAATTAGTCAATTAATCATTAAACAAGGGGTGGCTACCTAAGAACCAAGATAAACTGTGAACCCGTCATCTTTGAGTCCTGCACACGTTCGTCCGTCTCTGTGGATTCGACTCCGGTACTTCCGGATATTATGCTACGTCGTTCGAGAGTCCTACGCTTGGGACGCATCTTATTTTTAGTCACCCGGTCGGTCAAGCAATTTTCCATTCTTGATTCTCACCAGCTCTGTCTGTGAGATATGAAATGCGCATAATGACTTCGAATCAACTCAAAAGATTGTGACCTAACCTCAAGGTGAGGCTGCCTATGTATCCCTTATAAAAGGAATCAGGTCATGACGTAGTTCAGGACTACAAGTGTTTGGTTAAGGTTCACTCGGGTATTTACATTCTCCTTTTGTGCTCTGGATTTTGCCTAGTACCGCCCTTTCGGGTTTTCGGCCTAGCGAGCTCTAATTTATTTAGCCTTATCTTTTGCCTAGGCTGCCCTTTCGGGTTTTCAACCTAGCAGGCTTTTGCTCTAATTTTTGCGTGGAACTGCCTGCCCTTGCGGTTTTCAGTCCAACGAGCTTCTCTCAGGGGTAGTATCTCTTGAGTTGATCCAAGTTGACCAGAGTAGAGAACTCAGGCCGTCGAGATCGATGAGTTGTGATGCACCTCCGGATAAGATCTTTTTGATAATATAAGGTCCGGCCCACTTCGGTCGAAACTTCCCACGTGGATCGAAAACTGGAGCTCGAATCTCCTTTAAAACCATGTCGCCTTCTTGTAAATCCCTGGATTTCACCTTCTTGTTAAAAGCACGTGCTATTCGGCGTTGATATCCTTGCACATGGTACAAGGCTTTAAGCCGCCTTTCATCGAACAACATGAGTTCTTCGAACCTTGCGTTTTGCCATTCTGCTTCATCAATTGTTGACTCTGCCATGATCCTCAAAGACGGGATTTCGAGTTCGATAGGGAGAACGGCTTCCATGCCATAAACCAAAGAATAGGGTGTTGCCCCCGTTGGGGTTCGGATGGATGTCCGGTATCCCCACAATGCTAAAGGCAGCTGTTTGTGCCAATTTCGCGCAGATTCAGTGGTTTTCTCCAGTATAGACTTGATGGTTTTGTTGCCTACTTCCACAGCTCCGTTGGTTTGTGGTCGATAGACAGTAGATTTATGGACCTGAATCCCGAATTCTTTAAGAGTTTCTGCCGCTCTTCCTTTGAAATGAACCCCCGTTGTCTGATACAAAAGCCTGAGGGACTCCATATCTGTAGATGATGTTCAGCTTGATGAAGTGAGCAACCTGGGCTGCCCTGAGAGTTGTGTAGGAAGCAGCTTCAACCCATTTGGTGAAATAATCAATTGCGACCAGGATGAACTTGTGCCCGTTTGATGCTGCCGGCGTGATTTTACTGATAACATCTATGCCCTAAACAGAAAAGGGCCAAGGCGAAGTCATGGAATGCAACTCTGATGGCGGGACATGCATGAGATTGGCGTGGATCTGGCATTTGTGACATCGCCTCACATATTCAATACATTGAGTCTCCATGATTGACCAGTAATAACCTTGTCTCAAGATCATTTTGGCGAGCATCATGCCATTCATATGAGGGCCACAAACCCCTTTATGAATTTCTTCCATAATCCGGCTAGCTTCTTCCCCGTGCACGCATAGCTTGTGCATTCCACAGTAAGATCTCCGATATAGTTTTCCTCCACAAATAATGTACCAAGATGCCAATCTCCGAAGAGCGATTTGGTCTTTCTTATCGGTCCCTGCTGGATACTTGCTTTTCTCAATGAAGTTCCAAATGTCGTGATACCATGGCAAGCCATGACGTACTCGTAGACAGGCTTATCTCGTTGTTCGATCACAATTGGCTTGAGTCTGACTCCATTTAGTATCTCAACCATAGATGCTAATGTTGCGAGGGCATAGGTAAATCGATTCTTCAGTCTTGGCACATGCGTGAAAGTGACCATCTGAAACTGTGGGATCAACTCATCCAAGTCTTGATGATAGGGTTTCAACTTGTCTTCCCTGACCTTCCAATCTCCGTTTGCTTGTGACACCACTAAGTTCGAGTCTCCGACTACTTCCAGTCTTTCGACTCCAATTTCCAAGGCAATTTCCATTCCTACGATGTAGGCTTCATACTCTGATTGGTTATTGGTGACTTCGAAGTTTAGCTTGAAAGCAAGAAGGATATGTGATCCTTCTGGAGAAATTAGCAGTACTCCGATTCCAAATCCTTTTTGATTGGCCGCCCTGTCAAAATACAGCATCCAGACATCATTAGTAGCGGTCATCACATTTTCATCTGGGAATTCAAACTCTACATCTTCTGATCCTTCCACAGGGTGATCGACAAGAAATTCAGCAACGGCTCTTCCTTTTACTGATTTTCTAGTAACATACTTGATATCGAATTCTGCTAGCAGAAGTAACCATTGTGCCAACTTACCTGTAAGAGCGGGTTTTTCAAATAAATATTTGAGAAGGTCCATTCGAGAAATCAGCATTACAGGGTAAGCCAACATATAATGTCTTAACTTCTTGGAAGCCCAGACCAAAGCCCAACATGTCTTCTCCAGAGAAGTATATCGCTCTTCGCATCCGACCATTTTCTTGCTTATGTAATACACGGCTTTCTCAGATCCACCTTCTCCTTCTTGGGCTAGGATGCATCCCATGGCTGATGAGGTAACTGACAAATACAGGATCAACGGTTGCCCTGGTACGGGTGGTGTCAGAACCGGAGGATTCTGCAAGTATTTCTTGATTGTTTCGAAGGCTTTCTGACATCTGTCGTCCCATTTGAACGGCACGCTCTTCTTGAGAAGATGAAACATCGGCTCACAAGTTGAGGTTAACTTGGCGATGAATCTGCTAATGAACTGAATTTTGCCGAGGAAACTTCGCACCTCTTTCTCTGTCTGTGGTGGTTCCATTTCAAGAATGGCCTTGATTTTGGATGGATCCACTTCGATTCCTCGAGTTGTGATCATGAAACCCAACATCTTTCCGGCCGTAACTCCGAATGTGCATTTTTCGGGATTGAGATGCAATCTGTACTTGCGAATCCTTTCAAATAATTTTCTGAGAGCATACAAGTGCCCTTCTCTTTCCTTGGATTTAACAATCATGTCGTCCACGTATACTTCGACTTCTTTGTGGATCATATCATGCAGTAAAGTTGTAGCGGCCCTCTGGTAAGTAGATCCGGCATTCTTTAATCCAAACGGCATAACCCTGTAACAGTAAGTCCCCCACTCTGTGGTGAAAGTAGTCTTTTCTCGGTCTTCGGGGGCCATGAGAATCTGATTGTAGCCTGAAAAACCATCCATGAAAGAAAGCAATGCGTGCCCTGTGGTGTTGTCTACGAGTACATCTATATGTGAAAGCGGAAAGTCGTCCTTAGGGCTGGCTTTGTTCAAATCTCTGAAATCCACGCAAACTCTGATTTTTCCATTCTTCTTGGGGACAGGCACACTATTGGCGACCCACTGAGGGTATTCTGTTACCATTAAGAAACCTACATCTATCTGTTTCTGAATTTCCTTTTTGATCTCCAGCACCCAGTCAGGTCTCATTTTCCTCAATTTTTGCTTAACAGGTTTCGCATCAGGATAAAGCGGGATTCGATGCCCCACGATTTTAGGATCAATTCCGGGCATGTCCGCGTGAAACCATGCGAAAACATCTTGAAATTCCTTTAAAAGATTCGAGTGAGCTTTAAATTCTTCTGGAGACAACCTAGAACCGATTTGAACCATTCGTGGATTGCTTTCGTCCCTCTGATTTATTGAAATTACTTCTTCTTTTCGAGGCTGAGCATGCCTTTCATTTTCTCATTCGATTAGGGATCGGAGTTCTTTTGGAATTTCTTCCTCAAACTCAATCCCATCATCGTCAGGGTCAACACAATTTATTCCAGACACAGCAAAATAAGCAAAGTCGATTTCATTCATTGCAAAAGAAGTGGCCCCAGGGGCATGATACATGAGAGTGGACTCACACTCAAAGGAGAAATGATGACGCGGAGAACCAACAGACACATGCATTGACTCAGAAGTGGACTCAAACTCAGTGCTAAACTCAGACTCAATGCTAGACTCTGATTTAGACTCAAATTCAGTGCAAGTGTAAATAATTTTGGGTACAAAAGTGCAGTTTTTATAAATTCCATTGGCATCCACAATGAGCGAGGAAACATCTCCAAGCGCTTCTTGGCTTAGCATCATCAGCTCCATGTCTCTAACAGGCTCCAAATCAATCATCATTGTAGTAGGCCCGTCTTCGACCATACCTATTGGACTTTCATTCCCAAACAACGATACCAGATTCCCTGAGTCAAAAACTTCAATCCAGTCAGATTTGCATTGTTTGACTAATTCTTCCAGCTTTGCTGATTCATCATCACTGTCCCAGGTGTCATTGGCGAATATTTCGAATCCTGGCAGCTTGGCTCTTTTCTCCATGTCCTAAAATGGTTCTGGCTCTCCTCAATAGATAGCCTCTTTTCCTTTGACAAAACGAATGGGACCTTTCTTTGGCTGAGCACGAGCTCGAGCTTTCCATCCACTTCCCAGCTCATTCTCGTTGGGTTGATAACCAAGGCCGAAGCGGTGATTGTTCATAGGGAAATCAGGGAATTCAGCTATTCCCTGGTTGTTGCGACCTAACCCTAAACCTGGCATGTAAGCCATCTTTCTCATCATTTCAATGACTGTAGAGCTAACCGAGAAATCTTCATCCATTTTGATAGTGAGAACTGCCCCAGCGGTGTCAAAAGAGAATCCTCCGAGAGCGATGTCTTCTTCTCCATGCATAATCTCAAGCACAGGGGCATTATCAGAGACATGAGGGCGAATCCCGGACTCTCCATAGATAGTCAGAGTTCTCGTTCCTAGACCAAGCTGGACTTTCTGATGCAGAGAAGACGGTACCGCCATAATGTCCGGGTGGTGAAGCCATGGCCTACCCAGCAGCAGGTTGAAAGATGAAGGAATGTCGAGCACATGAAACTCGGCGTTAGAATTGAAATTTTCGACTGATATTTCCAGTTGAACAACTTCGACTACATCCCTGCGCGTATTATCATAAGCGCGCACTCCGAGATTTGATGGCTGGAAATCTTTAGTCGTAAATCCCAGACAATAGGCTGTGCGCAGTGGGCAAACGTTTAAAGCAGATCCATTGTCTAGGAGAATAACAGGGACCCATTTCCCCATACACTTCATGGTGATGTGTAATGGCTTGTTGTGGCTGGCTCCTTCTGGCTCGGCAAGTCTTTCTTAGTGAATGTCACGACATGTTTCGCCCGGTTTGGTGCAAGTAAGGCTATTAGTGCTTCGGGGGAGTGTCAGGCGGCACTTCCATGTTAGACAAAGTCTTGATCAGTTTTTGACGGTGTTCCCTAGATGAGGAGAGCAGCCCCCAAATGGATACCAATGCTGGAGTTCTTTCAAGTTGCTTCCGGATGGGATCTTCTACTGGCATAGGATTCCTTTACGGTGGTTGAGTGACAACTTCCGGCGTCTGAGGGACATCTTCCGGATTACTTGGGGTTGAATTGTCCTGGACGGAATCGTCCCAAGCGAATCCCCCAGCCTGAGCATGATTAACGGTGTTGCCTCTCTGCAGGTTAGCAGGTTGATAAATCCGTCCGCTTCTTGTTACTCGGTTGACTGATGGCGGCTCTTCATCCCAAAAGTCTGAAAATTCATTGACCTTTCGTTTTCAAACCTTGATGGATTCCAACTTCTGTTTAGTGTCAAAATATTCGGACCAAAATCCTGCAAGGTTATTCTCGACTTTTTGTTTCTCGATCTTGATGTTCTCCATCTTCTTTCCCAGATTTTCTAGTGCTTGATTACGCCAAAATGAATCATCTAACATGGCCCTGTTGACGGTCCACACTTCATCGTTGTTGAATCGGATATCGGCCACATCTTCTTCGTCCCAAAATGAATCTGCCATTAGAACCGAAACATCTGGCTGTGGAGGAAATGGAACGGATGGTCGAGGCAGAGATTCCCCGATAATGTAGGCTTGAGGAAACCATTCGTGGTCGCCAAAAACAGTTTCTATGGCAGAATGTTCTTCAACCCCAGGAAGTGGAGGTGGCAGCAAATTATCCGGAGGATTGCTGTTAGGGACCCAATGATAAATTTCCCCGAGTGTCCGATTCCATATGTCTCCGGGTTCTTCAAACAATGCAGGGAGTGAAATTGCATCAAGAGGATCGGCACAAATCGCCCCCCACCTTTCTCGTCAATCTTCCTGTTCACTTGGTTCAACATATTCAAGAGTATGCACCATGCTTGCGATGCACACGATCTTGTCGATCCGACAGATACTGGGATCCGTTGGTATAGAAACAACTGGCTTGGCATGAGAATCTGGGATAATAAATTGGCTTGGGTCCCACTCTTGACGGAATTCTTCCCAATCTTGATCACTCATGGCCCATTTTTCACTCTCCGTAATATCTGCCCATCTCAATTTTGGTTTTGGCTTAACCCTTTCAAGGAAGTGAATTTCAAGATCTTCTAGTACAGGGACGAGGGGTTTAGGTTTGGTGGCTGGTATGATGTATAGGCTCGGATTAAATTTAGTGGAGCTTGGGTTATTTGGAGTGGAGCTGAGGGAGATTTGGTTGATTTGGGTATTGGATTTGTGCTCTGGCATGGGATTTGAGACAGTGTTTGGCTTTTTGAGGGGAAGCGGGATTGTTCCGTCTTCAATGAGGTCTTGGACTTTGTGCTTGAGACGGATGCAATTGTTGGTGTGATGACCGGGCATTTGGTGGTAGGAACAGAAGGCGTTTGGGTTATGGTTTGGAGGAAGTACTTTGGGTGGTTCGCGGGGCTCGAGTGGCTTGATGGCGTCTTTTTTGAGGAGCTTTTTGTAGACTGTGGTCAGGGGAAAAGGGAATTGGTAGAAATTTCTAGCTTGCCGGGTTGGCTGGGCTGCTATCTGGTTAATAGGCTCGGTTTTGGTTGGCTTGGAGTTTGAGGAGCTGGCCTGGGCATGGTTGTATTGGTTGGTTCCGAACAGGGTATTATTGTTGCCAGAGTAAACTCTCCTGGGCTTGGCAGATTCTCCTTTTTCAAATATACCAATTTCTGAGTGCATCTTCCACCGCGAGGCCAGCTTCGTAAAAAGTCTTGAAATCGGCAGTGGTTTGAAAAACTACCAGGTGCTTTGCAAAATCGGGTGCCAAGTTCTTCGTGATAATTCTCATCTGCTCTTTCTCTGAGGGTCGATCTATCATCTGAGATGCCTTTCCCCTCCATCTTTTGATAAAATCAGCAAATGACTCATTTGCTCCCATCTTGGTTGCATCTAGTTCTCGAATGGTCATCTCAAGTTGAATGTTGTAATTGTACTGGGCCATGAAGGCTGCCCCAATATCCTCCCAACTTCCTTTCCTTGAAATGTCAAGATTTAGAAACCATCGCAGTGCTGACCCTGTTAGAGTCTGCTGAAACATTTGACCCATGGCATCCTTTTCAATATTATACATGGATAGGGTACCCACGTATGTTTGTAGATGAGCTCTTGGATCTCCACTTCCATCAAACTTTTCCCAGGTTATTGGTTTGAATCCTTCCGGGAGTTTGGCATCAGGGAATAAACAAAGCTTGTCCATATCAACACCCGTGGCAGCTACTTTCTCTTGTTTCTAGACTGATTCTTCTAGTTTGGCGACCTTTGTCATCATTGCTTCCAAGTTTGGATTTTCTTGCAGTGGCGGATTCGGCGGCGGCTGCTCCCCTGGACCTCCTGGTGGCCTATTCTGAAGGGTTAGTCCTTGTATCAAAAGTAGTAATTCAACCATTTGACTATCACTGTGTTCCCGCTATTCTTCCAAGGCTAACTTGAGAGCCTCGATCTCGTTCTTGTTTGACATATCTGCAAGGCTTGCTGAATCTGACTGTATCGCTTTTGACTCAGTTCGAATTAATCGTTGTTTGGGAGTTCTAGTCCAACCAGGTGCAGTGTTCTTCTCGCTCTTACCAATGATTGAAACTAATAACGAAAACAAAATGAATTTAGTGACTGGTGTGGAGAATGCTATCTGCATGAAAGAAGGATTTTTGTACAAATGAAAGAATGGTGCATGATGTACAATGCAATATCTACAGAAACCACAGTTTTAAAAAGGATTGCTCCAATTTTAAATGCTCTGTTGGATATATTTGTATCCCCATTTTATTTGAAAGGTTTTTGCAAAATAAAGGCCGAACCCTTTTAGGGGTTGCCTACGTATCCCCATTTCGGAGGAATCAGGCCGTGACGTAGTTCGGGACTACAATTGGCTTTCTCCCTCAAACATCGAGAATTTCATCAAAGAGGAAAGTACAAACTGACTCAACTGTCATAAAAAAAAGTACAAGCTGACTCAATAAAGCAAAGTACACACTTGACAAAGCTCAAACTGACTTGAGCTACAAAAGATAGACTTGACAGTCTCAAAAAGGCCCTGTAGGCTGGATCTACTGACAACTGGCTTGCTGCTGATTCTTGATCTGACTCAGTTGCTGGATTTGTTGGGGGAGCATTCCTGACCTGGTTCTTCTGGCTGCGCTTCTTTACTTGGTTCTGGCTGCTTTGGTGAGTTCTTCAAAGCATACATTTCCTTGAGCTGTTGGGGAGACAAACCATCATTCAGAAGGATACAGTCTTCATAGCAAGCTTCACAGTCACACTCATCCCAGTACTTGTGTCCTGTCACTGGGTCTTGGAAGTAGTAGGCTAGTGTGCCGTCTGGCTGGAAATACTTGACTGGTGGCATGATAGCCTCATCATCACCTTCTTGTTCTACCCTGACAGTGATTTTGTTGGGGATGTTCTTGGATTCATCATCTTTGGGAGGGTGGAATTCCCAACCGTGATTGCTCACATCCTTAGAGTCGTGCCATTGGAGGGTTAAGCCTGGTTGATCAGACATGGTCAGCTGGTGAAGCAACTCTTCAAGCTTGTCTTTGTTTGGGGTTTCATTCCCAATTTCTTCATTTCCAACTTCTTCAAGTATCCATACTGGTGCGCCATGATGAGTGGCAAAGGTAGACTTGAGCTTCTTGTTTCCGGATTAATTGCTCATCTTTGGTTACAGACTCTGATTAAAAGAAATACAACATGCTAATTATTTGGGAGAAAGAGAGCCAATTGCAGCATTTTTATTTGAAAAAGGAATTTGTTTACTCGACAGAGCATTCAATTATTGGGATAATCCTTCTTATTACTGTGGAAGAAAGATGATAACCTAAACTACCATGAACATGCATGCAGACAGGCAAACAGTAAATAGTAAGCCATTAGCAGTTAACAGGATATACCACATAATCTTAACTTGCGGGTCCCTGTCCTAAGTTGGAAGGTTCTAGGTTAATTATATGCAAAGGCTAGTTTTGGTTTAGGGGGTTCCCTAGACTAGAACCAATATTTGCCTCCCAGTGCCAAGTGTACTGCATGGCAAAGGTCAAGCGGCAGGCTGACTCATCACGGTCCAAGGTTGCTGAGCATCCGGGGATGTCCTAACACTAGTGAACTGGGTAGGGTAACCAAGACGCAGCAGCGGGGTTTATCCAACATCGATGCAAGTGATGCAAAAGTTCAGCAATAAAATTGTTTCCAAAAATCCCACAAATGTTTTTCAAGTTTGGCTCTCCAAATTAATCATTTCTTTGGTATCTTTACACAAATAAACAACCCAAAAAGCTCCAGTCAGGATGGCCGGGCGAGGCCCTGTTAGTCCGCCATTCCTTCCTTGCGATAGTGCTAGGCATTTTCGTTTTGACAAGCTTTTGGGAAATTCATAAGTATAAAAACACCAAATTAGAGATTAATTTGAGAATCCCCAGTAGAGTCGCCATTTTGTGGATGGTCGATTTCCACCGGTGGTTTGATTTGAAAAATAGAGTCGCCACCTGGGTTTTTGAAAAATGGTTTAGGACCCGAGAAACCAATTTGAAAATGATGGAGAAAATGATTCATAAAACAATTTTGAAACCAGAGATTCGTTTTGGATTCGGGAGCCAGGTTACAAATGGGGAAGGGTTTTAATGCACCCCGTTCGCCCGATTAAATATCGGTCTTTACTAAACATTTGTGGGATTTTTAGAAAACGTTTTAATGCCGAACTTTAACAAATAAACATTTAAATCATGCAAAGCAGACGATAATAATGAAAAGCAAGTAACTAGTATGTAATTTACAGTAAATATACGAAAATCAAGAGTTTAAACTGTTTATGCAAGATGCTGATCAAAACTTTGATTTTTACCAGAAAAGTGTGTCGTGTGGCACACTAGGTGTACCGTGCGGTACAGAAAATGTGCCATGCGGCACTGTTTATCAATCCAACGGTCAAATTTTCAAAAGAGTGTCGTACAACACTCCCAGTGTACCGTGCGATACAAAATGAGTACCGTGCGGCACTGTTTTCTTCATAAACAGTTCAAAACTTTGATTTTCGAAAATAATGAAATACAGATGCATACAAGGTATGGAATATAGTTAAAAACAAACCATTTAGGGTGAGAAGACAACGTATTTAAGGGGGGGATGTTCCTCCTCATTGAATCGCTCCGTCCGAGGCAATGTTTTCACCGTACGACGCGACCGGGAGGTATATAAACAAGACGATTCTTACTGTAACATGGGCGTACCGAATGCAGAGATGATATTGACCATCATCCCACATCCGGCATCCCTCCCCTCAGGGTACCAAAGTTATGAAATTTGGCGAAACGGGATTATACCTCGGTTTTGAAGCTCTCGGATTGAAACGTCTTTGAAACCTTCTGACCTTGATCTGGAACTCCTCTGAACTTCCAACTCCACTCTGGTACTGTGGCAATGATGATTGATGACTGGAACTTGTACAAATTTTGGGTGACAACCTTACGGGTTTGGACCGAAAACAGGGGATGGGTTTTTATTGGATTTGCTTTTAAAGAAGAGAGGATTGGATTGTTTTTTTTTCTGGAGGTTAGAGGTAGTAATGAAGATGATTTATAGTAGAAATGGTGTTTTTAGCAGAGCTCAAGGGTGAGGTGCCATGATTTTTCTTCACAAATTTTTTTTTTTCAGTCCTCATTCCGTTGAATTCGATTGGTATTTTATAACCGAGAGGAGAACTTGGCCACCAAGTTTACTTGGTCTTCACACATGGTGATGATGGCTCTAGAGTAGCCTTGAGGCCTTGCACGAAATCATGATGAGCTGGGGAACGAATTCGTCAACATTTCGAGCTGCTGGGAACTCTGCAAAAGCTGTGTGACAAGTGACAGTGCCATACGGCACACAAACTGTGCCGTGCAGCACACTAACTGTGCCGTGCGGCACACTTCCACCGCCAAAATTCAAAAAATGCGGTACGTGATTGAGGCTGTGCCGTGCGTGAGAGATGAGTACCGTACAGTACTGTTGACTGAGTTGATTTGGAGAGTTTCAATCCGAGAGGTTTTCCGGGCATTTCCTTTCATCATCGGGGATAAAAATGTATACAAACGTCTCATTTTGGGGTGTCTAAAAATACCCAGAGGCCTGAACTAGAACGGCTAGTATTATTGATGGATCAGCGATTGAAAATCTCATGAAGGGCCAGGAGATATCATATTCTCTCTGATCAGGGCCATCGTCTCCTTGATGGCCTTCATCAAACTTTGTTGGGGCTATGTGATCTCCTGAAATAAGCCGATAATGGAATTAGGCGGATCTAAAGACAAATTGGCATTGGATGCAAGAATAATATCCCGCATTCCAATAGCCATCTCCTGTAGATCTTCTTGAGATGTTGGAGCAATTTGATCTCTCCAACACCGCCTCCTCCTCCAGGCGAAGTCTTCTTCAAGCGAAGCCTCAATCGTCACCGTATTCTTCGTTCCTCTTCTAGCACCACATCCTACTATCTTGTTAATCTTTGTTGACTTAAGACTTAAAATGTTCCAGTGGGCGTGCCAAAAATGTTAGCACGAATTTCTCCAGGACAGGAGAAATTGTGGAGCCAACACCAAGTAGTGTTTTGTGAGTGCGAGGGCGTGCCAGGAGATACAAGATCAGCAACTGTAAAGATGATAAATGCCCTTGATCTGAAAACCTCCTTCAAGCATTGTGATACTTTATAAAGAGGAACTCAAGTAATATGGTTCGAATTGCCTTGAACAAGGACTTCAACAACAAAAGAAAACCTAAAATTACATAGAAGAAGGTAGGAGATGAGAATGGATAGACATGGTTGAGAAAGAAAGAAAAGGGAAATCGATTTACTTGATAGTTAGGAGATGATACTAATGACAAAACTACATACTGCTGTGAGCTTTTGATGCGTGGACCTTTGTAAGCTTGCACAATGACTTGTATTTATAGGCATCATTTGCCTATGAATGGTTCAGGAGATTTCGGATCCACTAAGCACATTTTCTACCCACTTTCTTTAGAAGTCTTCACAAGCTGCCATGCGTCCCTTTGACTCATTTAACCCGTTTTAACTGCTCCTGAAATTAAATCTCAGGCCACCAAGTGTCCCAATACTTCCATAACTACCACAACATGTGCAAAAAGTGGAACCACTTGCCATAGCCTCAGCCGTATCTCCTTAAAAATAGGAATCAGTTTACTAGCCCACTTCCCATAAAAGGTGGTAACTAATTCTTCAGAGGGATTCATCCCACGTGGCAACAACCACCCACTCTCCTTGATTTAAGCATCATGTATTTGAAAGAATTATAAATGCACTCGCATATTGCCACGTGTCAGAAGATATTCATATCAAAAGATATCGTCGCCACGTGTTAGAAGATATTTATCCGTATATCTCCTAGGAGATATCGTGCTGATATGTCAGAAGATATCGATGATGTCTCCTTACTATTTGAACCAGATTTCCTTACTATTTGGACGAATCTCCTTGATAGAAACGGTCCAAATATGGTACAAACACTAGGGTATTAGCATATCCGCACTATATATCCTGTCGACAACCGAGCTGACACCCACAACTAGGTATTGATTATCTATTGCACTCGAGAGCAATTACAGCCGGCCTGGGCCTAGGGCCTACAATTTTAGGGGGCACTCCCATAATATTTTAAATTAGGCTTAATTTTGGGTCTTTTTGGCCCAACAGAAAAAATAAAAGGCCAATCTAATTTTAAAAAAAGACCTAAACAAAGAGCTCCATGGAGTTTAAAAAATAAAAGGCCCAAGACCAATTGTCCAAAACCCAAAAAGACAACCTATTACCTCTTAGAGTATTAAAAAAAATTCACAATTCAAAGGGTTTCTCACTTTCCCCAAATTGGTGGAATCTCTCTCTCTCTCTCTCTCTGAATGAACGCGGGGCAAGCATTTTGCTCGGAGTCAAGGCAATATTGAACGCATAGATTTAATAAACTCCTTCGAACTTCGGGGATTGGTAATATTATATTCTCTTTCTCATACTATTGGGTTTTGGGGTTTGTGGGTTCATGCAGAGACACGAGACTCACATTTTAGCATTTTGCAGATGTAGTATTTTTTCCCCCCATAAACTCTTTGTTTCTCCTCAACCCAATTATTTGGACCATATATATAAGCACTTGACCACTTGTTTTATGTTTCTCGGAAATGAGTCGAAATCACAGTTGTTGGACGGTTTAATGATAATTTAATTTTATATAAATGTAAGAATAATTTCGTGGTACTCCCTTAATGACAAAACTCGGTGTCTGGGGCTCAATCCAATAAAAGGTGTGCTAGAAACTAGTTTCTAGTGCAATCAACTAAGTTTATTAAAAACCCCATATCCAGTGAGATACTTTAAATTTATCATTATTCAATTATAAACAATTGGTTATTCACAGATTTTTTGGCCCATTGTTTATAGACTGATTGATTCATGCAAAATTGAAAACTTTGGGAATTATTCATTTAGCCACTAATAGATAATTTTGCTTCTAGAAATGCAACAGATTAATATTCGAGTGATACTCATACGTTCTTGAGATGATATGTATTTGAAGACTTTTGTATTGTGTGTTCATAAGAAATGATTTATAGAATTTGATATTGTTTTGGCATTCTCTTATTATGATTGTTGCTGTAATTTTTTTTAGCAAAATTGAAAACTTCGGGAATTATTCATTTGACCACTAATAGATAATTTTGCTTCTAGAAATGCAACAGAGTAATATTCGAGTGATACTCATGTGTTCTTGAGATGATATGTATTTGAAGACTTTGTATTTTGTGTTCAAATGTAATGATTTATAGAATTTCATATTGTTTTGGCATTCTCTTATTATGATTGTTGCTGGATTTTTTTTTTTTTAAGTGTCTACTTTTAAGGGTACAATTTTTAGATTAGGCCCTAGGGCATTAAAAACCCTTGGCCCGGCCTTGAGAGCAATTGAGGTGCTTTCTTAGCTATCCGACTTAACTCTCCGTGCAAAAACACTTCTTGTTTATTTCTAAAGTACCCAAGTCACGAAAAACCAATAAGCATAATCTAGTCCAAATGTTTCATCCGGTAATTAGGCGTGCTTTTCGGGCTCGCGGAAGAGTCAGTGGGAACTATATCCCGGACTGTGGAGCGGCAATTAACACTCCCTTTGTGTAAGTTCGTCGCAAATGGAGTCTACTCTGTTGAGTATGGATGTAGAAGAACTACATGTCATGACTCTCAAGTCTCATAAAACAGGTGCCAGGTCCTCTGTAACCATTTTCCTCTGTTCCCTGTTCCCAACCTGTATTGAGCCGTTGGATCGTGTTATAAAATTTTAGTGTTTAAATAATTAATATGTATCTAGCGGTTGAAAAAGTATGAGAACAGAGGCACAGAGAAAACTGGCACAGAGGACTTGATTCCCATCAAACACTGCATTGAATGTTATTCTTCAGTTTTACTTGTACTATTCTGTATTACTTGACTGTTATTCTTCAGTTTTACTTGTACTATTCTACTGTCTAAATCCTCAACAGGTAATAGCAGTCAAAAAACTATATATGAATGAAGGTTCAGAGAATGGGGAGATCAAGAGTTTTGAAAATGAGATAGCAACACTGACAAAAATAAGACACCGGAACATAGTGAAACTCCACGGCTTCTGTCACCATGAAAAGCACACCTTTTTGGTTTGTGAGTACATGGAAAGAAGAAGCTTGAAAGATGTTTTGAGCAGAGAGAGAGAAGCTATGGAGTTGGATTGGAGGAAGAGAGTGAATGTAATATTTAAAGGGGTGGCTCATGCTTTATCTTACTTGCATCATAATTGCGTACCTCCCATAATTAATTGAGATATATCGAGCAAGAATGTTTTGTTGAACTCTGAAATGGAGGCTTGTGTCTCAGATTTTGGCATGGCAAGGTTTTTGAAGCCTGATTCTTCAAATTGGACCGCAGTTGCAGGCACTTACGGATACATTGCTCCAGGTAACTTCAAATTTTTTCTGGAAAGTTTCAAAACAAAACTTATGCAATTTACATCTTTCAAACTGCACTTAATTTTCTGTTAAGCCCATGCAAATTCTGAAGTATATAGTTAGAATTAGGGTTGCAAACGAGCTGAATCGAGTCAAGCTTTAAGATGTTCAGATTTGTTTGTTTAGTTTTTAAAAAAACTCGAGCCAAGCTCTATCACAATGAAAATTTGACGAGCTGAGCTCCAACTGAGTTTGCCTAGGTTGGAGTTGAACTCGAGCTTGTTCACAAGCCTTAATGTGTCAAAATATAAGATATTTATTCTTTCATACTGGTCAACAATTTCAGCAAAAAAATTATTTTGTACATAAATAAGTACATACAAATATAAAATTAAAAAAGATGTTAAAATCTAAGTTTGTAGTACATTTAAAAGTTTATACAAGGACAAGTTATATAATTTTCAAGATGTACATGTAAAACTTTAAATATATTTAAGCTTGTACGTGATATTCTTATGAGATATACATATATACTCCAAGTTCGCGAGCCGAATTGAGCCTAATATTGTCATGTTCAGGTTCGGCTCATTTATTAAACGAGTCTAAAATTGAGGTTCTGGTTTCTACTCACTTAGTACTCGAACGAGCTTTTACCGAGTCGAGGCTAGAATTGTTCACGAACGGCCCGATTCATTTGCAAGTTTGTAGTACATTTAAAAGTTTATACAAGGACAAGTTATATAATTTTCAAGATGTACATGTAAAACTTTAAATATATTTAAGCTTGTACGTGATATTCTTATGAGATATACATATATACTCCAAGTTCGCGAGCCGAATTGAGCCTAATATTGTCATGTTCAGGTTCGGCTCATTTATTAAACGAGTCTAAAATTGAGGTTCTGGTTTCTACTCACTTAGTACTCGAACGAGCTTTTACCGAGTCGAGGCTAGAATTGTTCACGAACGGCCCGATTCATTTGCAACCCTAGTTACAATTGTGTATCTCCTAGAACAATTACTATCATGGGGCATACAAAGATACCCAAAATGAAAAGATCAATGCCCTGGCGTAGCCAACGGGCAACATCTAATTTCCTTGTCCTTCCCATGTGGGAGGTCAGGGTTCGAGTCCCGTCGTGGGCATTTGTGGTTCAAGGCTATAAAGGGACAGCCATTGGACTCCTTTTAACTTACTTATTAACTACCCCTAACCCTTGTGTATATCGCTTGTAGGGGTGTAAATTTGGCCGGGTTCGGCTCTTAAATAATGTAACGTCCCGCCCCCGCCTTGCAGAATATTGTCCGCTTTGGTCACCCAAGCTCCTTGGACTTCCCAAGTAGGTCACTCATCCTTGGATTGCTCCAGGGTGAGCACGCTTTCCTGTGAAGTACCAATGACCTTTGACGCCCCCACGGCTTTAAAAGGCCTTGTGCAAGTTAGGGCACGATCTATTCTCTTATATCATAGACCTCTGTTGCATCCAAGTAGGTTATGGGCTGTCACAAATAATCGGGCTCGGGCTGACCTAGTCCAAGTTCATTAGGCTCCCGCCAAAAATTGGGCTAAGGCAGGCGTGCCCAATGTTAAATATTCTAGGCCTAGGCCCAAGCCTGCAGCCCTCACATAACCCGGCTAAGGGTTCGGGCCCGGGCCATTTAGGGCCTTCTTAGAATTTATATTTCTCGGAGCAAAATTAATCTTTGAATTAATTATTATTTTTTATCTCTTCACTACAAGTGATTAATACAAGCGTGTTATTGTGTGCATGATTTTGTAAACAATGTGTGGAATATAAAATATATTAAATAAATCATGAATGAGAATACTTCTTTCTATTAAACAAGCCAAGAATGGTATTACATTACAAAATTTTCAAATTTGAGTGTATAAATTGCATGACTAGAGGTCAAGTATATCCCAACTAGCTTGACACCTATAAGCCTGACAATCATTTGCATTCTCCATCTCAAAAAATTATATAATCTATTTGCAGTAAACAAAAGTTTTAACTACATTTATTGTTTTACAAATTAATCATCGGAGTCAGATAATTCTAGAGAATTGCCCATATACATAGCTTCTCGATCACTTTTTGAATCGTTATTTGCTCATCGGTTTTTTTTGACATCTCTTTTCAGCATACAAGGCATCTCTCGTCATCATAGAAAAAGAAAATGGGTTGCTCCCACTCAATAAATCAATCCAAGATTACCCAAAAAAACATTAGTCCAAGATTATCACAACAAAAAAAAAAAAAAAAAACACAATATCCAAAAGTGGCGCTTAAAGAGTTTAGGACTTGTATTGCACGATAAGCCCCACAGGACTTGTATATATATTCAAACTTGTGTTGGTTTTGGCTTGAAAAAATGGTAAAATGGAATTGGAAGTTGGAACCTGTCGACAATCAAATCAAACGCGCTCAAACTTGGTTATGAGGCTTTTTGGTCCTTTGTAATTATGAACCGAAGTGGCCTTTTTTATTAGGCTTTGCGTATTCAGTGGTTGAAGATATCTGGTACTTAGCATTTTCAGTTGCATGACAGCAACTCTACAAGTTCAAACAAGTTTAAAATCACTGCAATCTAGATATAGTGCTGCTGCAAAAGAAAATCCTTTATTTCGTTTGCTAGACCTATTTGTGAGTGAGAACTAACATGTGACAATATTGTTGTTGTGTTTTTTCCTCGGGACGAGCCAGAATTATCGTATACCATGGTAGTGACCGAAAAATGTGACGTTTTCAGCTTTGGTGTTTTGACACTTGAGATTTTGATGGGATCACATCCGGCGGAGCTCATTTCAAACCTGTACACATCTGTTGACAACGGACAAATACAATTAGCAGATATCCTGGATACTCGTCTTCCGCCTCCTACTAGTCAAAAGTTTAAAGGTGAAATGGATTCCATCTTGAATCTAGCAATGCGTTGCTTACGTGTTGATCCACATTCTAGACCTACCATGTACGAAGTGTCTAAGGTGCTTGAGGTAAATGTTGGAGCTGGCAGATCAAGAGTCAATTTTTAAGTTTGGTAATTCTGTTAGAGACGGTGTTGAGCTGGTGGTCAGTTAGTTAAAGCTAGATATTTTGCTCTCGTTCTGTATTTCCGTTGTGTGATAATAAGGCCCATCGTCAGGATTTTCAAACAGTAACTAATGTCAAATACCTTAATCAAGTTTCACGAGCCAACGATTTCACGATGATTGGGAAATGCTGTAATTTTAGTTGTCCCCTCGGGGCTATTTAATAATGATGATTGTTGTAAAGACGTGTCAATTATCCAGCTTCTACTTCTTATATTGGTTTTGATTTTTGAAATCAATTAATGAGAGCTTGTGCAAGTCATGATTTTTCGCTCTTGGATTGTAAATGTTTTATTTGATTCTGGTTTTTCGTTGAATGTGGGGGTGTGTTGATCCGGTTCCTCTTCTAGATCTGAGGTTCGGATCTTGATTGATCTGGCCTTCCCTCGATCTAGATGTGCAACACCAATTAGTGCCTAGGCCACTGGAAGGCACTCCGATACTACAGTAAGTCTCAACTCTCAACTCAAGAAGAAGGAAGTACAGAGCTTGCATGAACAGTAGCGGCATACCTGGGTCGGATTTTGCACTATACCGTAAATAGAGAGATCCTCTTGACTTAGATTTTTCCATTGGATAAAAGCTGCCGCGTGTCACACTTCCACTCGTGACTTTCTATCTCTTTTCTCACTCTATATACACGGCATTTACTTTTCCTGCGCATTGAGTTTCTCTCTCTGTCCTTTTCTCTCTCTCTCTCTCTCTCTCTCTCTCTCTCTCCGCCTCCTTCTCTCTCTCATTTTAAATTTAAAATGAAATAACGATTATTATACACATCTATTTTTTATAAAAATTATATATTTCCTACTCAATGAGATCTTTTAAACAAGATTCATTGTTAATAGGAAATTGTATACCTGTAAAAAAAAGGTTTTTACGAAATTCACACCCAAATAGAAAGTGTGCTATTAAGGGTGTGAATTGTTGTAGGACTGTTAATTGTGTGCTATTGGAGGTGTGAATTGTTACAAGGGGTGTGAATTATGTGCTATTTGGAGATGTGAATTGTTGCATGGGTGTTAATTGTGTGCTATTAAGGGTGTAAATTGTTACAAAAGTTGTGAATTGTGTGCTATTTGGAGGTGTGAATTATTGCATGGGTGTGAATTGTGTACATTTATGAGTTGTGAATTATTTAGAAGGGGTGGTGTGAATTCTGCATTTGAGAGTTTGAATTCTTTCTTTAATTTTTGGGGTGTGAATTGTGTATTTTGAAGAGTGAGTTGTGATGTACGTGAATTCTGCATTCCAAGTCTGTGAATCTTTCATTTGGGAGGGTGTGAATTATTTAGAAAGGGTGTAGATTAGTATTAAGTAATGGGTATAAAATAACTTTTTTTTACATGTACACAATTTCGTATTCAAATAGGATCTTATTTGAAAGATCTCATCAAGTAGATTTCAAATATATAATTTTTATAAAAAAATAATTATGTATAAAAAAAGTTACTTTATTTTAAAATACTCCCTCCGTCCCAATTTAACTGCTCCCTACGGTTATCCGTATTTTTTTAAAACTCTTATAGTTTTCATTTTATAATGTATTTTATATGCAATATGGATCTTATTTGATAGATCTCAATTAGTTCTATTAGACAAATTTTTTAAAAACTTTGAAAACATTACCAATACAAAGATATAGACGTTTAAAAATGACACATATATTCGTAGGGAGCATTAAAAATGGGACGGAGGGAGTATAAAATGAGAGAGAGAGAGAGAGAGAGAGAGAGAGAGAGAGAGAGTATTGAAAGAAGAGAGTATTTATTTTACACTTGCCCATTTGTACCGAAAAGTAGGGGAGAGAGAGAGATAGAGAGAAAGAGAGAGACATTATGATGAGTGACATTGGGGAGCGAAATCCTATGCGTGCGTAGGTGTAAAGAAAAATGGGTTTGGGCGGAAAGTGTATGATGCACGCAAGGCTTGTAAGAAGCCCCAAATTGGATGTAAATCTTGTCTGGGCTGGGGAAGAGTCCTATTCAGCTTTTTCTCTATCTAGTTCGGTTCAGTTTTGGGCCTTTTTTAGGCCCCTCCCGTGCCCACAACAATGATTAGAATAACATTATGTAGAACTTGAGGTAGATAAATTGTCTGTGTACGAAAGTAGCATGACCAAACATCGATAAGTAAACGAACAAAACTGATTTGATTTGTATAAGAATAAAGTGGGCAATTCTAAGTGTTAGATTATTTTTCATCATCTTATTTTCCTTATATAAATCTGTTTCGTTCATGAACCAATCGATATTCGATCAATCTAGGACTGTCCAGGACAAAAAATCAGGATTTGGAACAGTATTACCATTTGTATCTTGAATTTGTGCAGGAGGTCTAATGACAGAACCATCAAGGTATCCATACACGCCATTAGCGATCAATACATTCTCCACTTGTACTCGCCAGAGTAAGTAATTGGAGGCATCCAATTTGATGTTGACAACAGAGTGAAAATTTGAGATCAAGAATGCTAGTGATGGAGGTAGGGTTACCAGACTTGAAGACGATGACAATGCATTTGACGAGGTAGAAGCAGCATTCATTGAAGCCATTTTGAAATTTCGTGTTCTTGAATGTTGACGAAGACAATCGAAAACTCAATCTATGAAGAATCCGAACCAAAATCAACCAAATCTTGTACAATCTCAGGACCTGAAGGACTTTCGTCACTTGCAAGCTCTGATACCAGGAAGAATTTCTATCAAATGTGTAAATCCTAACTATCTGAGAGAAGAAGAAAAGAAGAAACAATTCTCATTGATCTTTTATACAAACTCCAGTTCTAACCGCCAAAAGAGGATCTCAACGGAAAAGCAAGATTACAACAGAATTAACTGAGAGCAATTACACTTAACAGAAAACTTAACAGAACACTAAACAGACTTGACAGAAAACTTAACAGACTAGTGCCCTTTTCTCACACCCGATAGGACAGGCTAGGAACTGGACCCATATACAAGATGGTCGGGTTTTGCACCAATTTTCAGAACGTAGATTTTCTAGCCGGCAAAATGTCTGATATTTGGTACGGCACACATGGAAACCACAATGCCACAAAGTAAACAAAATAGTTCTAGCATGAATTCTCAATTGAAGAATATTATAACTTGCACAAATTCAGAACACCACCAAGATTATCAACAAGAATTAGTGTTCGTTGAAATGAAGTGTGTTGTTCTACGGATAACCAAGGTGAGTTTCTAATGGACAATTATTCAAACACATTATATGCACCCAAACAGTCAATACAGGGAGAATTTTCCATATTAACCTTAGAAACTGAAGATGGGAGGAACCGGGATTGGGAGCCAAACGTAGATCAGATTGACCCGTCGACCATCAGTTGATATCTGTATATTCGTGGACTCCCATCTTGCCCCATGATGAGTGGGCTTTTTGCCATCAGATGAATAGATCCTTCTTCTTCCAGAGCAAATTTGTTCACCGTTGCTTTGTTCACTCTTGGCAAGAGTGTATTTATTTTGTAACTTAATTCGATGATCGAAGTCATTCGTTATGCTCAAATTCACTTATTAGGAGGCCATGAAAAAATTTAGCCCAATCAAAAATACGTAACTATTTCATTAGAGTTTTATTTATTTTCTTTAAAATTCTGGCTAAAAAAAATTGAGCTTTTACATCAAGGGCTCACCGATATTAGATTGGACTTAATTTTCGCATGGGCTCCTAAGAATTGAATATAGACAAAATGAATGGTTTTAATCTTGAGATGTGAGCCACAGAATAAGCAAACCCTTGCGAGGGTGAACGAGTTTGCTCTCTTCTCCTTCTTCTTGTCAAAACCAATAAACAGATTTTCATTCACTAAACAAGACTATACTATCTTAAAAAAAATAAACTGGTTTGCAAAACAAGAACTTAAAAATGTAGTATAATTTTGTTATGGAAAATTCAAACTTTGTTTGATAAATTGGAAGAACTTTGATTTTAGTAATTAGCGGCAAAAAATTTAAATTTTCCTTGACAACAGTGCATTATTATCATGTTCTCGTTTCTACGTACTGCCACTTTTTTGACACAAAAATAGTACGTTATTAAAAAAAATTCAAATTTATTTTTTAGTGTTTCATAGAATTAATATAATTAAGGTAATTTTTTATCACTCTATTGAAATTTGATGGAACCCCACTGACTCGAGCTCAAACTTCTAAGCTTACACATTTTGGGAAACTGGGCTAAGGAATTCCGGGTGAACGTAACGGGCTCGAGCCGAGTCCATGGTCCAGTCTTTGCCAGACTATATTGATTTCAAAGGGTAAATGATAGGCCGGTCCACTTTTTCGAGGCATGCGCGCCCAGCTCCATGATTTCCAAAAAAAAACACTGACAACTCCTTGCTTACCCGTCTTTCCCTTTCTCTCTCTCCCTCCACCCCACCCCACATGTAGAGTCTCTTTCTCCTCAACTCCCCAAATCACTTGAAAATGCCTAAATCTTAGGGTACCCTATGAAAGTGCCTAAACCGCTAAAAATCCTATAATAGAAAAGTGCACTGTAATCCTAAACCCAAAATAAAGAGTGATCGACCTTAATAGTAAGGGAAAATTATCGAAATGGTCCCTGTAGTTTCACTCGAGTCTCGATTTAGTCCCTCTAGTTTCAATTGCACTCCAACGAACTCTGTAGTTTCAATTTTGGTCGAATTAGGTCCAATCGATAACGGACATTTGTAAAGATGACGGAAATCCCAATTTTGGGGGGGGGGGGGGGGGGGGGGGGGTTTGAGGGACAAAACTGACTTTTTGACCCTCCTTCTTCCCCAATTTGAAACCCTAACCCTAATCCTTTGCTTTGCAGAAAAAAGAAAAGCATCTCTCTCTCTCTCTCTCTCTCTCCCCCCAGTGCATCCATTTCAAGCAAATCCATCTACGGCAAATGCCATCTCCGTCGACCACGACTTACGGTATAGCCGGGGCCAACGATCGCTGTCCTTAAAAGATCGATCCATGGTTCGTAGACTCGAACGTAGATATTTTCTGGGAGATTTTTTTCCAGTACTTTCCACTCCTTCATGCCGTACGGGAACTCGCCGAGTCACCACTTTCCCAAATTCTCTCTCTTACTCATAAAACTGGGGAAGCAAACCCACCAAAATTGAATTTGATATCTGTCGAATTGAGTTTCAATTTTAATGGGTTTACTCTGTCTATTTTCTTTTGTTATGTAGGTAGGAGTGGTAATCATTAGAGATGATGTTTTAGGCTTGGGAAATGGTTGTGAGACAAAAAAAATATACATCTTCTGAAGAATTCCGTGGTGCTCTGGTGGGGTGTTTGTGGGTGGGATGGAAGTCGACTATATGTTGGTGATTACGGATATTGCGATTTTCTGATGATGAATCGTGGACCATTAGGTGAGGAGATAGAATGGGGGTTCGCCGGTTCCGAACGAAATAGTTCTAAGTACCCCATGAATTTTGGACCATTTTTCAATGTTTACATTTCACAACAATCTGCATTGTTTCTTCGCTGGATTAACAGCCTCTCTATTTTATTTCCACTTGGAAATGTTGCCTTTTTGATCTTGTGAATAGAAATGCTAAACACAGGTCTTATGTTCCTATCCTAAATTCAGAACCCTTAAAACCCGGAATAAATAATACGGGCATAACAACTTGGCAGTTTCACAACTAGTTTGGGATTGGGGGTAATACTTTGTGATTGAGAACTCTCATATATGTGATGGTTTCATTGGTTACTAGCCCCCTAGTATATTTCTCTTGATTTCAAACAGAACAGGTCATGTCAGCATGTGTTGGAGAATGCAGAGGGCCTACTGACACGACAGTATTGGAAGAGATGGCCAAGGTTATGTGCAAAATGCCAGGGAACCAGCAGTTGGCGAGGAGTCCGAAATGATGGTGGTACTACGTGAGTTTCAGAAACGAAACCCACCAGTGTTTCGAGGTTCGCCAGAGCCAAAGTTAGCAGAGCACTGGAGTCAAATGGAGAAGATTCTGAATTCTATGTCCATAACTGATGATCAGACCAGAATGTCTTTAGCAGTCTCTTAGTTAGAGGAGGATGCACTCCAGTGGTGGTGTCTGATTGAGCGAACTTTGACATGGCAGGAGTTCAGGGACTTGTTTATGGACAAATACTTTCCACTCATATTCCGACATTTGTTGGCATAACTGTCATAAAATATGAGGTTGAGTTTTCAGAGAGTTCGCTAGATATGCTCATGAATTGGTTCTGGTTAACGAGATGGTTTGTCAAGGGGACTAAAGGTCGCTCTCCAACGCAGGGTGTCGCTATTGGTTCTCCACTCGTATTCAGAGGCTGTTTTTAGGACATTGGCTGCAGAGGAGTTAAATAACGATAAGTGTTTTCGAAGAGAGAGGCAACAAAGGGATCCAGACCAGAGGAGTTGCCTTTGATTGTGGACAACAGGGACTCTACAAGAATGGGTGCCCACAGAGAGAAGCAAGGCACAACTTCTTTCGGCTATTGTGGCCCTCTTGTGCCTTATGGCATCTTGTAATCATCCTCTTTCTTTTTCTTCCTTGCGTTTCAATTCGTTGCAGAATACTCTCATCCATTTAGTTACATATTTTCCTAGTTATATACTTAGCTACATTCACAACAGGTTAGACACCTTTTATCCACAGGCAAATGAACTAACAGTGGACAATGAAGGAGAAATAAGCTGGACTGGGTTATCAGAGTGGGAGAACATTCTTTACACCGGCGGTATAAACTAAAGTTTCCTCCAAATCTATTACGACCTCAAATAGAGGTCCCGAACAAATCCAACCCCGACAAACTCCGTCTCCGGCGACCCTCCCCTGCGAACTCCATCTCCGGCCACTACTACAAAAAACCATAAACATCACGCTTTTTAAGTGTGATGTTTCACTTTCCATCACGCCCACAAAAGCGTGATGGCTCCGGGTGTGATTGTAAGTCGGGCATTTTCTATCACGCTTATAAAGCGTGATAGAAAGAAACAAACAATCACGCCAAAAAAGTGTGATTGTTTCCTGTAAAAACCGAGATGAAAACTTATTTCGTGCGATATTTTTTGATTTTCTATCTCGCTTTTGATATAAAAGCGTGATTGAAAGTTAATAAAAATCACAGTTAAAAAGCGTGATAGTTTCTTGTAAAAACCGAGATGCAAACTCATTTAGTGCGATCATTTCTTATTTTCTATCACAGTTTTTCTCTACAAGCGTGGTTAAATGTCTTTACCATCACATTGAAAAACTGTGATTGAAAGATGCAACAAATTTTTTTTTTTTTTTTTGTTTGGAAAATGCCTGAAAGCTAAGATGCAATATTTGAGATCGCATTTCTATTCACCTAAAATCCTTATCTACGCAAGTATAAACACAACACCATAACAAAAATATAACCATATATTTTGAATTTTCTTTGCATCTAATACAAGCGTACAAGAGCAAAATCATAATCCATACTTTGATTCTGCAATTCAAAAGATAAAGTCTACAATAACTACAATAAAGAAAGATAAATATTACTCTTAACATCGATCTTGTCTTTCTCCAACAGTACTAGGATACTGACCCATTCCCTCTCATGAGTATCTTGCTCCGGCCAAGAATCCAGTTCTTCAGTCACCTCCAATGCAAACATGTACCCTCTGCAAACTCTCTTGTGTTGCAGCTGTAAGCACAGCTGTTTTGGCTGCTCTTGCTTCTAAACTCCCAATCTCTTAGAGATTCTCACAACTAGTTCCCTCCCAACTTCTTAGGTACCAACAGAACTAGGATAGGCGTAGTTATCCTCTTGCTTTGAAGACCTTTCTTTCTCAGGTGGCCATGGTATTTGAAGTTTCTGAGGCACTTAAATTGGCTCCAGGAGAAAGTAGAATGGCGTGGCCATGGTATTTGAAGTTTCTGAGGCACTTAAATTGGCTCCAGGAGAAAGTAGAATGGCATGGCAAAAAAATAATGAACTTCCATGCAATAGGCCATGCCCCAAGCACTTACCAAGAACACATCTTCACTTCTCCAAGAGAGAGAGAGAGAGAGAGAGAGAAAAACTGGAAAGGAAACTATGCAAGAGACAACATAGAATTCAGCAAGATTCAAGAAAATTTTGACAATATAGCCATGATTTCAGTTTTTGAAGGCAAGTAAAATGTAAAAAACATTCATCCAAGTTACTAAATTGTCAAGCCAAACAACTGCTTACCATACATACAACCAGACACTTCTACAGGAAAAAAATTCAGTCATTAATCTTTAGCACTGACAGAAATGCAGGAGCATGAATTCACTTGGGCTAGCACAACCCAACTCACACCCATAGAATTCCTCCTGACCAAGATTTATTATATGACATATCAAGGATTCTAGCTCCTTGAAAAAAATGGAAAGCAACAGAAATGGATATACATGTCACGCGGAGATAGAAATGAAGAGAGGCATACCACATGAACTGGATTGCTGACTTTCCATTCAGCAATTCCAGCACGAATATAGGTGTTTCTACTGACATAAAGGCCTGTTTCATACAAAGAAAAATTCAGAGTGGAGTGCTTGACACCTAGCTTTGTGTTAGCTAGCGTCGCCCCAAGCGTAGGGCTAGGTCGTCGTCAAGCATAATAACCGGAAGTCCGGGTCGAATCCACAGGGAAGGGTCGGAGCTAGTGAGAGGCTTGCTTTACGATAGGGGGTTTCGGCGTTAGGACGGCCAACCTCTTCGTTTGGTTTGTTTGTGGGATTCTCTCTACCTCTAATGCGAGTGAAAATGAAATTTTAAACTACAAATTAAAGGCGGCAAGGTCTAGAGGTTCATACCACCCATGACTAGGGATATTCAATGGCTCTCAACTATAACTCAAGTGAGAGATAACGTCACTTGCTCTCACTCGGAAGATTTAGCAATGAAAATCATTTTGACTTTAGAAAATTGGTTTAACAATGGGATAAGTTCTTTGAGGCAATTTTACAAACACTTAGATTGACATAGCTCTAAGCATCATGTGTGGCAAGTGGTCAAGCCCTTGCCTACACAAGATCAAAAAGGTTAACAAGACTAAGTTTTGATACATAAAATTGAACTCACCCAATGAAAACCAATCTTTACCACAAGGATGAGGTTTGTAAATGGAAAGAAACTCTCTTAGACATTTTATCGAACACCTAAAGTGACATAGCTCAAAGCATTGTGTGTGCCAAGTGATTTGTCTACACCCAATCAAGGAGGTTAACAACTCTAAGTTTAGACCGAAAATAGAGTGATTAATCCAATCACAAACCCACAATAAGCATAAAAACGTGAGAAGCCATTGAAACACCGAAGTCATGGGGTGATAATCACCCCATAACCAAGCCTAAACCACTACTCAAACATGGTTAAAGTACACAACAAAGAGAAAAACGTGATTAAGAAAAACATGACGAAAATGGAAATAAACACAAGATTTAGATAGATAATGAGTAGCACAACAACATTAATGAAGAGCAATTACCTTGAAATTAAGTGGAAGTACATCCAATCCTAGAGAGAAGGGAGAGCAAATTATGTACAAAACTAATGGAGGTAGAGAGAGAAGGTGGAAGATGAAGAATACCCTAAAATTCTGATGTTTGGGACATTTTATAGTCCCAAAGTTACAATTGAAATGTCCAAAAAGCCCCCAAGTCTTAACTTGGTCGGGTACAAAAATTGGCCGAAAAGTGCAGCGGCTACCGGTAGCAATATGGTATATTGCTACTGGTAGCAAACTCAAATTTGAGTTTCTGATCGCTGGCTACTGGTAGCAATATAGTATATTGCTACCGGTAGCAACTGGGCATGGGCATTTTCATGCCTACTTCGCGGGCACGCCCCGGCTTCGTCCGAACTCGGAATGAGGTGATTCTTGAACCGTTGGAAAGCTCTATGAGTCTACTTTCAAACCCAATTGAGCTCATCTTCATAACCCTTGTATATTGAGAGAAATGAGTCCTTTTCTATCGGTTGGCCAGATTTTCTCGAAGTTCATAACTCCAAATGTCTTGTTCTTTTGTTCCGGGCCTTCCTTGAACCTTCCAAAGCTTCTTGAATCGACTTCTAAGCTTCGACGATTGTCCTCCACGGCATTGCGGGACCTTGGGTACTTCCGGATACAACCGGGGATTATTTGGAGCTTTGGACGCGCCTTTTAGCTCCGATTTTCTGAAACTCATCAAAAACACAACTCGCGCAAAATCAATCATATAAAGGCACAAAATGCACGTGTGTGTGATCACAACGAGCGAGATAAGCCCCGTTATTTACATTTTCGGGGGCTTATCATGGAGCAAATAATAGTACTTGAGAATTGCAGGGGAAAAAATTTTTAGGGGCCAATAGTCCGCATTTTGAGAGAAGACATGCTACATGCTAAATGATAAAGAGAGTCCAACTTTTTGCAGTTCTTCCTCAATGATTGTGAAAAGTATGGCTTATAATATGGTTTCAGCCTTTAAGGCATCACGTCAATGTTGACGGCTCCTCCTTCCAACTTCAAGGCATATTTTAGTGTATATTTACCACAGAATGCTCCTAAATAACTTCTCGACTAATGTGATCGGTCTAGCTAGAATTATGGATTTATCACAAGTCCTTACTGCCCTATGAAACAGTCAGATAGTCACTTGCATGACAGAAACTATCAGGCTTGAGATGGGTGAAACGCGTAATCCTTGTTCGTACAATATTCCAAGAACTTGTATATAAAATTCATCAAAAATTGACGATCTTTGTCAAAAACAGAATGAAAATATGAACTCTTATGAGCTAAGCAAATGTTTTTCCAGTTTCATAACTCAAGTTACATATTCATACTGAAAAGAAGTTAATACCTAACTTGGGTTCCAAGAATATTACTTCAACATTTGCAGAGGACATGTGAAATTTTGATATAGTCTCAATAATTTCTGTTGAGGCCTCTTCACATTCAGCCCAAGTGATGATCAAAAGCGTAAACTACGGTAGGAACAAAAAGTAACATGAGAAGAAAACCAGAAGCCAATAAGATGAACCCAATGACAAATTCTCCATATTCCATCATAACACTCCACAGGTTTGAAAACTCGAAAATGGAACCGGACAAAAAAGTAACAACATGGAAGACAGATAATAAAATTATCGCATGTCAGCTTCAGACGATGTTAGGATTAAAGGTTTTGAAATTCAGGCAACAATCATCATGTCCATGCGTCCATTTTACTCTACAGCTACAGACACAAACTAGGATAGATACAGATGTGTTGATTTACAACGGAGGTGAGTTACCTGATGAGCCTATCAAGGAAGAAAGAGATTTTGCCCTTGGAAACACAGAATTGCCAAACCCTACAAGCATACAAGAACAAATCTATCAAAATAGACACTATTACAAACAAAAAATTTTGATAAAAGAGGCCAAGCTACCACTCTTTCACGCAAGCATAGACCATACATTTTTATTAAGAGGACGAGAAAAGAAGTGCAAAAACCAATACTACAGGCAATTTTGACTAACAGAAGTAATTTAATCTTAGGGCTATCTGAAGGTCCTAGGGTTTGAGATTCGAACTTTTGAACGATCTGGAAAATATGTACTCATGCAAACACACACAGAGAGAGAGAGAGAGAGAGAGAGAGAGAGAACAGACCTGTCAAACCAAATAGCAGAGCCGTGCCGAACACATCAGGGACATGCTAGCTAGGTCACGTTGATGGCACTAGGGGAACACACTAGGTACATGTTCCGAACACATTAAGAAGCCAGAAAGCAGTTCTAAAAGTTGGGCCACAGTCAAAGTTGTCAATTGTCATGGATTCGTAGGTCATGAATTCATATTTTGTACCTCCCATCTTTGAATCTTCATGACAGTATTAACATTTGTATTCTTTATCTTACTTTGATGCAATAATGATTTTCACATATCCATAATCATGCTTCTAGCCCATCATGCACATATGGACTCATACAATATCATATAAAAAGATAGCAAGTAGCAAGGGAGGATGGAAATCTGATACATACTGTTGTCCACAATGCAACTTTGGAGGTTAAAGTATGAGGTGGCATATTCAAAGTTATCTGGGCTAGTGTGCCTTGACCAAACATGAGAAATCCAAGGATTGCAGCACCCCCGTACATTACGACACACAAAAAAAAGCTGCACATTAAAAAACAGAAGGTATTTAGAAGAGGTGCGATGAAAACGCCCATGTCACAAGGAAAGTAGTTCCATACCATATCACAAGTGCACTGGTAAATTTTCTTTTATCAGCCAGGTAAAACTCACAAACCAAATATTCTACCACACACCTAAGCGTGGTTTACCTGTAAATAGCTGCATCAGTACCTGTAGAGCAATCCAGAGTTTTCTTTGGCATAGTCGCTCGACATAAACCAATTCACCTGCACATTACAAACTTCAGCTATAACATGAAGGTTGAAAGATTCACGACCAGAACATCAAACACACACGCTGCTCGATTCACGGCCACAACATCAAACGCACTCGCTGAGTTGCTGGTACGTGTAGCAACCCAAAGATGAAGCATTCTATACTAATTGCAGTTTTTATAGGACTTGGTAAAGAATTTATGGCCTACCAATTGATTTTGCGGGTAAACGACCTAGGGTTTATAATTGGGGATCTAGGGTTCATGCATCCACAAAACGAGAAATACACAAACACTCAGACAAATATATATATACACACACACACGTAGAGAGAGAGAGAGAGAGAGAGAGAGAGAGAGAGAGAGAGAGAGAGAGAGAGACCTGGACCATGGGGCTAGGACAGTAGCAATTGCGTATAGAGGTCAGAGTGTGGAGTTTAGCGCAGCGGCTGTGGTGCCGACGGTGGGATCCAGATCTCGCACATAGGGCTAGTGTTGGGAACCATCATATGCGTCGCCCCCCGCAAGAGAGAGAGAGAGAGAGAGAGAGAGAGAGAGGGCTTTCGTCTGAGATGAGGCTGGGTTTGTTTCGACAGAGCGGTTCTGAAGGGATTGTTTATATTTACCCTTCACTCTTTTATAATCTCGCTTTTGAACAAAAACTGAGATTGAAAAAACTGGCCTCCTTTTTTGTTCCGGAAACAATTGGCATTTTATCTCACTTTTTCCTCAAGCGTGATAATAGAAGATTTTCATCTCACTTTTCTACAAAAACTGTGATTAATAAAATGATCCGGATTTCTTTATCACGCTTTTGTTAAAAGTGTGATCTTTTTAACTTTCCTAGTGTGATCCTTATGCATTATTGTAGTAGTGAAGCTAAATGTCAAATAACAAGAATGAGACCAAAACCCTGACTCCACCTACAAGTTTACGTGATATCAACTGACATAGATAGAGTTTCATAGCAGAACAACAAAGTCCTCATAGACTAAAGTAAATATAAAACAAGTACGGTTGTCTTAACAGCAAGATAACATAAAAATCAAATTCATGTTAAGTCCAGGTCATATCCTTGAGCTTCAACCCGGGAATGTCTCATAAAGCAATGCAAGCATTAAGCTATAGGCCATGTAGTAAAAAACCTTGCACACTGACCAAATATAAGACACGCGATGTGCATCGCAAGCAACTATGGTCCACGTCTGAAAAACGTCGGTCATAAACTAGACATGCGTTTTCCAGAGTCACCAATCAGGTTTAAGGATGTACTCAAGGAACCAAATGGAACACTCCAGCAAAGATTATTAGTCTGTCATAACTACAAATTATTCAGCTCGGGAGCTAAATGGAAAGTTGTTAGACACCCCATCTGGCATAAGCCTCGGTTAGTCTCTACTAGTCACTTAAGGGATTTAATTGGTATTAATTAATCAACTCTAATCAAAACAGTGGTGCACAAGCAAAACATTAATCAAACAGTGAACAAACATGAATGAAATTGATAACCACCAAGGCTTTAGACTGTCAAAAACGAACCTCACGCATGCCAAAATGATGATGCGTACGATAGGTCAGGCAGACACACAAAAGTTTTTCCCTGCTCTTCCATAACTGTACAACATTTTTCTCAACCACTACATGGTAGGCAGCACTCATAGTTTCAAACCAGCCCATAAACCTCACATCGCCAAATTTTGAACACTTGCTTTATCACTCCCACGTCTCTATAATCATCACACCACACACACACACACAACAAACCCACAGCACAACTTTTTATACGTAAATTTACTTCCAACACGATGTAACACATACAAGGATGGAAAAGTCGGGCAAAACACAATCAAAGTATGGTTCTTTTCTTCTATACAAGTCCTACATTGAGGTTGAATTTCTATCAAATGGTTTGTAAGATGTCATAACTAGATCCTAAGTTGCACGAAGCGGAAGCGGGGTCGGGGGCTGGAGTGGAGGCGGCGTTGGACCTTAAAAACACTTTTTAAATCTAACAGTTCAGATCATAGAAATTTGATCCCGAACAAAAAAAACTCACACTGTAGAATTTAAGGGAGCCCTTATTGGATATTTGTTTTGTGTGTGTCAAATAAGGGCTCTCTTAAATTCTACAGTGCGAGTTTTTTTGTTTGGGATCAAATTTCGATAATCCGAACCGTTAGATATGTTTAGAACATGGTTTTAAGGTCCAATGCGGGGATTCGTCAAAAAAAAAAATTACTCGGAAGGGCCTGACCCGAGCCATTTTCTATAAAATGTTTATATGTACATTTTTATTGAAAACTACTCGGATCAAACCCTTTCGTGTATTTTTTTTTGACGAATACTTGCGTTGGATCTTAAAAACACGTTTTAAACACATCTAACAGTTCCGATCGTTGAAATTTGATCTCGAACAAAAAATCCTGTACCGCAACTTTTATATATTTAAACATAATTAGTTATCAACTATTCCTTGACAGCGTCACAGTAGCATGAGACACCTACAGCATGCAACATGTCGGTAATGTATGAACTCTTTTTTTTTAATCCGAATATAAACTCTGTATTTGTTGAATCTATAAAGGCCGTTTGGACAGCTGTGGTCCACAGCTCCATTATATTATGCCTTGAAAGTATTCCAATTTGAAAATTGACCGGCTGGCGGAGAAGATTTGGATAAGATCGAAAAAAGTATAACAATCTGTTTTTTTTTTTTTTATTAAAAAAATGTAAGTTTCGATCATAATTTTTTATTTTTTTTATTCTTCTTGCCAAGACGAACCAATAATACACAAAAAATTGATTAAAACTAAAAAATGCAAAAAAAAAAATCAAATAAAGACAAAAAATAAGTCAGCTAACTTTTTAGGCCAAAATACACCTTAAACTTGTACTAGACTAGCCAACGGTTTTGTAAAACTATTTACCACAGACAACTTGGAACAGAGCAGTGGAGTCCCACGCATCCTTTTTCTTTTTCATTTCCTCTTTTCGCTGTTCTTTCTTTTTCTCAATCCAGAAAAAAGCAGAAAAAGCAGACCCTTCGTCTTCCTCCTCTTTCTGAAATTACGCGGAAGCTAAATAACGCCCTAGAGAGTGAATAGGAATATATATATAATATAACTTTTTTAAAATAAACTTTTCTTCGATATTTTAAAGAGTTTAAACAAACTAAAACAAATAATAAATCAGCAGAAAATAAATTCAGAGACAAGGCACACGATATACGTGGAAAACCTTAGGGTCCGAACAATCCTAAGACAAAACCACGGCCTAGTCTACTATTTTCTATTAACCAAAAAGAGAGTTACAGTGCAAAATAGATTACCTCAAGCCTCACCCTTAAGCGTTACCTATTCTCGCCAACTCATGATGCTCCCTGAGCTTCTTTTTGATTCAATAGTCTACCACGAATCTGAAGTTCGATCTTCGGAATCAACTGGTTTTGAATAGACACATCATCAATCCGGCCAACAACAAGAAGGCACCAATGGGTCACCAGATGAATGATGAATGATATGCGGAATGAACAAGACAATAAAAAATGTTCGGAAAAATGCAGGATGCAAGAAAGTTGAATTAGATTGTCACAAAACGCTATGTATGGGTAGATTTAATTAAGAACTCATACAAAACACTAAAAACTCTAGCACGCAAAACTTGGATGTTTTTATCTTTGCAAAAGTGTACAGATGAAAAAAACGAAAGCAATAAAGAATGTGTTTGTGTGAAAAAAAACATCCAAAGATTGATAGTCAATTACGGAGGAAACATGAATCCAAATCCAATCTTTTTTAGCCGATTTCCAAGGTCTCCAAAATAGACCACGTTTCCTATGCTACGGTTTGGTAATCAGTTTGCAAATTGGCAACATGCATTATGGAAATGATCTAGTAATCTAGTAATCCAGGAACATGTGGGTACTATTCTCCGAAAAGGATATTGCTTTAGATCCCACCATTATTTGTTATGTGTAGTTCTAAGTTTGGTAGGTAAATAAAATTTTAATGGAAAAAGATGCAAAATGGAAGGACAAAATAAAACATGACTGGAGTACTTTATACTATAGAAATAAACGGAAATTCCTAAAGTGTATTTAGGAAACCTAAAACATTTGAGAAATGGAAATTCCATAAATTAAGCATGATGTGGGGGTCAAGAAAATAATTCCCCATTAATTTTTTCAACTAACTTAAATTAAAAATGTGATTAATAAAAGATGAATATATAAAAATGCTATGTATGAAATGCCGTGATGATTTTACCTTTCTTGAATTCAAACAACTTCACAGGGTCAAAAAACCAAAGGCAAATGAAGGAGCATCGCGCAAGAAACTACCCCCTATTCAACCTACCCATTACAATTCAAAGAAAATAGAAAATCGATTGAATTAGAGTGTGTTTTGAACAACCCCGGAAAATGTCAAACCAAAATAACTAACATTTTCTTCTCCGTATTCGAACCAAAAGCTCCGGCCAACTCTCCGAGGAGCGCGATTCTGTCTCAATGGGAATGCGTTCCCGTCGCATTTCTGAGCAAGAAATGCAGAATCATGTTTCTCGGCTGGGAGCGGCTTCATACTGGCATTTCCTGGCTCGGGGCCCTTCGTAGCATCTTAGAACTCCCATAATATACAGGGAATCGGAAGTGCTAGGCTTTAATGCATTTGGGGTTCTACTTCTTGAAATAAGGTCCGACTTATTCCCAATAAGTAATCATTGGATACATACCGAATTAGGATACGTTTATATATCATAGGATACGCAGTTGAATCGTAGGATTTCTATACAAAAAGGATACAAGGTGGGATGCGTTTCGTTCTCCGAAGGAGACAATACAAATAGTCAGAAACATATCATGTATCATATGTTTTTAACAACTTTGCTCACAACCATTCCAGGTGCCAAAACAAAGTATCCACTTTTTAGATCAATTCTCACTTTGCTGACTTCGTAAAAGGTTACTCATTTTTTTCTGTTCAGCAGTATAGTACAATAGGCACTGACTATAGTATAGTATGAAGCTCCAAATTTCTATCTCCAATATTGACATAAAACAATGATATATTTACCTATAGCCATGGTTTTAAATATTGGCCGTAATGGATGTCAGTTATATAATGGCTTTTGAGCCCTCCGATATTGTTACACCCCGACATGTCGGTGAGATAAAGGCAGCTGGTACCCGTTACATATTGGTCCGTTTCCAATTCACGGCCAATACTTGATTATTCTGGGTTATTTAGGTAATTTTAGAAAATTTATGCCAAAAATGATTTAGAAAATTCACACCGCCACAACTGATTCATGTTACACCTTGATTGTAATTTAGTTTTTTCCTTTTTAATATAATTGTTGCGGTATATTGTTTGGATATGGTGCATCCTGTTTTTTTTATGGTCTGCTTTTCATTGATTTGGGTGGATTGGGTTTGAGTATGATGAGTTTGGAATGTCTTTGTTTAGGTTTTGGATCTGGGTTTGTTGCATTTGGGTTTCCTGGGTGGCTTAGGAGGATCTTGGTGTTGATTTCTAGTCGCAGTATGCATTTGGAGTTTGTTGTTGGCCCTTTTTTGGTGATTATCAAGGCTATTTATGTCATGGAGTAGTGCTGAAAATAAATGATGTTGATGATGCTGAGAGTTCTTGAGGAAAGCCAAGGCTGAGGATATATTTACAATCTGGAGAAATGGTTCTGGTGCTGTCTAAGATTGAAACTCCATTGTTACCAATGATGCTTGGTCTATGCATATACTATCCATATGGGAGTTTTTGTTCCTTCACCTTCCTGGGCAAGGGTCCTTTTGGACGTTTTTCTTCTTTTCCCCTTTTTGGCTTTACATTTAGTCTCTTGCTAGATGTGTTGCTTTTGCCTTATCCGTGCACTTGTGCTTGGATTTGGTTTTTTATCCTCGATGTACCCTTTGTCGAGTTTTAATAAAATTTTGTTGCCGATAAAAAAAAAAATGGTGCATTGTATGGCGAATTTGTTTGAGGACACATAAGACATTTGTTTTGCGAAAGAAGCACATGAAGGTGCAGATAAATGTAATTTCAATCTTCAATAATTTATGATAATTTTTTTATCTTATTCTTTGAAGTTTATGCCTAAAAAATTGATCTGTTTCATTTTATAGTTGAGAATCATTGAAACAACTCCATTCTGAATATTGTAGTACATGCAGTGTTACCCCATGTTATAGCATAACCAATGGTATAACCAAAACTGGATAATCAAAAGTAGCCACATCGGACTTTGATTATCCATACAAGACATTTATAAAGTTAACAATGTGGAGTGTCACAATGGTATTTTGTGTCCATAATAAAAAAAAAGTACTACTCACTCTATTTTTATTCATAAAATGGACACAACTTTAAATTTGTACATATACTTTTTATAATATTAGTATCATTTAAAAGATATTCACAATACCTTTAAAATGAGACCAATCTTGAACATATTTTGGTAAAGATTAAAAATTGATAATTTCAAATTTTTTAGAGGAAGTGCAAAAAAATTGAGTTTTTCAAGTAAGTATTTGAAAAACGGAGAGAGAATGTTGTTACTTTTGAATTCATTTCTACCCAAAAAGACATATAAATAGGGTGTGGTCCCCAAAATTTGGTTATTGAGTTTTGGTTATTGAGAAAATGTTGTTACTTTTGATTATCCAAATGCCAAAATTTGGTTATTGGCTAAAAGATTGTTAAGTTTGATTATGCCAATGTGAGCAAATTCTTTAACAAACATTGGTAACTTTGGTTATTTAGATGTTTTGATTATCCCATTGGGAATGCTCCAAGATCATAAGTTTTTTTCCCACAATATGTAAAGTAAATTCCAGTACCTCATATTATGCATAATTTGTTTGTCAAGAACATATAATAGTCGTACAATTTTATCAAATGTTACCCTACGGATCTCGACAATTGAGGTCAGAAAGGATAAAACTCAATTAGGTTTCAATTATATGCATGTGATCAAAGTATTTGTGGTCATGCCTAACACAGATTTTGTACTGGGATGTTTTTGCGTTTTGAAAGGGAGAATCCTATGTCAATGTTCACAAGATATAAAATGACTATGTAGTCGAATGTTTGTTCATTTTGAAAGGTAACAGAAATCTATCCATGTCAAAATTGCTCAAATTTTATATAAAAAAGGGGATGATACTTTTACTATTCTATCTTATACGTTTAGGAATTTCGAGGCATGACAGTTGAAGTTGAACATTGGGGTCGTATGATTAAAACTAATTTTATTTATTAATTGTTGGATGTTTTATTAAGTTTAATTCCTTGTTGCATTTGGCTGATACGATGATTATTTATGCTTTGGGACAAATCAACAGATTATATTTTGATTTGTCCCTTGCATAGCATGTATCTTTGCTTGGTTGATACTATGAACGATATTTGTTTTATAACATCTTTATGTTGTTTGCAACATGCGTATCTTTTTCAATGAAAAACATTCTAAAATAATTTTTGGTTTACTCCGTGCATGCATAGCACAGGTTATATGCTAGTAAATATATAATGAGCGATCTAATGAGGGATCCCTCAAATTGTTTATATGCGGATCTCGCAGCTCCCGATCGAATTTTGATAATCCGAACCGTTCAGTGTATTTAAAACATGTTTTTAAGGGTTCTCACGATGAATCACTGAGAAAAATGACAGGGAAGGGCTTGATCCAAGAAGTTTTATTCAGATCATCAAAATTTGATCGGGAGGTATGAGATCTGCACCTAATCAATGTGAGGGATCCCTTACCAGATACAGTATACACCAAACTTCCTATCCAAACCCTTAATATACAGGTTTTATGAAAAACTACTCAGATCAAGACCTTCCCAATCTTGTTTTTTATTGATTTCTCCTATGAACCCCTAAAAATACCTTTTAAATAGATTGGATGGTTCAGATCATGAAAATTTAATCGCGTAAGTGAAGGTGCGAACGGATCTCGAATTTTAACACATGAAACCGGAACCATCAATGTAAATCCACACATGAAAGCATTTAACCTGATTTCACATTTTTTAAAATTGAGACCAAACCACATTACTAAAAAAATCAAACCAAATCGGTTTGGATTGTGTTTGGACTAGATTCATAGTTTAATGGTTATTTGTGCACTCCTATACAATTGCACTCAATTCTGAGTAAAAATCTGTATGTAGGAAAGTTTCAAGCATATATGCCCCTTTGAGTGGTTATTTTCCAATGCGTTCGTGTGATTGATGTACTTGTCGAGAAGATCGTTTTAAATTGATGTACTTGTCGAGAAGATCGTTTTAAAATGGTTCAGCCATTCTATTGTTTGGCCATAACCTCAATTGAATCAAAATTACTTGACAAACATGGGAAAAAATAAGTCTTCTAAGGTTTCAAATAAGTCTTCCGAGGTTTCAAACTTCAATCACGGGTACTTCTTTGGTCTATTTCAATGCACAATCAAACCTCGACCACCACAAACAAGAAGATACAAATTACTAGAAAGAAGACAAAAAACAAGACTTGAAATAGAAGGAAAAAAAGGTCCTATAAAGAAAACAAAAACCTTTTTTTTTTTTTCAAGACGATAGAAGATTTTATTGATAATGAGGAAACAATTACATTTAAAAAGATGGTTATCTTCCTCTAAAGAAAACAATAACCAATCGGGAGGTCCATAATCTTAAGTGTTCACACTAGAATCTCTTAGCCCCAGTCTTGCCATCTTGTTGGCAACCATATTTGCCAATCTCCAAGCAAACTGAAAAACATCTCAAGCCATATTGCACTCCGCCTACTATCTTTGACGACCACTTCTACACTCATCAAACTTGTTAGGGTAACTGGTTAAAAAAACCTAGCACCCGTCGGCAAGCCAATCGATCTGCTTTGTCATTAGACTACCACCACCACTGCTTTTCTTCATCAGAGTACCATAACCACCACCATTGTTAGAATCTGAACCGAAACCTTAGATAGAAGAAGTTGGGAAAATAAGAGAAATGTAGCACACACTCAAATACTACTCTTTCTATTAATCTGTAACAAAATACATAAAACTTGTGCTCTGGCGCACACTAGATATTTTTCCTCCCACTTGTGGTGGGGGAAGGGGCACCACGGCTTCTCTCTCACTATTTGACTTTTTGTTCTTTTTTCTTTTTCCACTCTTTACAACACACACAAATACATCTATATATAGGCATACAAACTGGGAATCTGCAAATTCCAAATCTAATAAAATCACCCATGCACCTACAAAACTCGACTTCTTGGCACTATAACTTATCCAAAATCTTCCCAGCCTCCAAACCAATAGTAATCCACATATTTTTCATTCTTAATCAAGCTTACTTTTCAACACCTTAAGCTTGATCTCCTCTTGCCAACACGTCCATCTCTTGTCTTCTCGTCACGTCTTGTCCTTCTATTCTACTCGAGTCTAGTGGGCTCGCGTCTCGTCCATCCTCTTCACATTTTTGCATTGCTTGACAATCTTTTGTTGTTGTCTCCTCACTTTCTAAGAACACTGGGTGTTCTTTTTCTCTCAATTTCCCACACCGGGTGTGGGAGGCAACCCCCGTTTAGGGCTCCCTCAATCTCTCGTCTCTGTCATTGAACAACTACGCATTGTTATCCCGAGAAAGAATCTCTCTCTTGTTTCCGGCCTCTGTCTAACCCAAACAACCTCTGTGTTGCTCTTCAACCCCTCTCTTCTGAGTCCATTCCCCTCTTTGTGGACTTCTTTCGTTGACATGCATGTGAGGCTCCCTCTACATGCGCAAATTTCTTTAGCCACTTTTGGACAATAGGATGATCACTCTGATCTCACGCACCCAGCTTTCTCATAGCTCCACTTGTCCCAAAAAATAACCCCACTGATCTGTCAATATATCAAACCAAAGGTCAATATATCACGACTAGAACAACCATCTCACATCTTCTCAGCTCGCTCCACTTCTTAGCTGCTTAATATTGCATATGCCAGAGATATCTCGCGATAAACAAGCCATCATGCATGTGCTTCTTCTTTACTCTCATCTTCTCTTGGCTCATCGTCTTGAATCCTCCTCGTCACCCCTTAGGAACATGCGTGGGTATATTGGCAACACGTCCGTTGCGTTTGAACTCGTGCACTGTATTCCTCTGGCATGTGCACACTCTTCGGAACGTCCCCGCTTGCTCCTTTTCATCTTTCCTCTATATTAGTCTCGTCTAGTGGGGATCAAAGTAAAACATTTGAAACTTCTGGTTTTTATCTAAAATTCTTAAGTGTGCAGGGGGTAGACTGCAATTTATTCCACAATTCAATAATTCTGCCGACAATTTCTTTAGTCATTCAAAAACGATAAAGGTACAACATTTGTCTCTAACATGGATCCAACAAACTCACATGGCGTGTGGAGACACAATTCACACTCAAGTGTGGGTGGGACGTGTGGGCCACACTCACCATGTGAGTGTGTAAGAGCCATATTGGAGACAATTATGGTATACCTATCACATTTGTTATTCATTCACCACCATCCAGACTTCTTGTCTTTTCTTTATAAGTTGTCTGCTTCTTCTTTTCTAAAAGAGCCAGCACCAACAACTTGTCTTCATCTTTCTTTTCTTCGTCCGCTCCTCTGTAAAAATGAGGAACACCGTTGATCTTCAATCAGCTCGTGGGAGCACAATTTAACTTCAAATTTGATCCCGACGGCGGCAATGAACTCGTCTCGTCAAGATACGAAGTTAAATTGATGATTTTGACTTTTGACCCGAGTTCATCCGTCGTCTGATTTGTCGGTAGTCTTTGGTTTTTGGCCTGTCTGGCTCTTCGTCAGATTCTGCCCGGATTGTCGTTGGGTTCTTGGTCTGTCTGACCCTCGTTCATAGCAGAAGCATATATCCCACCACAAGTCTAGAATTGCTTGGCTGTGCTCTGATACCATATGCTAGGAAAATAAGAGAAATATCACACATTTAAACACTACTCTTTGTATTAATCTGTAACAAAATACATAAAACTTATGCTCTGACACATTAGATATTTTTCCTCCCACTTGTGGGGAAGCCCCAAAGGGGCAGCACGTCTTTTCTCTCGCTCTCTGCCTTTTTCTTCTTTTCTCTTTTCCCAGTCTTTATAACTGACAAATTCCAAATCTAAAAATGAAATCACCCATGCACCTACAAAACTTGGTACTGTAACTTATCCAAAATCTCCCACTTGCATGTCCAATAAAAGATCTTCCCAGTCTCCAAACGAATAGTAATTCATATGCTTTTCATTTTTAATCAAGCTTACTTTTCAACAAAAGGGAAGCTGAGAGAAAGAAAAAGAGGAGACAACACGAAGAAACTCTCAGATTTGAGTCGAGAGAGATGACGTCTCACCCATCCCATTTTTAGTGGGTTGTGAGATTGGTGTCCAATTTGATTAATCCATTGATTCAGATATCGAGTTATCAAAAAAATCAAAAATTTGACCTCTTGAATTCACAAGATGACCATAAAAATTCATAACAAAATTCAATTCACATGACAATAAAACTTTATTGCAAAATTAAATTCACATTAAGTAATTCACTTTTGTAGCAGATCCCGAAAGGAATTTACTTACAGCCATACTCGTGTCTTTTTTTTTCCCCCATGGATTATCTAAAAAGGCCATCTATGTGCTTTTTCAGTTAATATCAGGAAACTGAAAAAAATAACCAATCATGAAGCATAATAACATGGAAAGGATATTACCATAGATTACAAAAGAGCTAAAAAAATGTCAAATTTGATACTTTTTTCCCTCCTCTACTGACTTTCTAAATTGGGTGTTTTCTAACAAAAAAAAAAAAATGTATGATTCCTGTATTGAAGATGAATAGTAAAACCGATTTTGCCTGTCTTGTTCAATAGATAATTTGCCTGCGAATCAACAAACGCGATGATCAGTACTAGGGCCACCATCCATTAAATTAATTTCATTCTTGGACCAATTGCCAATTTCATTCATTGGGTCCCCATGTTAATATCTGAGGAACCAATTCTATTGCCCACTTAGAGATGATTGATTAATGTTGGAACAAATTCTTGTGTGGACTTAGCCTCACAAGAATTGATAGCATTTTGTTTGGTAAATAAGAATTGATAGCATTGCGGAGCTTACAAACTTGGAGAGCAGAATTCTAAGTTTGACCCAATGTTACACCTTCTTGTTTATTTCAAAGACTTGCACCCCACAAAAGTCTACATATATGTTGGAGAATAATCATTTTATAGGCTCAGTTTGGATTTCATTTTTGGACTGGCCCTTTGTATTGATTCCATAACTTTTTGAACTTGTTTGCTGTTTTCGTGAGACTTGCACCCCACACAAGGGCAAAATGGTCCGGATAAATAATAGTACCATTTATTAGTCATTGTTTGGGGCTGCGATGAATTTGGTGATTTTCAAAACTTAAGACCACTGAACCGGTAGATAATCCTAGTCCCCACCACTGCTTGGTAATTCTCCAAAAGTACGTAATACCCTCTTGTAAAATACTAAGTCTTTATTAACCAATGACATATATATATATACAATAACGAAAAAATTATTTGGTGGTTATGGTCTCTGGGGCATTGTCATGTGGTGCTTTAACAGTACCCCTCTCTACCACATATTTTTATAGAGTCCATAAATATCGTAGAAGTGTGTGATGGAAAGGGCGGTTGGAACACAACGTGCCGGGCCAACAAATAATTGGTCGTACACTAACCCACAATCCACCTAGGGCAAAAAAAAAAAAAAAAATCTAGTGGTCCAGATTTAGATGCTGAAGTAGAATTTTGAGTAACTGAAATGACCGGAGGAGGGCCCTTGATCTATCAATAGAGAGAGCAAAAAAGAGGGCTTGCTTTAAAAAACGACCCTGGAATATCAACAATAACAAAAAAAAAAAAAACTTGTCGGCTCTGGGGCACTTGCCAAATTGTGCCTCAACACATTTTTGTGGGCTCTGTATTGAATATTGTAGAAATGTGTGATGAGTGAGGTGTTGGGGCACCTCATGATGTGCCCGGGCCAAAAAATAATTGCTCATGCAATAACACACAATTCACGTTATTTACTTTTCTTTGGACTTAAAAAGGAAATAAAGAGCACCCCGAAAATCCAACCACGAAAAAAGACCTCTTCACAATGCGCAACCAGTTCTTCTTTCTTCCTCTAGCTCTCTCAGCCGTTTTGGTGGTTTTCCCACCTCCCTCCACCGCTCAACCACCACATAATCCCGAAGTGGAAGCGCTTCTCCACTGGAAACAAAGCCTTGGCAACCAAACAATCGTCAGCTCATGGATTTTCAACCAAACAAATGGTAATTCTTCAGCTTCGAGCCCATGCAACTGGCGCGGAATTTCATGCAACTCTGCAGGAAATGTAACCGGGCTAAACCTTTCCCACACAGGCCTACAAGGTACTCTTGACCATTTGAACTTCTCATATTTCCCTCTCCTCCTCCGTCTCGACCTCATAGACAACCAACTCAACGGTAGCATACCCGCCAACATCGGCCTGCTGTCGAACCTTGTGTATCTTGATCTCTCCAACAACTCTTTCTCAGGAACAATCCCTCTTTCTATCGCAAATCTCACTAAGGTTGTCGAGTTGGATTTTTCTCTAAACAAATTAACAGGGCAACTTGACCCGCAATTATTCCCTGACCGCGGATCAAATGAGGCTAAAACCGGCCTACTTAGCATTCAAAGGTTACTCTTCACAACTAATTTGCTCGGTGGTCCCCTCCCGTCAGAGATAGGTAATTTGGCAGATTTGACTCTCTTGGCTTTGGATGACAACAGTTTTTCTGGCCCAATTCCTGAGTCTCTGGGTAATTTGAGTAAGATAACTTCGCTTTATCTCAACCTAAACCAATTGTCTGGCCAAATTCCTCTGAGTTTCGGTACTCTGACTAAGTTAACCAATTTGTTCCTATTTTCTAACAACTTATCCGGTTTAGTACCGGAACAAATAAAAAATCTTTCATCATTGGTTGTTTTGCATTTAAACTGGAACAACTTGAGCGGTCAATTACCTCAAGTGTGTCAAGGTGGAAGGCTAGTGAATTTCACCGCAGGTTACAATAATTTCACCGGTCCGATCCCTGTAAGCCTCAAAAACTGCACATCATTATACAGAGTTCGGTTCGAATATAACCATCTAACAGGAAATCTTGATCGAGATTTCGGAGTGTACCCGAACCTCAATTATATCGATTTGAGCCACAACAATTTACAAGGGAAAATTTTACCCACATGGGCAGAATGCAAGAATTTGACATATCTGAATTTTGGTGGGAATTCCATTGGAGGTGAAATCCCAGTGGAAATTTCCCAGTTGAACCAGATAGAAGAGCTTGACCTTTCCTCCAACAAGATTTCTGGTAAAATTCCGGCACAAGTTGGAAATTTGTCAAAATTATCGTTGTTAAACTTGAGTGACAACAACATTTTTGGTCAAGTACCATTAGCAATTGGGGGACTATCCAATTTGGAGAAACTTGATCTCTCAATGAACATGCTAAGTGGGCCAATACCGGATCAAATTGGAGACATCTCAAGATTGCTATTTCTAAGTTTGGGTAAAAACCATTTGAATGGGAGCATCCCATATCAGATTGGCAATCTTGTATCATTACAAATTCTGCTTGATCTTAGTTACAACTCACTCACTGGACAAATTTCGCCACAACTCGGGAAGCTAAAAAGCTTAGAAGCTTTGAACCTCTCCCACAACTCTCTCTCCGGTTCTATACCGGATTCATTCGGTGAAATGGTGAGCTTGTCAGCGATTGATTTGTCGTTCAACGAATTGGAGGGTCCTCTGCCTGATTCCAAGGTTTTTAATATTTCTCCACCGGAAGCATTTTCTCATAACAAGAACCTATGTGGTGATCAAATCCAAGGTTTGACACCATGTAACAAATCAGTATCGGAGGGTGGAAAGGGAAAGAAAGAAAAACCCCGGTTGATCATTATTGCAATTTCTACCTTGTTAGCCTCGTTGTTTTTCTTGCTTTGTCTAGTTGGGGTTATTTTGTTTCGTCGAAAATGTTTCCGGCGAAATCAGAAAGAAGATGTGATAAGCGGAGAGGATACATCTTTTGGGAGAATTTTGTATGGAGATATCATCCGTGCTACAGATGATTTTGATGATGCATACTGCATTGGAGAGGGAGGATCAGCTAAAGTCTACAAAGTCAACTTACCAAGTGGGAAGGTACTTCTGAAAGTTTTTAAGTTTCAATTTCAATTTTTTCCTTCTTGACTTTTCCATTTGATTATCTATTGTTTTCGGAGGAGTAAATTTTGATTTGTAGATAAAGGAAATGTGTTTTAACTAAACGATGGTCGTTTCATAGTTAAGAAGATGGATATGATATCGGGAGGACTCCTCCATAGAAAAATCTGGACCGTTCAAAACATTTTTGGACGGCTCGGATGCGTTCACCAGAAGCGCTTTCCATGAGGCGCTCACAAGCACCCCCGCTTCCTGCAAACATGGATGTAAAATAGTACGGATATGAGATCCAGGGTAATAGCATATTCTGTCGATTACCGAGCTTACACCCACAGCTAGGTATCAATTATCTGTTGCACCAGAGAGCAATTGAGGTGCTTTCTTAGTTATCTGATTTAACTCTCCGTGCAAAAACAGTTCTTATTTATTAATAAATTCAGGGGTCCAAGAGTATTAAGTGTCCTAGGCCTAATCTAAAAATTATGCCCTAAAATTTTTTCAGGCACAATCACAATACGGGAAAACCAAAATAATATAAAGTTTCACACTAACAAATGCTGGAAAAAAATCCTCGCCTTTGAAAAAATGAGTGATCAGAATCATTTTTTAGGAGTAGAGATGGGCCCCACATAAAATGTTTTTGTTTCAAGAAACAAGATCAGGTGCTCTAGAAATAAAGATCTTGAAATGAGCTAATCTTAGTTTTATTGTGAAAATTAAATACAAATAAATCACGTAGAAGCCATGTGTTTAATGGTTCCATACATGTGTTTCCATGTCGAAGCGCTCAGCGCATAGTGGTATAGGTGAGCTCTAAGGCTCTAGCACTATTTAATAGAGTGGATACAATCCTTTTATAACTTCTTCCGATGTGAGACTACTCTCAAAGTAGTGTTTAATTTATTTGTTCTTCTTGTGTTTGTGGTAGAAGCTAGTAGTCCCACATCGCCTAACTTGGGAAACTCGGGGAACTCGCTACTAGAGAATCTCATATAAGTAATGAACCCATCCCTAAAACTCTTGGGCATTTGAGTTTTGTCCTACTGGGCTTATAAGGCTCCTACTCAAGTCTAGTTGTGAAATCATGGGTGTGCCTCTCTTTCTTAAGTTTTTTTAGTGCCCTAGGCCCAGGCCTTGGCCTGAGCTAGCTAATTTATTCCCAAAGTACCCAAGTCATTTACGGCATGACCAATACGCGTGTGAAGGAGGGATAATCTCGTCCAAAATGTTTCACGCAGTACCTAGGCGTCGGGTTACAAATGGAGTCGACTCAGTCGAGTATAGATGTAAAATAACTACTAGTCGATCATGACTCTCAAGTCCCAATCATCAAACACTGCATTGACTGTTATTCTTCAGTTTTACTAGTTCTAGTTTTCATTGCCACTCGTTTTCGTGATCTTTAACTGTTTAAATCCTCAACAGGTAGTAGCAGTCAAAAAGCTATTTATGAATGAAGGTTCAGAGATTGGGGAGATCAACAAGAGTTTTAAAAATGAGATAGCAACACTAACAGAAATAAGACACCGGAATATAGTGAAACTCTACGGCTTCTGTCACCATAACGAGCACACTTTTTTGGTTTGTGAGTACATGGAAAGAGGAAGCTTGAAAAATGTTTTGAGCAGAGAGAATGAAGCAACAGAGTTGGACTGGAGTAAGAGAGTGAATGTAGTTAAAGGGGTAGCTCATGCTTTATCTTACATGCATCATAACTGCATGCCTCCTATAATTCATCGAGATATATCGAGCAAGAATGTTTTGTTGAACTCGGATTTGGAGGCTTGTGTCTCGGATTTTGGCACGGCAAGGTTTTTAAAGCCTGATTCTTCAAATTGGACTGCAGTTGCAGGCACTTACGGATACATTGCTCCAGGTAATTTCAAATGTTCTTAATTTGGAAAGTTTCAAAACAAAACTCATGCAATTTTACATCTTTCAAAGGGTACTTCATTTTTTGTGAAGCCCATAGGCAAATTCCAAAGGATATCGTTACAATTGCGTAACAGGTATAGAACTAGTTCATATCTCCTAGAACAATTACTATCGTGGTGCATCACAAAGATCCCCAAAACATAAGGGTTAATGCCATGTTATAGCCAACGGGCTTGTAGCGCAATGGCATTTCTTTGTCCTTCCCATGTGGGAGGGGTCAGGGTTCAATCCATCGTGGGCGTTTGTGGTTCAAGATTATGGACAGCCTTTGGACCCCCTGTAAACTATACTAACTACCCCCAAAACTCCGTTGATGTATACCACTTGTAAAGGTGTAAATCTAGCCTAGTCCGACCCTTAGATAATCGGGCTCGGGTTGGCCTAGTCCAAGTGCATCAGGCTCCGACCAAAAATCGGGCCAGGCCCCCCAATGTTACATATTCTAGGAAATTCCTGGCAGTTCCCGCTGTTCCAAACTCCTCCAGTCCCAACCCTCCTTTGTATTCCTCACCTCCATAGGCCTAGCGCGCATGAGAGTTGAGAAATGCTTATGTTATTTCTTGGGGTGAGAATTGTTAACAGCGATACATACACTCCCTGGGAGCCACTCCCAGTCACACCCTCTCTCACATGGGGTGTGGTCCCCAGATCTGGGCCCCACACCCCATGTGAGAAAGGGTGTGGCTGGGAGTGGCTCCCGGGGAGTGTACCTATCATTTTTGTTTGTACAAAGGGGTGTGAATTGTTGCTGAGGTGTAAATTGTGTGCTACTAGGGGTATGAATTATTTTCAGACGTGTGAAATGTGTGCTATTGGGAGTCTGAATTGTTGCACGGGTGTGACATATGTCCACAAGTTGCAATATTAGCGCGCACAGAAAAGAACCTGGACAGGAGGAGGAGGACACAAGGTGGGCCTAGAGAGGTAGATGTAGACAAAACGGGGCCGGTCTGTTAGAACCCCCAAATATTCTAGGCCCAAACCTAGACAACAACCCTCACATATCCGGGCTAAGGGCTCGGGCCCAGGCCATTTACAGCCTTTCTTATTAGAATTTTTATCTCATAGTATATATTTAATCTTTTAAAGTAATTATTATTTTTAATCACTTCAATTTTAAGGGCATTTTAATTAATACAAGTTTGTTATTGTGTGCATGATTTTGAGAACAATGTGTGGACTACAGAATATATTAAATAAATCATGAATAACAGTACTTGCATAACAAAATTTTCATATTTGAGTGGGTAAATTGCACGACTATATGTCAAATACATCCCAACTACATTGACACCTATAAGCCTGACAATCATTATATAATCTATTTGCAATAAACAAAAGTTTTAATTACATTTATTGTTTTACAAATTAATCATTGGGATAAATCTACTGGATCACCCATAAAGATAGCTTCTCGGGAGTGAGAACTAACGTGACAATATTGTTGTTGTGTTTTTTCCCTTGGGACGAGCCAGAATTATCGTACACGATGGTAGTGACCGAAAAATGTGACGTGTTCAGCTTTGGTGTTTTGACACTTGAGATTTTGATGGGATCGCATCCGGGGGAGATCATTTCCAAGCTATACTCACCTGTTGACAACGAACAAATAAAGTTAGCAGATATGCTGGATCCTCGTCTTCCACCTCCTACCAGTCAAAATTTTAAAGAGAAAATAGATTCCATTTTGAATCTAGCAATGTGGTGCTTACGTGTTGATGCACATTCTAGACCTACCATGTACGAAGTGTCTCAGGTGCTTGAGCTAAATGCTGGAGCTGGCAGAGAGTAAATTTTTAAGTTTGGTAATTCTGTTAGAGACGGTGTTGAGTTGTTGGTCAGTTAGTTGAACTTTCTTGTTCTATATTTCAGTTGTGTAATAAGGTGCAGAGTTAGGATTTTCGGACTGTAACGAATGTCAAATACCTAGATCAAGTTTCATTAGCCAAGGAATTCGCGATGAAAGTGAAATGCTGTAATTTTAATTGCCCCGGGGCTATTTACGATTGACGATTGTTGTAAAGAGGTGTCAATTATCCGGCTTCTATTTTGAATATTGGTTTCAATTTTTGAAATCGATATTCAAGAGAGGCTTGTCCAGGTCATGATTTCGCTCGTGGATTGTAGCTATTTTTATTTGATTTTAATCTTTAGTTGAATTGCTAGCTTGAAAACATCCACTTCAGATCCTCAATCCTTTCAAAATCTTGGAGCTCAGATTAGTACCCTTGCATCCTCTTCTTCTTCAAAAAATGCCCCAAATTTCGACCACCCAATTTTCTATTGCTGTAACTCCCTACATTCCAGTTGATTCAGTACAAATTGATCAAGAAGATTGATTATTCATTATAGAAAATTTAGGCATGGATTTGAGACAAATAAATTGCTAGTGGTTGTTGTTCTGAAATCTAGTGAAATTCACTAAGTGGTGGTTGCTTTTGGAAGTCTAGTGAAATTCATTAAGTAATTGTTAATTGTGTTTGGAAATCTAGTGAAAGTTATGAGTTCAAACTAATGAAATTCATGAACTCGAAGATGATGAAATTCATGAGGGGAATTGTTGTGTTACAAAATCCAGTGAAATTCATCAGCACAAAATTTACGAAAATTCAGTGAAATTCACGAGATCAAACCTTGCGAATCTCACGAGCTGAAATATCAATGATTTCACGAGGTCAAACCTAGGGGTGGGAATTTCCGACACGACACAAGGACATGACCAAACTCGACACAAAGTTAGTGGGTTAGGGTCAACTATTTCGGACACGAAACACGAATATAACACAACACAATAACGCGAAAAGTTAAATAGGTCATATTAGGGTTGAGAGAATTCTAACACGAACACGAGATAACACAACAAATACGACACGAACACGACATGACAATTTATGGAAGGACACGATAACACGACACGAACCTGACACGAAGTTAGCGGGTTAAGGTTGGCTATTTCTGACACGAAACACGAATATGACACTACACAATAACACGAAAAACTAAACAGGTCAGGTTAGGGTTAAGAGAATTTTGACACGAACACGACATGTCACGATGCCCACCCCTAGTCAAACCCATTGAAATTTCACGAGCTGAAACTTCACAGAAATCGTACTATTTCATTTCATATTTCATTTTTTAGGAATAATTAGATTCTCAAAAATCTATTGATAAGAATTTTGGACAGAAACTTGCAACAACTTTGTAATAAAAAACAGAAATCTTAAAATCTACCCATAAAATTTTCTGTGAACACTCGCAACGAAAGAAGCTAAAACAAGAGTAGGTAGAAATAAAGTGAAATAGGCTAAAGGGTCTGACGTATTCAATGATCACATCAATCTCGAAGATAAGGAGCGTGTTTGTATGAAAGATTATTTTCTATCTAAAACAGTTCTAGGAAATAATTATCCCCATCCAATGATCGCATTTGATCGATTCTTTGTTGGGTTATTTTCTTTTCTTTCACTGTTTCACAGCATAACACAGACAAAGACTTGACCTTCATTTTCCTAGAAAATGCAAGTTGGAAAGGGACATCATGCAATGAAGTCCTCGTCCTTAGTCGTTGCACGATGACACAATTTTATTGATCGAATCTTGTGGGGTTATTTTCTTTTCTGGTGACTAGAGGTCTTTCCGCATGCAAAACGTGGGCATGCTCTTGTTTATTTTCGAGCATGCATCTTCAGCCCAAGTCTTTAAAAACTAGAGACTTAAAAGTTCAATTTTAATCAAAAACAAATTTATAAAATATTACAATGTTAAGTCATATATTCAACGACAAATCTCTATATTTGTATCTTTATTTTCAAATTGCTCATTGCTTTCTTTCCAAATTCAACCTTTTCTCCGACATCTTAATTTTGTATTTTGCAAAATTATACTAACAAACATTGCCCTTATTTTCAGGGTATAATCGGTACTTTTTTAATAGTACTACTGTAACACACAAATTCGAGCCCTGAAATAAAGAACACAAAAAAGATGCACAAAATAATATTTTTTATTGATTTGAATTTAATGTAGGTACAATTCTCTAATGAGTGCTCTTTACAGAAAAAGAGCGAAGGTGCAACTTAATGGCTATAGAAGCTTGTCGTAGGATTGAACCGGTTTGTAGTTCTTTCAGATCTTCGAGTTGAGAAAACTTGAAGAACGAAGCTTGATCGAGGGCTTGAACAGCTTTATCTCGAACAAACGGTGAACTTGAGGATGATTTTCGCTAGCTGACGCGTAGACCGTTGTTATGGATGAATCGGCACGTAACTTGGGTGCTTGTTGATCCTCCACACGAACTTGAGGGATTTGAGAAGAACTTGCAGAGAAGGCTTGAAAACTGCTTGAGAGTGCTTTGGAATTTCTCTGGCTGTAGATGTCTTGGATGATTTGATGAACTTGCGAAGAAATCGGCACGCTGTTCTTGGTGTTTGATGATTCTTTGCAAGATGTTGAAGAATGCTTGAATTCTTGAGGAGTGCTTCAGAGCTGTGGTTGAATGCCAAGCAAATCTCCTCTCTTCTCTTCTTCATATGAGCCTCTATTTATAGGATCCATGAGAAGGGTTTAAGTTTGGAAATATCCATGATTGATTTAATTTGATTACCAATCAGGATGATTTGATTTGATTTTACTTTCAATCAAGAAGATTTAATTTCATTTTACTTCCAATCCGGAAGATTTGATTTCATTTCCTAAAAAGAAGATTTTGACTTCTTTTTTTTTATTTAGAAAATTAAATTAACCCAAATAGAGAAATAATATATTTATTATTTAACTCTCTTTTAGAGTTTTTTTTATGAATGGGCCTGCATGTTTGGGCTAGCCCAATTTCTGGATCCAATTGGCTAATAAATTCAGCCCAATGTAATTTTTTGGTCTTCACCGTATCCCAAATAGACTAAGCCCATAAATTTGATGGACCCAATATTCATTTGAAAGTGTTGACCAGGGTTTGACTTTTAATTAATCAAGATTTTCACTTATCTCAATTAATCGGACGGTGATTAGGCAGCGCCGAAATTTTAGTGTCTACAACTACCTTTTATATATATGGGACAAACATATCATGAGTTATACTGGTTAGTGTCATGGATACAATGACACTCTCATCTTGTGTCACCAATGATAATAGGTGACAAAATTTGGACCTTTGGTGACATTTTTTTTATGTCACCAAACATGTTTTTTCTTGTAGTGTATAAGCTCAAAGATTCATGGTTTAATTCTTTTGTTTTATTTTTATAGAAGCATAGTGGACCTTATTTATATTAGAAACCTATTGAATGATCATGAAGAATGTTATATAGTAAGGAAAACAATATACATCCCTCAAAACTTGTTAAAACTACTTAGATCACTTTGTTTTATGGCTGATTACCTTGTGTTTTGTTCTTATCAACATTTTGTGCAATATCTTGATAGTCAAAAGGACATACCCCATCTAAAACTCTTTTTTCAGTGTCTAGGACATTATTTAGACATAATTGATAGAGATATTGAAGATTATAGAATTTATTTAGAAAAGAATTTTTACGTACGAACTCATATAATACTACTACTTCAAAAGAATCAGAAAGATTAGAAAGTGAACCAATTGAACATTTTTCGCCCGGATCTCCAAATCATTGGTGGAAACCTCTAACAATAGATATACTAAATGGAACATAAATATTAGCACAAGCGAGAAAGATGCAAAGAAGAAATCGATATCTTAGAACATTAAAATATATTTATATAGATAGAATTAATATATAGTGAAGATGAATTTAATAAATTTATTATCATCGAAATATTAGAAACAATTATATTTGAGATAACTTTTATAAATTCATTATTAAGAACATACCAAGATTACTCGAATTTTTATGTAGAATATATCCCTTTACTACAAGTCTTTAGTAATAAAAAGACTTACTTGCAAATAGACAAGAAGTGGTACTTGTCACAGAGGATATTTACTCCAAAAAGAATCTTTAGCTGGAAAGTAAGTTGGAAAGTTGTCTCTGTGAAATTGACAAAATATTTATGTCATATCATTGTACAACACAGCGCTGTGCACAAAGTGCGTAGCAGCCACCCTCAGGCCATGCCACCGTTCAATATTCAAAAAGTTAGTTATGGAACGGAAATGTAAGCGTTGTGTCCCTCAGGGTAGCCGTAGTATTAAGAACTATTCATCTATATTAGAAGGGGCATTCTTGGAAAGGAAGAAGTACAAAACACTTTTCATGCAATTTTTCTATAAGTAGTAGTCATTTCTGGAGAAAAAAGACTCCTTTTTCACTGTTTCACAGCCTAACACAGACAAAGACTAGATTAGAAGGGGCATTCTTGGAAAGGAAGAAGTAGAAAACACTTTCATGCTTTTTCTAAAAGTAGTAGTCTTTTCTGGAGAAAAAGACTCCTTTTTCACTATTTCACCGCATAACACAGACAAAGACTTGACCTTCATTTTCCTAGAAATGCAGATTGGAAAGGGACATGAAAAAGCAATTTTCTTGGTTGATTCTTGTGGGGTTATTTTCTTTTCTGGAGACTAGAGGTCTTTCCACATGCAAAACGTGGGCATGCTCTTGTTTATTTTCGAGCATGCATCTTCAGCCCAAGTCTCTAAAAACCAGAGACTTAGAAGTTCAATTTTAATCAAAAAGTAATTTATAGTAAAAGATTACAATATTAAATCATCAAGAAGTTCCCTATGAGGGTTCCCTCACAAAAAAAAAGTGCGGGAAAACAATTGTGAGTTGTTGGATCGCGTGAAGGGCGTAGGATCCAACGGCCCACAACTGTTTTTCCGCACTTTTTTTGTGAGGGAGCCTTCATAGGAAACTTCTTGATTAAGTCATATATTCAAACACAAATCTCTATATTTGTATATTTATTTTCAAATTCAACATTTTCTTTCCAAATTCAACATTTTCTCCAACATCTTAATTTTGTATTTTGTAAAATTATGTACTAATTAACTACAAAGCATTGCTCTTATTTTCAGGGTATAATCGGTACTTTTTTAATAGTACTACCGTGTATATAGAGGGGACGAACATATCATGAGCTATAATGGTATAGTGTGTTCCTCTTTCAAGTAGATGAGTAGTTATACCTGTTTTGAGTCTCTCCACATCTATTATGAAATTAATTTTGATATAATGCAAGCCTAACCAAAAAAAAAATGCTTTTCAGACAAATTAATTCTTCCACGTAAGCCTTGATCCCACCTGGTTCTACAATATCATAGACTTTTTTTTTGTCTTTGTTTTGATAACTGGGTGATCTGGGCCAGTTTTTGCGCACCTCGACTAATCTCAGGGTTTATGTACGCTCCATCACACACAAAGACCGAGCAAAGTTAATAATACCCCATGAGAAGCATGAGATCTTGTGCATAGACCGGGCAAAGACTTTCCTTACAATATCATGGACTTTTTACTCTAAAGCCCTTTGTCAAAATTAATATAGAAGTATAACCCTCTGGAATGAGTCTTAATGGGGTTCTAACCATCCAACAATAGATAACTTGGTGCATATGACACACACTCAAAAAGAGATGTGTCGTTTGTCTCACTCGTATGCAATAGACTTTTTTCCCAATTTTATTAGTCACGGTAGGTTGTATTCTTATTTATCATTGAAGTTCTTACTTCTAAAAAATAATAATAATTAAGCTTTGAAGTAGACAAACTTGTTACATAAAGTATATTAAAATCTACCATTAATTAATTGGAGGGGATAAAAGAAATTGACCATTATGTGTACTTAATGCAAGAATGGGGAACTATATCGAAAATGTAATATGAGTTTAGTCTGTGGGTTCACCTCTTCATTCATGTTTCAGAATTCGCTACAAATTGGAGATATATTCAGATATTTAGAGCCAGTGGGATTGTAAATCTTTGGTAGTGGAAATTACTGAGTTTTCGGTTTGATTTTAGCAACTAGATTGCTAAAATCAACCATAATTTTAGCAAATGAGTTCACCAGGTGCTAAAATCATGGTTGATTTTAAGCTATGATTTTAGCTCCTGGTGAAGTCATTTGCTAAAATCAACCATGATTTTAGCAACTGGATTGCTAAAATCAAACTGATTACTCAGTGTCAGAAAATAATTAATGTATATGTTTACATTTTGCAATGAAATCAATATTATCAAAATTAAAATGAGATAAACGTCTATTTCCCAGTACTACTTGATTGAATGCTCCACCAAAGAACACTTCAATCTCTGGATCTGTCTAACCAAGCTTATGTTTGTTTTCTCTCAAATGGAAAGATTCGGATTCAAATAAAAGTATTTGAAAATTCATGCTCAAATGAATGAAAGGTGGGACATATAACGACTAACTGGTGACTTTACGAATAGTCACAAGGGAAAAGAGACACCTCTATTCATAAAAGACGTATCCGGCCACGGTGAACATATGTCCCTGAAAAGACGCAATAATTGTGTTTCACACCGTAAGAAAAATATTATACATTACAATATTTCCAACACTTGGCATTCAAATGTGCGCGGGATTGGTAGCGATAATGGAATGTGTAATTAATTTGTACCATTTGGAGGTCATTCTTGTTGGGATTCCACCCCGTGTGGGCCACTTGGGCTTAGGCCCAGAGGGAGTGGATTAGGGTTTGTCTGTGTAACTCTATAAATACTCTGTGATGCCTTGTGTATTAGTGTGGTAGCACAATGTAGAGAGAGAGAGGCAGAGAGTGTGAGAGGGGGAGCCGGTTGTGGCTCTCCCGGAGAGAGAGATACACGAGAGAACTGGTGAGGTTTCATCTATTGTGAGTTGAGAGTGTGAGTGTGTAACACAAGATCACGGATTTCCTCCAGATTATAGTGAAACCCCCCTCCCCGTGGATGTAGGTCTGATTTGGCCGAACCACATATATTTGTGTGTTGTGTTTCTCTTGATTTTACTGCTTCTGTTGCGTGTGGTGCGTTGTTGGAGATCCTAACAACTGGTATCAGAGCTTGGGTTGAAGCACCGGAGAGCGCAGAGCAGTAGGAAAATCACTCGGAGGCCATTGGAGCACTGTTTGAAACTTTGGTCGGATAAAACAGGTGACGAAACTTGTTTTTGATCAGAGGGAAAGGTGCTACTCTCGGAGACAATCACAATGGAGTGTTCGCCGTCAGATTTTGTCACCGAAACGCTGTTAAAACGCACAAGATTGAAACTGGCCGGAAAATAATTGTGTCGGAATTCAGATTTGTCACCATATTTGGATAGAGCACGCCGAGACGATCATTTTTGATATATAATTCGTCGAAATCGGAGTTAAAACGAGATCGTGAGGGCCGGTCAAAGTTTGGTCAAGATCTAGGGTTTTTTGTGCAGGAATCTGGGGAAGATGATGACGTCATGGTGACGTCAGCAGCATGTTGTACAGCCACGGAGGATGCCCACGTGGATTGGTCAACTGCCACGTCAGCCGGTCAACGCTGACGTGGCGCCACGTCATTGGGGGTTCAGCGAGTTGAACCTTTTGATCTTTTTTGGACCAATCGGGGGTCATAGGGGTCAGAAGGGTCAAAGGGGTCAGGATGCCGCGGGTCAAAAGGGTCAGAGACTGGTCAAAGGGTTCAAGAGGCTGGTCAAAGGGTCCAGTTTGACTTTTAGAGATGGTTCATTGGTTTTTTCGCATTTTCGGAGGCTATACAGCTCCGTTTTTCGCGTATGAGTAGTCGATTTTGACTGTCTCGACGTTCCGGATCCAACCATGCACTTCGTTTTTCATTTGGAGGCTCGGGAGTAGGTGTTATTGCTGGATTGAGCCAGATTTGGGTGTTTGGAGGCGTTTTGGGTTGTGAGGAGGCTTGTTCCTAGCTAATTGGACGGTTCCGGATTCACTGGTGGGCTTGGATTTGAGTGATTCGAGTCAGATTTTGTGGTCCTAGACACATCCAGAGAGATTGAGGAGGATCGGACGTGGTCAGGTCAGTCTGATGGGATGTTGTTGAGTCGGAGGCAGACCAGGGATGATCAGTCGCATTTGGCAAGCAGGGATACACTCTTTCGGGTTATTGCACGCTGGTTTAGGAGTGCATGGAGGCTCGTCTGGTTAGTGATAACAGGCGCTTGCAGGAGCGGTGATTGTTTGGGAGATCCGATGGGAGTCCAGGGATTGTTGGGAGAGCTGTGATTGGAACATGGATGGACCAAGGGGCAGGATAAGACCCGGGAGAGCTGACGGAGAGTGGCGAGAAGACCAGGATAGTGGCAGGAGTGGCGGATAGGTGACAGATTGGTGACAAGAGAGGCGAGCAGAGTTGGATAGCTACAGACCAGGAGTATTGGACAGACTTTGCAGAGATCGGAGGTTGACCGGAGCAATCGGGTGATTGCAGATTCGCGGCGTTTGAGCCGTGGTGATCAGTCGGAGAAGCTAGTGAGCAGGGATACATTCTCTCAAGTGTTGCATCTTTGTTGATGGGTGCGGATACACTTGTTTGGTAATGACACAGGCGCTTACTAGAGTGACAGGTCGGAGTTGGTTAGCAGTGATCGGTGGCAGTCTGGTTCAATCGGATTTGAAGACCTATTATCAGGATTTGCAGTTGTGATTCGAGCTGCATTGGATTGGATGATGGGCCACCATACAGGCTTGTGGGAGTGCAGTGGCAGATGGAGCTGATGTCAGGCATGGTCAGGCAGTATGGGTGTTGTGACGTGAGCAGGGATGGCGACAGTTGCGGTTGCACACAGGATAGGCGCAGGATTGTACTAAGGAGTTGCAACCGGGATGGTACTGGATGCGCTGGGAGTCGAATCAGGAGTGTGCAGGATGCTAGCTAGCAATGGGGATGCAATTGGTTGTTCAGGATATGTTCACGGGAGCTCTGGACAGAGGGATTGAGATGGAGATCAGATGATGCATACTGGTATTCTCTTTCTGCTGTATTTTTTGTGACGGATTATCTTTCCAGTTATGAGCTCATGTTGATGTGGAGAGATGGAGTCACGGATTATGTCCTGTGATTGGGCATGAGCATCTGGGTTTTGGATGCCTGGATGCGGGCACTCCGGTTAGGGGGTGCAGGATTATGATCAACCGCGGAAGATCTGGCTTGCAGGGATACATTCATTCGAGTAGTGTGCCCGGTTGGGGTGCGGATATGCTTGTTTGGGAATGACACAGGCGCCTGTCAGAGCGGTAGATTAGTTTAAGCCACGGAGATATAGCAGGATTTGTTCACATCCCGGATTCATGAGAGGAGTATCCCAGTTTTGAGGGTGCGGAGGTGCTCGGTGGGGGATGCGGTGTCAGAGAAGGAGTCAGCCTCATCACAGATGGTGTGTGAGATCATTTGGAGGAGTGAGCCTCTGGTGTGGGCAGAGGGTTGCTGCATTCTCTTGACAGGACAGGATGCTAGAGTGGCAGAGCGTGGCGATGAAGCTGCGGGCACTCGATGAGGGGGTGCGGGCGCTTCTTTTGGTGAGCGCGGGCGCTTCTGTTGGTGAGCGCATACACTTCGGGTTTGAGGTGTGCGAGTGGAGGCATTCTTTTTTGAGGGGGTGCGATACTCGGATTTTCTGATTGGCTGCGGAGTCTAGTTTTGCAAGGATACACTCTTTCGGGATTTGTGTACTCTGTTTGGTAGTGCATGGATGCTCGACTGGTTAGTGACACAGGCGCTTGCCAGAGTTAGCTGATTGGAGGAGGCGACATGGGGGTGTTGCAAACGACTTTGCCCACTCGGTGTGGAGGGGGTGATTGTTGGGATTCCACCCCGTGTGGGCCACTTGGGCTTAGGCCCAGAGGGAGTGGATTAGGGTTTTGTCTGTGTAACTCTATAAATACTCTGTGATGCCTTGTGTATTAGTGTGGTAGCACAATGTAGAGAGAGAGAGGCAGAGAGTGTGAGAGGGGGAGCCGGTTGTGGCTCTCCCGGAGAGAGAGATACACGAGAGAACTGGTGAGGTTTCATCTATTGTGAGTTGAGAGTGTGAGTGTGTAACACAAGATCACGGATTTCCTCCAGATTATAGTAAAACCCCCCTCCCCGTGGATGTAGGTCTGATTTGGCCGAACCACGTATATTTGTGTGTTGTGTTTCTCTTGATTTTACTGCTTCTGTTGCGTGTGGTGCGTTGTTGGAGATCCTAACAATTCTAATGTATGCCACCGTTCAAAATTCAAAAAGTTAGGAGGTGTTCTGTTGAGTGTATTTTTAAAATAAATTGGGTTTTCATGATTTTTTCTGTGATTTATTATGAGATAATGATCTACCTTAATTTTTTTTAAAAAACTGTTTTTTTTGTTAGTGGAACACCTTAGGACGGAAAGGTAAGCGTTTGTGTCTCTTGAGTGACAGAGGTTCATCATGGGTAGATGTAGTACTATTCATGTAGATTAGAAGGGGCATTTTTGGAAGGAAATAAGTAGAAAACACTTTCATGCTTTTTCTAAAAGTTGTAGTCTTTTTTTAAAAGAATCATTTTTCACTTTTTGACACCATAAAACGCCAAAGACTTGACCTTCGTGTTCCTAGAAAATGCAGGTTGGAAAAGGACATGCAATGAAGTCCTTGTCGTTAGTCGTTTCTCAATCATGCAATTTTCCAAAATTGATTTGCAAGGGACCCTTTTTTTCTTATGGCCAGTCACGAGAATTACAGCATGGCATGATCAGGAATTACAGCATGGCATGATCAGGCCCGGCATGATAAAACACAGCATAATCAGGGCCGGCCGAAGGTAAGCCGGATCTAGGAATCATGTAGGGCGCTTTCTGTAGTGCACCTTGTATGTGAAACACATCCGGACTATCCATCTCTGTAATTGTGGGATTGATTTGTATTGATGTTATTTTATGCTACCTCACTTATAGTCATTTTGGTCGATCAATAAAAATTAACTGGAAAGAGTGTCTTTTGAATAAAAAAAGTACTCCTCCGGCCCTCATCTTCAAGGGGGAATTATCGTACTCAATTTAAACTAAGTCTCTGTTTGTTCGTGGTGAAAATATTTTCACCCCGATCAAGCAGAGCCTTAGTTTGAACTGAAACTGTTGCAAAGAGCAATATGGATTACCTAACAGAGGCCCTTAATTTTACTCCCCTCCAATGTTCAATTAGGTGCAGCACAGAAGACAGAAACAAGAATATTTTGAACCGTAGCCAAACACACAAAAACAAAAGTTATGAAATCATTTTACATGTAAAACATTTTACAAGAAAATATTTTGTCACGTAAAATCATTTACATCGAAACAAACGGAACCTAAATAACTATATGTAGGAAATTTTCAAACATATACTCTTTTGAGTGGTTATTTTCCAAAGATCGTTTCAAAATGGACCATCCATTCTATTGTTTTGCCATAGTCTCAATTGAATCAAAATTACTTGACAAGGATTGGAAAAAATACGTCTTTCTGAGGTGTCAAACTATTTCAATGCACAATCCAACCTCGACCACCATAAACATGAAGATACAAACTACTAGAAAGAAAACAGAAAAGATAAAAGATTTTATTGATGAAAAAGAAACTAATACATAAAAAATTAAAGGTTGTTATCTCACTTTAAAAAGCACAATAATCAATCAGGAGGTCTAAATTATTAAGTCTGAACATTAGAATCATTTATTCAAAATCTTGCCAACTTGTCGGCAATCATATTTGACAATCTCCGAGTGTAACGCCCCTTGTAGATCAGTGGCCTAGTTTTTTTTACTTTGATCCACAAGCCACACCACATGGCCCAAAATACTTAACCGCAAGGTACTCTCAGTTTCTTACATGGTTTTTTATATGCCCAAGATCACCCATGCATGTAGACTTCCAACGTGGGACTAAACACTTATTTTTTTTTGTCAACCGGTAGAAGAGATCAATTTCATCACACATATATATGAAGTACAAAGCACGAACCCGCAACACTACATCAATTGTGAGAGCTACACACTCTCCACTCCCAAATCGGGGGTATTACACCGAGTAAACTGAAAAACATCTCTAACCCTTCCTGCACTCCGCATACTATCTTCGACGATCACTTCTACACTCATCAGACTTATTACGGTTGCTAATGAAAAAAAAAAAAAAAAAAACCTCACACCCAAAGCAGCAAGTTTGGCAGCACAATCAATCTAATTTGTCATTAGACCATCACCACTACTGCATGCTTTCCTCCGTCAAAAAATCATAACCACCACTCCTGTCAGGATCTCAACTGGGATCTTAATAACAATCGATGAAATGGAAGCCGAGAGAAAGGAAAAGATGGGACAACAAATAAATTATATATATATATATATAGTAACTATCTCATCCTGGATAGCTATGGTCTAGGATTGTCCGGACCAGGCATTTCCCGATCAAATTTTAATGATCGGATCCGTCCAATATGTTTAAAAACACGTTTTAAATACGTTGGACGGTTCGGATTATCAAAATGTATTCGGGAAGGGATTCGTCCGGACAATCCCGGACTGGAATTATGCCTGAATATATATATATAGGAAGATGTTCTATTGAGGACTCCCTCAAAGATCTCCTCGGTGAGGACCACCCATTTTTTGATTTTCCGGACCAAATTTCGACGATCCGAACCGCTCAATGTGTTTAAAACATGTGTTCCATGGCCAACGCGAGGAATCAAAAAAAAAAAAATTCCCGAAAGGGCTTCATCCGAGCGGTTTTTCATAATAACCGTACATATATAAATTATCGAAAAGTGCTCGAATGAAGCCCTTCCGAGTATTTTTTTTGAACGAATCCTCGCGGTGATCCTTAAAATCACGTTTTAAACACATTGAGCGGTTCGGATCGTCGAGATTCGACCCCGATCCATGAGGTCCGCAAATTACGAGTTTGAGGGAGTCCTTAGTAGAACGGGATCCTATATATATATATATATATATATATATATATATATATGGGGCCGGATCCGTAGACACACATTTTGCACTCCTATTTTGACACTCCATCTCAGCCCTTGAAACTAAGGGCTGAGATTAAAACTTTAATACTCAACCCCTTTCTCACATGCTTTCTCTCTCTCTCTCTAACTCACGGACTCCCCAACACCACCATTCTACACCAACAGCCGTTCTATCTCATATTCTCTTGTCAACCCAAGAAGCCTCCATTTGCCTTTATGCTATTTTTCCGAGAAAATTTTGTTCTCTTCCTCAAAAAAATCCAGATTTCTCTGCCATACAACAAAACAGCATTTGATTTGTGTAATCTGTATTTCTAGGATTCAATTCACAATCTGCACTCTAGTACTTGTCCATAGATGGGTTCTGATTTCTGATTGTCCATAGATGGGTTCTAATTTCCAATTGTCGATAGATGGTTCTGATTTCTGATTGTCAGTAAAAACAGATTTGGCTTCACAAAGTGTTGATTCCAATCTTACACATAATAATTGTTGATTCAATTTTCAAATTTGTAGAAAAGAACCATAAAATGTTGATTTACCAAACCAAAATCGAATCCCATATACCAAGAACTGAATCAGAGTTGGTAACTTGTTTTAAACAGAAATTGAATAATTTTGGAGGGCCTCCAAAGTGGTTTGAACTAGTGATTCTGAATCAGCAGCTATGGGAGGCGAAGTGCGTCGGTGTCTGTAGGAGGCTAGCTGAGGCGACGGTGGGAGACGAGATGAAGCTGCAGCGGTGGGATGCGAGATGAAGCGGCAGTGGTAGCCTGGTAAGTGAGGGGAGCCAACAGGAAAGGAATACGAGAGACAGAGAGAGAGCACGTGGCAAAGGGGTTGAGTTTTAAAGTTTTAATCTTAGCCCTTGGTTCAAGGGCTAAGATGGAGTGTCAAAATAAGAGTGCAAAATGGGTGTCTCTAGAACATGTTTGTGGATTTTACCATCATGGCTTTCGTCCTACCAGTCCCCTTTCCAAATGTAAAAGTTCCCTTCGGATTCAGGAACTGGGTTAGCTGCTTTCTTCATCAATATTTCCGTCGAAAACTTTGCTGGATGGAAGTTCTAGCTGACTTTTTCTTTAATTCAAAAGTCATACGTTGCTGGGTTTCTTCTATATATATAGATCAACTTGGTTTTAGTATTCTCTTCGGCATTTATAATCACCAATTTTGCACCAGCAGCAGCAGTAGGATTTGGTATTCCTGAGATTAAGGGAGAGAGGGAGAGAGAAGGGTTTCCAGCTGTTAAGTGAAGGGGAGGGGCCTTGTCCTTTTAATTTTTAATCTCAACCCTCCATCTCAATAGCTAAGATGGAGTGTCAAAATGAGCGTGCGAAATGTGTATCCACGGATCCGGCCCCTATATATACACTTTGCTAAACTACAGAACTCCCATTTCAATCGGTTTGGAAAATGAACCGTCAATGTAAATTCATAGAGCAAACCATGTAGCACGGTTTCTAATTTTTTAAAACCGAAACCAAACCACTTTATTACCATATTAAACCATACTAATCGGTTTAGATTACTTTGTACTGAATTCGCTATTTGACGGTTAATTTGCTCACCCGTACAAAATTGTACTCAATTCTAACTAAAAATCAATAGGTTGGAAATTTTCAAGCTTATCTTCCAATGCGTTCGCGTGATTGATGGGCTTGCGGCGAAGATCGTTTGAAACTGGGCCATCCATTCTATTGTTCGGCCATAGAAATATGGAATCTCTCAGCCCAAATCCAACCTCGACCACTGCAAACAAGAAGATACAAATTACTAGAAAGAAGACAAAAAACAAGACTACTAATGAAAGGGAAAAAAAGGTCCTAAGAAGAAACTAGTACATTAAAAAAGATGGTTATCTTCTTTTAAAGAACAGAATAAACGAGTCTTCATAGTTAAAATCTCTCGGCCCAAATCTTGCCAGCTTGTCGGCAATCATCTTTGCCAATCTCCGAGCAAACTAAAAAACTTCTCGAACCTTCTTGTTAGGGGTGAAAAAAAAACCGGCGGAACCCGAACCGAACCGAAAACCGAAATTTCGGTCCACCTAAAATCTTCGACGATCACTTCTACGCTAATCAGACTTGTTAGAGTCACTGATATAAAAAAAACCTACCACCCAAAGCAGGGAGGTCGGCAAGGCAATCAATCTGATTTGTCATTAAACCGCCACCACCATCGCTTTCCTTCACCAAAAAGCCATAAGCACCACCAAGAATTTGAACCGACACAATAATGATGCTTGATGAACAGGAAGCCGAGCGAAAGGAAAATATGGGACAACATGAAGAAACTTTTAGACGTGAGATCGAGAGAGAAATAATTTCAACCATCCCATTTTTAGCAGCTTGTGAGATTGGCCTCCGATTTATTTAATCTCAGATAGCGAGTTATAAAAAAAAAAAAAAAAAATCAGAAGTGAGACCTCATGAATTCAAAACATGACCATAAAAATTCATAACAAAATTGAATTCACATTAACTTTTGTAGCAGATCCCAAAAAGAATTTACTTACAGCCATACTTTTTCCTTATAGAATTGCTCTAAAGTCCATTATATCTCTTTGTAAACATGTCTAGTTCACCTAAAATTTTCTTAACACCTCAAATCTACTTTTTTTTTTTTATTTTCTAAAGTGTAAGGTCTACTAGTCATTTTTAATAGACAAATATACCCTCACGTTAAATTTAATACATGATATACTCTTGTCAGAAAAATCACCGGCACTAGAAAAGTCAGAATACATTGGCAAAGTCAAAATTAATGGATTTTGTGGATGAATGGCAAGTCGAATGTGAATGGGGTGCAGTACATCATGACATGAACTCCTTCGTCATCCGATCGTGTTTTGAATAACTTGAATGTGCTTTGATTTTTTACCGATAAAAATATATTAAAATTTTCAAACACATTCAAACCATTTAAAACACGATCGGACCGCCAAAGAATTCAACTCACGTTGCACAGCACCTGCGGATCAGTCAAATTATTGTACCAGGCCATTTGTTGTGCCTTGGCATACTCCCCGCAACGTGCAAGAGATTGTGGGCCCGCCATTGCCAGCCAGGTGGTGGTCTGATTTGTGGTTTGAATGATGTCAGCCAAAAGTTGTAATTCCGATGACGTGAGGGGGAGGAAAAGACGAGAGGGTTGTTTTTGTCTTTTGGACTGCCGCGTGGACTAGAAACAGTTGGAAACATAAATGATATTGAACGAATGTTACCGAAGATTAAAAAAGAGCTAAAAAATGTCAAATTTGATATTTCTTTCTCCCTCTTTCTTTCTCTACTGACTTTCTAAATAAGGTATTTTCAAACCAAAAAAATAAAATAAAAGTATGATTCCTATATTAAAGATGAATAGTAAACTAAATTTCTTTAGGGACAATTTCAACAGGAAAAATCTACAATACACACCCCCTTTTAGGGTGTACGATATGCACCCATTGTGTGGTCCATATTGCGCCACCTCATAAAAAATGACCTGGAGAACAGGTCATTTGTAACATTTTCGTTTGTTTCGTAACTTTTATACTAAGAATTCGTAACTTTTAGATAATATGATTCGTAACATTTTCTTTCATTTCATAACTTTTTGTGTGTTTCGTAACTTTTCGTGGGTTTCGTAACTTTGAGATTAAAATTTATAACTTTTCTCAAATATGATTCGTAACATTTTTGTATGTTTCGTAACTTTTATACTAAGCATTCGTAACTTTTAGACAATATGATTCGTAACATTTTCTTTTGATTCGTAACTTTTCTTTTGTTTCGTAACTTTTTGTGTGTTTCGTAACTTTTCATGGAACTCGTAACTTTGAGATAAAAAAATTCGTAACTTTTCACAGATATGATTCGTAACATTTTTGTTGGTCTCGTAACTTTAGTAATAAAAAATCATAACTTTTCAACCATGTATAATCGATTGCGTAATCGATTAAAGTGGTCTTCAAAATTGAGTTATAAAAAATAGTTGGGAACAATCAAATAGGTAATCAATTCCATAATCGATTACACAACACAACACATTCAATTGGGTAATCGATCAAAGTGGTCTTAAAATTTGAGTTATAAAAAACAGTTGGGAACAATTGAATACGTAATCAATTATGAAATCAATTCCACAATCGATTACAAAACACAACACAATCAATTGGGTAATCGATCAAAGTGGTCTTCAAAATTAAGTTATAAAAAACGGTTGGGAACAATCGAATACATAATCAATTATGTAATCAATTCCATAATCGATTACACAACACAACACAATCAATAGGGTAATTGATCAAAGTGGTCTTCAAATTTGAGTTATCAAAAATGGTTGGGAACAATTGAATACATTATCACTTTTACAATCAATGCTATAACCTATTATACGACACAATCAATTATGCAATGCAATAAATGGATAAACATTGCAACATCGATTGTTCATTCAAATTGGGTGAGTAGAGTATTTGATTTGGCAATCAATTGTTAGCAATAACCTTTCTAATAGATTTTGGAATCGGTTAGTGTGATGACCTGCACCAGCTAACCTACTTACCCTTAGCCTAACTACGTGACTCAAAACGTTACCTCAAGTTATACTGTAGCTGGTGAGAAATCCTATATACCACAATCAATGATAGATTCTAGATTCTATTTTTACTACGGTTCAAATTCCTCAATTGATTGGTCTTGATAACACGTGACTGGCCATCTTATAAAATCGGAGTGATCAATTATTTTTAATCGTGTTATGAGCACTAATTTACAAGGCACTAATAGTACGTCCTCGATGTTATCTTATTGCAGTTAACATTATTTTGGTAATCTCGTGTCAATAACTTTGTAGCTCGCCCATTACCTTCATTGTCGGTGTTCCATATTTGTTTAACTTGAATGACCAACTCCACTGTTGGTTAATTAAACTATTATTTCCTTGAGAACTTATTAGGTAAAAAGTTATGTTATCATTTTCTCTGTAAGTAAAAGTGTTGTGCAATATATTGGAAATATCCATTTTTTTAAAAATACAAAAAAACCAAAAAAATTGACCTTACATGGTTCAAACAGTCTTAAAAATGGTTAAAAAAAAAAAAAATTGGATTTGACTTTTTATTACATTTGGATATCATATGGCCTTTGTAATTGTTGAGGCCAATGTGTTTTAAAGAAGTAGATGAGTTTTTTTTTTAAATTAATTTTAGTTTCAATTTTCCAAAAAAAAAAGAAGAAGAAGAAGAAGATATTTTTATTCTAAACTAATTTTAGATATTAATTTGGGCTTCTCTTCAAATTTGAAAACATTTTTACTATAACTGTTGCTCAACTTATTTAAAAATTTAAACTCATAATTTTTTTCGCAACTTATTGAGCCTATGGGGTAATTTAAAGGAGGATGTTAGGCGTACAGAAAGACAACAAACAACCAATGTATAGAGTTGTTCAGGGACCCACATTTAGGTCCCACACGGATGATCCGAACCATTTATTCATCTTAGAATAATTTTCCGAGAGGACCCGCGAGATTTCAGCTTGATTTGACGTTTGTAATTGATTGATCCAAAATCTCCCCGTTTCAGTCAAACTTAGATTTTCGTAATTTAAGCCCTTATATTCAGCCCACATTAGGCAATAGGCATGGCGGAAGGTGAAAATTTAAAGGCTTAATTTTTTCCAAATTTTTTCCAAAACCTAGTCGTCAGTTTCCCAACGCTAGTCTCTGTAAACTCCCTTCCCTCAGTCCCCCTTCTCTCTGAGCCGATTTCCTCTCCCCCCCTTCCACTTCGAACCTCTTTTCTCTCCCCATTCCTCGATTTCTTTCCCCTCTACCAGCAGGAGCATGGCTTTTACTGCGAATGATGTTGAAACTGAGGAACAGGTGAACACTCTGAGTCTATCATCTACCCGTTATGGCTGTTAAAATTCTCTCTCTCTCTCTCTCTCTCTCTCTATCTCTCTCTCTCAGAGGTACGTATGCGTTCCTTTTTTCCTATTGATCAGCAAAAGGTAGGTATATGGGTTATTGACTTTGGTCGGTCTCGTACCAGAGTTTGTGTTTTTTTGCATCTTTGTTTTCGTCGAACTCCCTAATCACAATCTTGTTTCCAGTGTTCTCATCCATATTGGTTTTTGGTATAAAATACTTGAATTCAAGTTGGGAAATGGATATTGCTATACTTTGGTTGTACATCCTTGCTGTTTCTTGGAAAGTAGTCTTCCAATATATAATTATGTTGTGTACTTAAACCCTGCCGCAACACGTAACCATCTTAGGGCTCTTTTGGCTCCAATGAACAAGCAACAAGAAGCAACAAGCAAATAAGCTTGTTTGGTAGCTGTTAGGCTTTACTTATTGTGAAGAAAACCAACAGCCAAGAAAAGCAATTGGTAGCCAAAGAATTCTGTTTACTCTTTATTGTTTCCTATTGCATATTTACACGAAGTAAGCATATAAGCTATGGATTTTATGTACTCATTTTTACAAAATCATTGCGTGTGGAATTACCAAGGACTGCTGATGCTAAATTTCTTTGGCAAGTACTGAGAACTCGAAAGTTCTTATGGTGTTATGCCTTGGAGATTTCAACATGGAAATGAGTAGAAGTGGTATGTATGTATTGAAATGTGATAGGGATTAGTAATACAATGGTACTAGTAATATCCCAAACGGAAGGATAGCATCAGGTCGTGTTTGGTAATCCAATCCTGGCTTCTTCCATTGGATCATTCACCTAATCTCTCTCTCTCTCTCTCTCTCTCTCTCTCTCTCTCTCTCTCTCACACACACACACACACACACACACACACACTGACACACACAGATGAGAAAAAGCTAACACCCACACTTGTGTTTTTGGTTTGGGCGGTTTTTGGATTGGATTATTGTAGTGAAAACTATAGATTTGAGTTTGATGTTTTAATTTTTGTTTTGTTTTGGTTATTTGGAAAATAATGTTTAGCTACTCTTATGTTAAGCTGCTACATGCACTTGCAATATTCTTTAGGTCCTACCAACGACAGTCGAAAGAAAAGAGGTGGCCCAAAAGATCAATAATCAACCTATGTCCAAAAAACAATGTTCCTTGGCATACAAATATTATCGGTAATTTGTTTACTTTTCGTAAATTGCCAAATATATTTGGATGTTTGTTGAAAATATAAGTTGTCTAATATTGATTATTTTGTGGATGTAGCAAAAATGAACGCCAGCATCTTCGAGAAGCAAAAATCAAAATAGGCAAAACTGTAAGCATAATTGGTTTTCAGAACTTTGAAATTTATGTCATACTTGCATCATTTGTATAAGTGTTGTGATAGTACAGGCTAGGAAAAGAATTGAAGAGCAATGGAATATCCTCCAAGATGACGAAAGGTGGAAATATTTGGCAATGGCTGATGACTGTGTCAAACCTAAAAAGGTGAAATTTTAGAGATGATATCTTATACTAATATGTTGACAAGTTTGTTTGTTGAAGTTTTTTTAAAACTTGTTTTTGTGTAGAATTATGTTCAAGCACGTATATCATTGCGTTCAATTGTGAAGATAATAAGAAGATTAAGCCTAGATCAAATTGCGGCTGTTAATGAGATTGGATTGGGTGGCCTCTTGGCGTTGAAGTGTACAAAACTAGATCACAACTTGTCTCAATGGTTAGTTCAAAACTTTGATCCCGAAAGTTCTTCGATGAATGTGCATGGAGAACAACTGTTCCTTACACAAGTTGAGGTTCATCATGTATTGGGAATACAATGTGAGGGCAAGGAAGTGGAACTCAAAGGGTCAAGTGAAGGATTTTTGGATCTTCGTAAAACACTTAAACTTGGTGAAGGTTCTATTTGTTTGAAGGGATTGAAAGTCTCTCTGATGAAAACAGAGAGTGCTGGAGATGACTTCAAGATGAAATTTGCCCTCTACATGTTAGGTGCATTCTTATGTCCAACAACAAAACCGGCGCTCAAGAAATCCTTTCTCCATGCTGTTTGGAATGTCGAAACCATGAAGTACTCTAATTGGGCAAAGCTAACCCTTGACTTCCTTATTAGTGGTGTAAGAAAATGCAAGAGGAAGGGTAATCCAAAGGCAAACGGATGCTTGCTTCTTTTAGTGGTATGATACTAAAATTGCAAATCTGTTTTTCTTTAGACTAAAACTAGTTTGAATGTTAAGTCATTTTAATTGTTGAGAATAACACTAAATCATTACCTGCATGCTAGCTGTTTTACTTGGATCATGTTACCACAAAGGAGACACATACTCATTGTCGACCAACCCCTTCCTTGGATTATTGGGGGAATTCATAAATCAGTGCTACTTTGAGACTGCTTGGAGATTACCAAAACAAGAAGGTGATCTTTTCACTCTTAATTTTTGCTGACTTTTTTTTAATATTGCTAGTTTTAGTGGCTTAGTTTCAGACTAATCCTTCTTTTGCGTTCAAAAAGACATAGACCATAGATAAATGATGTTCATTTTCCATGGTAAGTCATTTATGGTCTTTTGGAATATAGGTGGATATGGAGTTTCCTAGTTTTGAAAAACAGAGCCAAGCACCTCTAAAGGACACAAATTTTCAAGAGCAGAACCAAGAATCTCCAAGGACCAAAGTTGTGGAAGAACTAAAGCTGGCATCTCCAAACAACACAGTTTTTGTAGAACACAAGCAACCAGAAACAGTAGAGCCCGAGGTGGCAGAGTTCAAGAAACACTTCAAACAGTATCATTTTGATGACAATCGGATGACAAAATTTGAGAAAGAGCTGGATGAAATGAAGATGCTTTTCATGAAAAATGGTTGTGATGGCAATCGAATGGCAAAAATGGAGACTGAGGTCGTTGGGATTAAGTCACTCTTAAGTCAACTACTCGATCGATTTCCAGTAAAAGAAGAACCTAAAGTTTCACCTAACAACCTTGCCCCCAAAGAAAAGCCTGATGATGTGATATCCAGCGACACTGACGAAAGTAGTCTTCCATCGGAACCGGTGGAAGTAGCCCAAGGGTTGAAAAGAACCAGAACTTTTGGAACAACTGATTTGAAGAAAATTTCTGCTGCTGTTGATATTGATCCAATTGTAAGTGGGAAGAAGCCACACATTAAAATGGCAACTAAACAAATTCAAAGGCGTCATTTACGAGTTAGCGAATCTGATTCAATTTCTCAAATTGATAATGGCCGTCGACGAACTCGACCTCCCAATGAGCTGAAGCATAGTCAATATTTGAGCTCGCCTTATATTGCTTTGGATTTTGGGAAAAAAAGAATGAAAGGCAACAAGAAAACGGCTGCCACAAAGAAGGTGAATCTGGAATCAGAATCTGAGCTTGATTCAGATGATGTTAAGTGCCAGAAGGTAAACTAAGTACATTTGGGAGCTGTGTATAATTTGGAATTGTTTGAAATGATGGTTGGAGTTACTTAATTGTTTTTACTCGATCCTAGGTTTCCGAGTTTACCATCACATACTATTCGTTTCCTTTTACTATTAAGCATAGCTTCTTTTCCTATGGATTATATCTAGAATTTCCCTACCGCACCATCACACATTTCAATTCCTGTTTACCGGCCCTTGCCCTCAGACGTCCGTATGGGTTTCCTAAGTTAATGCGTTTTTTTTTTCCAGCCATTCCAGGCAGCAGCAACTCCCCTGAACGCTCGTGGAGCTTATGTGAATTTGAGCCCGGATTAAAATGTTAAGCTAGCAGATGCTAAAAAAGGCAATGAGAGATCAGTAGGACTTTTTTTAAATTACTACTAGTAAACAAAGACAAGCTCGGGGAGCTTATGTGACAAAATGTTGAACGCTCGTGGCAAGATTTTTGCCCATGTGATGCCCATCTGAGCATGGCAAGACAAAGCCTCACAACTTGTGGTAGACACAATGCTGCAGAAATATGGCAATTCCAGAAACTAAGTAAATAACCTGAAATAAGACAATGGGTCCTCCTTGGGATGCATAAAGCTTTTCATGCTTCATCATGTCAACAATCTTGGCTGTAAATCGCTTCATTTCCGCCTAAAATAGGAGGAGTAGGAATGAGTGAATGTGGGCCAGCAACTCAAATTTTAACAGCAGAACAGAATGTGAGGGAATACCTTGAATGGCTCATTATCAGTTCGGAATTGAATTACAGGAACAAAATGCAACCAAAGAGGAAACCCACTATTCATAAACAGAAAAGAAAATGTTCATAACAGGAGTTCCGCTCACAGAAACAGCTTAAAATAAGATTTGACATTCTGCAGTTCAATCAAAGAACCCACCAAAGATCCATTCAGACTTATTTTTTGTCAAAGAACCCACCAAAGATCTCTATCGGGCCAAACAACTATGTAAGCCTGATTTAATTTGCAGACAATCAAACTCCATGGAAACCAATACAATTTCAATCTATGATACACAAAAACAAAAAATGCTTGACAGAAAAAAAGTCACCAAAACCATCCCATTCAAAAAACATAAGAGTAAGGATTGTAACTTGCCATAAATGCATAAGGGCACTTAGCCCATTCGAAAAATAAATGAACCAAAGTACCTAACCCATCAAAAAAAAATTGCCCAAATATTAAAATAGCAACGCATTTAAAAAAGAAATTAAACTAGATGTTCAACTATTCGTATCCATTTATTCATCTCCATCTTCGATATCATCTCTATCTTCGCTGTTATCTCCACTTTCACTCTCGGTTCCATCTTCTTCGTTGCCGGTTCCATCTACACTGCCGGTTCCATCTTCACTCTCCGCTCCATGTTCGCCCGTAGCCCCAGATTCAGTCTCTGCTCCATCTTTGCTCTGATTGGTGGTTGAATCCTTTTGAGAATGAAGGATGGCTTTCCGCAACTCCTTCACCTCTTCCTTTACCCTTGTCATATCCTTCTTATGGTCCGACTGCATTTTTTTCATCAAGGCTAGTGTCTCATCCACTCGCCCTGCAATGCTCTCCAGAGAAGCGGGATCAGTGCCAGCACGATGTTTTTTACTCTGGCCCTGTGTCTTACCAAGGGTGCCACGTGCTATGTCACTCATCTGAGGCTTCCATCTATCTCCCTCTGCACCCTCCCGAACAGGCACATTCTTGTCAAGCAAAATATTGGTTAATAGTAGACCATAAGGTAGCGCTGCAGTTGCATGCTCTGCCTTGGAAGCCACCTCCACAACCTTCCAAATGATTTTTCCCACATCAATAGGGTCCTTTTTAATTATCTTGTATAACATCCTTGCTTTCTCCAAGTTGAATGCATTCTTAACTCCCCTAGGATCCAGATTGTACCACACCATGACGTGGAGCACAGATACATCTCGTTTGAGAAAACGCACGTGCCACTCATCTGTTGGTTCAATCCCTTTGATGTACAATGCCTTTGCAATTTTTAGCTTATCTGGGAAACTGACGTCAGACAAGAAGGGATATTGTCTTTCATCATATGGGTTAGGGCGGTCAATCCCTAAGAATTGGGCAATAGAATCAGCAGAAAACTCCACCTTCACCCCCCTCACAACAGACTGCATCTTGTGGTTGACTGAATCATACGGTCTAATAATTCCATGGTAGAACTCGCGGACCATGTGCTCATTTGCCCGTCCTTTTTGTTTCATCAAGCTCTCAAGGTTGGAACCTAGGATCATATTGGGAATACTTGTCTGTTTCAATTTATCCGTGTCAACAAATCTCTCAACAGTCACAGCACGTGTTGTGAATCTTCCTAGGTCAAGTGGGGTATCAATTGTTCTAATCTTCTTCTGTTGGTTGTTTCCAACTCTTGTCTTTCTTTTTTTTGGCATCTTACGTTACCTGTGTGATTAACTGAAAGAAAAAAACCATAATAATACACTATCAAATATAATGGAGAGACTGCTTAGTGCAAGCAACAAGCAACATTACAATCAGTACTGTGAAGGGAGTTCAACCATTTCTCTCTTACTGCCTCAACTATTGGTGTGATTTGCATATCCACAACAAACAGTATTGTGAATGGCTTTGGATTTTTTTGAATGGATAGATAAGGTTTTAACATTATTGTTAGGCTACAGATTAAGGGCAGTGCGTAACAGAAGTCTCTATACCTAGGGGTGTTGGTGAGACAGTAAAGCAAATAGAGAATGTGAAACTTACGAGTAGTAGAGAAACAAAAGTAAAACTTACCCTTCAATCTCAGAATAAAGAACCCCTACAATAACTCGCTCACATGCACCTTCAAGAAGCTGAAAATAACATATCTTGTCAGGTAAATGAGCACTGAGATTTCTGTTACAAGAAAAATGAGTAAAAGAGTACTAAAATACAACTCCACCACAGATCAAACAAAATACCCCAAAAAACACATAATTCAATGGACATATAAGCAAATTCATAGCAATTTCTAAACACATATCCACACGATCAAAAAAAAAACAATGGAGTCTCATTAAGCAAAATTGGTGAAAATGCCTACGTAGGATAACTATAGTCAATGCCAAGTACCCGAAATGAAACAAAATGATAAAAAAATAATAATAATAACAAAACAAAAACTTAGTTCCAAAATTCTCAACACTTAGTTTCCCCAAATTCTGCCTAGAACTCCTATTCAAAGCAACTTAGATGTATGAGACTAGATTCTTTTGTTTCAGTTGTGCATTGCTAGTTCCCGCCAAGCTTTATTAATGATTTCATTGATTTGGCACAGGTACTTCTCATTGCTGAATCATTCTCATCTTCATGGGGGAACAACTCAGCATCTAAGAGGAGAATCGTCCACTCCGCAACCCTCTCCCCTCGTATTCGCTTTTAGCTTTTTACACGTTCTCTTCGTGTGGCCAATGCACCTACATTACCCAAAAAAAAAAAGGGTTTAACAATTGAGAACTATGTAGTGAAATAGTGATAGAAAGTATCATATATTTGCAGCTAAAACATCATACCTGCAGTTCCCACATTTCCTCGGTTTGCGGAGTTTACCGACGGAAGAAGGTCCCCCAGGATTCCCTTTAGTCTTGACTACCTTGGGGTCCTGAATCCCAAATAGTTTGGTTGCAATATTTTTTATCTCACCCTCACCCTTGGCCACATTCCTCATTTCCCAACGCTCCTTCATCTCACGCGTCATTTGGAAACACAATTCCTTCATCTCTATGAAATCTTCATCCGCGTGCGAGGCATAGTAAGAAATTACATTGAATGATGAGCTTAGTATGCCAAATCGCGTCATCTGTGTCAACTGGTTAGGAATTTTAGTGAGACTAGGTTGCTGACAGCTTGACCTAGCATTCCTCGTCCACCTTTGAACCACACAACTCATAGGGATAGATACTACTTGTCGGCATTTCATAACAGCGATCATGTGGCAGCAAGGTATCCCAAATGACTCAAGCTTCAAGCAAGGGCATTTTATGCTCCCATTTGACGGATAATACTCTAGTCTCCAATTTTTTTCAGTTGCGTACTGTTCTAGATTATAGATGTAATGATCCCCCTCCTCAAGTCGGTGCTTCACATAAAATTGCGCCTCTAGCACAATTTCCCTCTGAAACTTTCCAAAAATTTTACGCGTATACAACTCAGCTGCATGTTTCTCTAGTTTCAATAACGGCGTTATCAAAACTGGAAAACTATTCTCTGTTACAGTCTCTGCTTCTGCCTCATTGACACGCATCTGAGCAATGGCCCTGTCATAATGCGTAACAAACTCATATAGTCTTAGCCTCACTTTTAGGAACTTATTGAAATAAGCGTTCATGCCTTCGCAACGTTGAGTGCTCCTCATCCCAGCAAAGAAATGGCCGCGAAGATAAGACTCAGCCCATTTATGACGCGTGCGATAGGTCTGTTCCATCCAACTATTGTTTTCAAGATTGAATTTTTTGACCAAGTCAGCCCAAGCAGCATCGAACTCGTCCCTATCGCATTCCAATGACTTCAACCGCTGGAAATCCTCATGAAATTTGGGTATGTGGACATTGCTCACTGCATTTCTTTGTAGATGCCACGTACATAAACGATGCTTAGAGTTTGGGAAGACTGTTATGATTGCTTGACGCATAGCTCTATCGCCATCAGTCACCACTGAGATGGGTTTTTTACCATCCATGGCCTCCATTAATGTTTCCAAAACCCACATGTATGTTTCCACATTTTCATTTGCCAATAGTGCACAGCCAAATACGGTTGACAAGAAGTGGTTACTCACGCCGGCTAGTATGACGAATGGCTTCTTGTATGCATTTGTCCTATAAGTTGTGTCAAAAACAAGTACATCACCGAATGCAGCATAGTCCATTCGAGACCTTGAATCAGCCCAAAACAATTTGTCTAATCGATTCTCGTCATCGACATCATACTTGTAGAAAAAAAGAGGATCATCTAGAGCTTTAGCAGATAAGTATCCCAAAGCACCTTCTGCATCTCCATCCTTGAGTTCTACTTTTCGTTCAGCTTGAATACTGTTGTGCAAATCTTTTCGAATGAAACCCACCTTATGGGAACCACCAGACTGATGGTTCATGAAGTCCATTATCTGGCCAGGGCTGACGCCAACACTACGCATCGCTTTTGTTTGGGCTATGTCAGCACTTGATACAGACCTATGCGACCAAAGAAAAGGGACACATTGGGGTGTGGCCAAGGGATGGCTGTGTTTTCCTACGAAGTGAGTCACTATATATTCTTCCATTGCCACATCATAGCGCACACGAAAGAGGGCTTGACATCGAACCCTAGTTTCTGCCCTTGGTGCTCTCAATCTATCAACACGCTCCAAGTATTTCTTTGCCCGTAATCCTTCCCTAGAGCATACCCATTTCCTACTCACCACAACATTCTCCCTAATGACTTTTCTTCTATCTTTTCGGATGCTAAACCCCATTGCCTTAGCATATGCATTGTAGAAATTATGTGCATTCTCCTCAGAAGCAAATTTCATTTTAAAAACATCCTTTGCAGTGAGTTCATTCAAATGTTCTAAACCTGTTTGGGAATCTGAACCCTCTTTCCCATTAACATGTCCATCTTCAATTGTGTCGCCTAGATCAACTTCTCCTTTGGGAAAACTACTCGTACCTTTCCCATTTTTTACATTGACATCTCTGCTCACACTACCTGAGAATTGATCCATAAAACCTAAAAAAAGCCACAAGTGACAATATTTAGAGTGGTTACTTTTGGGGATGAATTGAGTGGGGGTAGTTTCTCATTTACTAAGAAATAAAAGTAATTACAATTAGTGTTGAACCTCACAAGTCACAAGACAAATTAATTTATCTATTCAACAAAATTTATGAAATTCTCAAGAACAATAAATTGTAAATTGTACTATAATTTTGTGAGATACCATTTGGTTGTAGTTCTAAGATTGTAACACATAGAAAGTTGAAGTTTCTATGAACTCCAAATGAAGAACCAAGAGCAATGATTAAGTGGGCTAAAGACAGATAACTTCAAAAATCCATGCAAGCAGAACTTGAGAGAAACAAAATAACAATATAGGAAGATACCACCAAGAAGAAAACAACATAATGGAAAAAGGATTCATGGTTATTATTGACTAGGCAATATTACCTTAACTACCCAACAACATCAATAGGTTTGTCAAGACGGAGACAAAAATGAACCAATAAGCTAAGACAAAAATGAACCAACTAGTTATTAGTTTTAGGTACATTGTGTTTCAGTTGTAATTTAGAAAGTTTGATTCTTTATTCACAGAATAACAATGAATATGTTTTACAATCTAGACATTCTCTATTAGGAATAAAATAATCTATTACGCCCTGTTTGTTAGAGGTAGATAGAAGGGGGATATAGAGAGAGGCCGGATATAGAAATCCGGGTGTTTTATATCCGGTGTTTGTTTAGTTTTTTGTTACCCGGATATAATATCCTGGGATTTGTATATCCCTTTGGGGAGGGATAAAATATAGGCACCCTCCCCCCCGGTTTTGCTATATCCGGCCTCCTATTCCAACTTACCCCTGTGCCAGTTGGCACCTTGTACTGCTGTTGCTGCGAGAGAATGGGCATGGCTGGCCCACCACTGCCATGCGTCATAGAGAGAAAGAAAGAAATGAGAAGTGGCAGCATGTGAGAGAGAGTTGGCCCACCACTACCGTTTACTGCTGCGAGATAGAGTTGCATGGCCCCCATTTGTTTACTTTTTGACTTTTTTTATTGGGGATAAAAATGGTATTTTACATTATCCAACTCCTCATATCCACCTTTTACAACAACAAAACAAACAAAGTTATTTTTTATCTCCCCTTCTAAAATAATACCCCTCCAAACTATATCCACCTCTATATCCCCCTCTTATTATATCCCTCTTCTTCCCTCATATACATATCCCTTTAACAAACAGGGCGTTAAGGTTTTACCAAATTCCTTCAATTCAATTGAAGTCAATTTCCACTCTGTTGAGAGCAATTTGTTTAGATTACTCAAATCCTAGACATTTCTAATGATAATTCAAATTCCATTCAAGTCAAGTCAATTTTGCCTATGTAGACTCTAGCAATTTATCTATGCTTAATTTGTGACTAACTATTTTTTTTTTTTTGGTACACAGACTAACTATTACATCACCCAAATCTTGTGATATTACCAATAAGCTAAGAAGAATCAAGTATGTTGAAAAAACCTACCCATATAGATAAGAGTCTAGGGCTTTTGAGGAAAAAGGGTGAAGCATAGGAGTCTATGGCTTTTAAGAAAGATCAATACATAAGGGCAGAAACCAGTTTGGCTTTGGTAGCAACATCATTCGTAACTTTGTAAGACTTAATTAGTATAATTTGGTGGACAAAAGATCTATAGCTGAAGCGGGGAAAGGTAAGGAAAATTTGTACTACAAATTGATCAAAGATAAAGTCGTAAAATTTGTAATCAACTATCACAGTCATCTCATGGCTTTTTCCCCATTTAATTACCCTCTTCCAGAAACATAGAAAACTAAACTTTGAAGTACAACACCAAATTCGAGTTGGGCCAAAGAAATCCACATACAGTCATACTGAAGAAAAATTGGTACCCGTTAAATAAATCCATGTGGCATTTTTTTAAGCTCAAAATCAAGCCAATTTTTCAACGACTAAGATGCCCGTTGCCATCTCCAACCAACGATGTAAAAGTTGACATGGCATGTCAACTGGATGCATTAACATTTGAGTCAACTATAATCAATAATCAAGGTGTCAATTGTATACGTGTCATTTGACATGCCTTCTCTCGTGTCAAATTTTACATGTGAAGTCTGTTTTCTTTCCTTAGTAAACTTCCCCAACAAATTACTATAGCAAGTCGAAAAACAACATTTTTGTTCTTTTGAACGACAATCACAAAACAAAGTGAAAAAATCATTTTCATACCCAATGATTGACTAGCGCTTAGTGCTACAACTAGTAATAGACAATCGGCTGCTGCAAGAAAACCCAATTTTTTTGAAACAGTGTTGCGCTAGGCATTCTCTTCAATGGTGTGAAGTGTGAACCAATTTGACAAGTGATTTTTCTGTGACCTCGACTCCCATCACGGTTGGTTGTTTCTTTGGATTTTTTCTTTTGCCCTAGAGTACACTATGTGCAATCAGATGGAAGACCAAGACTTCCCAAATCCACAAATCGATTGAGAGAAAGAGAGGAGGAGAGTCAACGAGGAAGGCAAGTATGAAAACCCCTCTCAGTGGCGTCTTTTCCCTTACCCACCATTCCAACGTAGAAGAAGAAATTAGCCCCCATTATTTCTGACGAAGAAACACAAAACTGGGTTCTGTAAACTTACTTGGTGTGTCTTTAACCTCCTCTCTCTTGTTTGCTATTGCTCCTTTGCTACCACCATAGACGTAGAGGCGAGCACCGCTGGGTCTAGAATCTAGGGTTTGGGGGTTAGGAGATGGCGATGATAGAGATGGCGATGATAGAGATGACGATGGGTTTTATTTTTCCTGTGCTACGTTTTTGTTTTTGTTTTTTTTTTTGTTTTTTTTATTTAATTTGTTAGGTCACTTGCTGCTCAGGTTACCAAGTTACCGATTCGTAACTTTTTGCAATAGATTCGTAACTTTTAGCGATCCAACGGTGGATAGCTTAGGTGCATATCGTACACCCTTAAAAAGGGGTGTGTATTGTAGCCGGACCCATTTCAACATCTATTAACCGAAGAGATTATTGGGAGTCTCACTTAGTTTTCTACAAATAAGTTGAACAAATTATTCTATGATCCGTGGGGCCACCATCCATGAAAAATTAATTTCATTCTTGTACCAAGTGCCAATTCCGTGTTATTAATAGGCTATTAATTTTTACGAAATTTTGTTCCGACCTTAGCTGAGCCCACAGCTAATAGACGGTGAAATTGATCTTCTGAACAAGTTGATTCATTGGTTTCTTATGTTAATCTCTGAGTAACCAATCCTACTGTTAGTTATTGGATTCCTGATTAACGCTGGGACAAGTGGTCTTAGCCCGACAATATTCTTAGGTTTGACCACCAGGGCAAAATTGGTAGAAAATGAAATGCAAACTATACGCGTTATTTGGCTATAAAAGGGTGATCCCTAATTGCCCTTTCCTTATACAGACAAAATGGGTTTAAGCAAGCTCTTTGTTGTTTTCCAAGTCCTTTTGATCTCTATCATTCTCTTGGCTTTTCAGGTGGCTGCAAGGGAACTGGTCGAGACTTCCAGCGCTCAAAGCCTCAGTAAGTTTACATAATTTGTTCTTACATTTAAAATCCCCAGGCCCATGGTGTTATTAACTCAAATGGCAGTAGTTTGTACGGGGCTTTGTTTTTTATTTAATTAGGCTCCCACTAGCGAATAGTGAAGATCAGTCCAGGTGACTATAAATTGTTCATAGTTTTCATAGTTTGAATTATAGTCATTTGAAAAAGGTATTGCACATGATCTTGTACATTAGGATGAATCACAAAATCCTGCCCTATTTTAAATTATGTGATCGTTTCGTAGTGTATTTGTGCAATCGTCTTGTTTCATATTACCGCACTTGATTATGGTTCATTTTTGTAGATCAATTAAAAAAAACACCTCTGGCTCATTTTAATTTCAATTGTTTTCACAAGGAGACTTACGCAAGAATTATGCACCGTACAAACTGAAAAGAGACACAAAAGTATTACATGTGGGTGTCTTTGAAAAAGAAATCGGTTCATATTTCGTTTTCTTCTTTAAAATTTATTTTTTTAAAGTTGGTTTCACTGCTTTGAAGGAATCGAATCATAGAAGTGGGTAATATTCACGCACCTTTGAAACGAGTGAATAAAATCAGACTTGTGAAAATGATATAGATTTTCCATATATTCTCTTACCTTTTGAAACATGCATGAAAACATTAGATATACCGAATTATATATATAAATTAATTAATTAATTAACTAAATGAGAGCATATTTCTCCTAGTAGTACCATGCTAAAATTTCATGTCATGAGGCCAAGGGATACTATGCATCTTATAAGACTAACATATATTTTGTGCGGTTCAAACAGATCATGATTCTACCCAGCTGCCGCAAGGTCGCTGGAGGGGCAGGTGTTGTAAGTAATTGGTGCATGTGAGTTTGGCCGGTGGACTTCAATGCTTGTTGTAGTCATTTGTTTTAATGTCTTGTGTGTGCAAATTGTGTACTGTGAGATAGAGTGAGATACAGAGTAAGAGAGAGTGAGAACGGTTGCAGCGTTTGTGAGTGAGAGCGAGCCGTGAGTTCGCGAGTGTGAGAGTAATTATGTATGTTTGAATTTGAGTATTCAATAAAAGCTTGTGCGAGTTTGAATGTGTACGTATCCTCTCTGTACATGTTTTTTCCATATTCAACGTACTCCCACCACAGCGACAATGGCTGTCCCCCCGACTTCCCTTGACAAGGATGATTTTGCCTAATAATTCAAGCTTAATTTGGAACAAAGAGGTTGGTGGGGTGGACGGACATATAAGATGTCCCGAAGTTCGCATTCGAATCTTGTTACTGCAAGCTACTAAGTTAAAATTCTTTATTTTTATTACAACAGGTCCACCAGTTAAGAGTCATCATTCGACTTGAGGGCCCAAAGCCCGCCTGGCTTGAGCCCCATCAAACACGCATCCATTGCGACTTTTCAAAGTGCAAGCGGTAGTGGTGGAGGCCCGTCGTAATCTTTTTGCATCCATTACAATTTTTTAGGGAGATTTTTCAGTGTATACACTAATCGAGTCAATGTACCTATCTATCTAATCCATTGATACCAACTTTTTCTTAAAGCTAATTCGTGATCTTTTTGCAACAATATTATGGAGTGTGAGGCCTGTCGTAATCTTTTTGCATCCATTAGCCCACCTGGCTTGAGCCCCATCAAACAAGCATCCATTGTGACTTTTCAAAAAGCGAGCGGTAGTGGTGGGAGGCCCGTTGTAATCTTTTTGCGTCCATTACAATTTTTTTGGAAGATTTTTTCGATTGGGATTTTTTCGAGCATGCACTTGTTACACCTATGTAAGTGGTTTGCTAGTTTTCTTTTGTAGTTCCAGGAGTATGTCTCCCTGTCGATTCTTTTGGAAGGTATTGTACTAACCAGGTACATCAAAGAGATAATCCTGTGTTACGAATCTGTTCACAAATTAAAACAAACTATCATTTTCATGGAAACAGACTATCCAAGCACTTTTGAAACAGCTCGAAAAAAAGAAAAAAAAAAGAAAAAATCACCTTTCTCAAATTCATTTTTCAAGGATTTCTAGCTAGTGACCCAACAAAACCAAACAAAACAAAACAAACCCTTCTCTAACTCTCGGATTTGATCTGACAACCTTGTTCATTATGATCTTTGACCGTGTCCTTCTGTTTCTTTCCCTGGAAACCATATCGGAGAATAAGGCAATATACATTAAAGGCTTGCCCACTTATTTGGTCTCTATAAAATAGCCTCCGTTTCATTTTCGTCCTCATAAAATATTTTGTTTCAATCTTAACGAAGACCAAAACCATAAAATTAGCCCCGGCCAGAGAAGGGTCGAAAACAGGATAACACTTTCCCGCTGGTATGTTCCAGTAGAGATCCGAATGTGTGGTCACAAGTTCAGCATTGGCTGATGGATACAAAGTATGTCATCCAAAATCCAGTCTATCTGTGAATACAGATAATATGCTTACACTGTTTTCTGCGCTTAAAATCACAAGTACATACATATATAGAGAAATTTGAATTGCTCAAATCATTCGAAGTTATTAACCCCGAAATAAGAATAACTTCAAAGTATAGAAACTAAATATAGAATAAATGAAAAAGGAAACGAAATAGCACTTTAGCTATCTAAATCAATCCAAGTTAAGGTAAATATTAAACAAGAAAAAGATGGAGAATGAGATTGTCATCACCAACTTCTCCACTAACCAGCAATTATTTCTTCTCTTGATTCCGAATCTGATTAGAACTCTTTCGAATTTGGCTCTTCGTGCATGTTGTTCCTTCGAGCTATGGTACAGAACATGAAAAAAAAAATGAAAGAGAACATGAAAACACATCCAATGGATGAGATCCGTCCGGTACACTATTCAAACAGTGTACCGAATGGATCTCATCCGTCAGATGTGTTTTCATGTTCTCTTTCATATTTTTCTTTCATGTACCAAACACTTTCTCTGTCCCTTTTCAATATTCTATGTATTCCGTGTCCCAGTAACCATCCTCGCCCTTTTTCATTTTCCGTAATAGATAACCATCATGTTCCAAATAAGTTGCTACCCCTTTCAGCTCTTCTCCTTCCCAATCATAGTCGGGAGGTGTAATCAAACTTTCTTCGTGGGTTATGACATGAAAATATTGATTTTCTGGTATTGGAATTATCTTTTGGGAATTCTTAGTTAGATAAAATGCCTTTATAGGCCAATCAGGAGGGTCATTCCGCAGGAAAACCTCAGTTAGAACTTCACCATTCTTTGTATAACCTAATGGCACTAACGTCTCATAAGGATTAAAGGTAAGACGACCATCTGAAACAACGAAAAGAATACTCCAAGAACTTTTCACTCCGTATTCTTTCATTATCAGTACCTCAGCATTGCTTTCACTATTGCCTGGAGCGAGACATACAAAGGCAGGGCCGGTCCTGACATTTGGGAGGCTTAAAGCAAATTTTAAAGATAGGCCCCTTGATTTTTATCAAGAAAAATTCAATATAAGTGGCTAATAAAAGGTATAAAAACTAAACATGGTATTTTAACTTGGTAATTTAACAAACATAACCTTTTAAATTTTTTATATTGTTAGAGAATTTTTTTTTCAAAGTACCGCTCATCGAAGGCATTTTTCTAATGTTATTAGATATGGTTGTAAAAATACTAATTTTAACAATAGAAATTATTAGGTTTAAGCATTTTCTATTGAAGTTTGTTTATTCAAAAAAAAATTGTTCTAGTTTATTTGTCATTGTCAAAAGTGATATAATGTGAATTTGATGGTAAAAGTTAAACATAAAATTAAAATAAATGAAAAAAAATATTAAATAAAAAACTTATCAAATATGGTGTGCAAAATATTTGAATATTGGACTTGAGTAACATCTACCACTCAAAAAGTTTTATTAATTTATACTAACATTAACATTAGTAGTGGGAGAGTCAGGTGAGGTAGAACACTTGGGAAAAAAATATTACCTAGCATAGGCTCAGCTAAGTTTTTAACCTGGGACACCATGGATAGAGTGTAAGCGCACAAACCAATTTGACGGTCGCCCCATTTGGGTTATAAGTATGAGTAGTTTATATATATTATAAAAACAACTTTTATGAAAAATGGGCCCCCTTTTTTTTTTGCTTAAATGACGGGCCTAAAGCCGCCGTACCTCCGGCTTCACCTCAGGACCGGTCCTGTACAAAGGTATCCATCCAAATTTCCCAACCCAAAAATGATATCTCCGTCCTCTGCTCTGGGATCTGGCATTGCTAGCTCCTCGAATTTATCCACATGTGCATTAAAGTAAATAATTTGGTGTGGTGAAAGGAAATGGCTACTTGAATCGTTTTTTGAAGCAAACCAATTAATGAAGATTTCCATTGACTATGGGCCCCGAATTCACCGTAGATGCCATGTAGGGAAAGTCAATCTCTATCCAACTTTTGCTTCTGAAACTACCAACCATGACGAATTCACCACCGTAACTTGGAGTCTGATGGGAAAGGGCAAGAACGGCCTTGTACTCACCACCAGCGGAGTCATAGCAAAGCCCGGGACAAACTCTGTAGTTTCTGTCATTCAATTGGAAATATGCTAGCACTTTCTTGAAGAATCTAGTCAGTGGATTCCACAAGAACAAGTCCTCGCCAATACTCACAAGCAACAACCCGTTACATGATCCCAATATTCGAAACCCGTTAATGAATTCATCAAAAGATTCATCCATATTGGATTCATTCATCTTCCAAGGAACATAAACGCTTTTCGTATGAACTTCTTGTTGGTGTTGGTCAATCGAGTGAGGTGAAAAGGAAAGTGCTCTAGAGTAGGACACTAGGAGAACCGTAGGTGATCCGGGTTTGGCGGCGTATATGTCGTAGAAATCACAGGTGACAATCATCCATCATTTTTTTGGAAGTCTCACGGGTTTGGTCAAATAGACATGGAAAAGTAATAAGTGTTTTCTTTTCATGAGGTTGCATGTTTTAATTATACAGAGGCCGAAATTGTGAATCTTGGGACCACTGGTGAGTTTACCAGCTCGTTAACTTTAGGGCCTCTAAATTAGTCGAACCATGCACAAGTTGGCAGAACATCGGTTACCAAAAATTGAAAATAACTAAAAAACGATGTTTGACACTGGACTGCAAAAACAGACACGGCAATCATAAAGAACATATTTTTTTAAACAGCCAAAAAAAAATTTATTAATCAAAGTTGATAATACAATGTTCATAAAGAATAATATAATCACCCAACAAAGGGTCTGTGAATTCAGAAGGGCTTTCGGATTTCAACCAAAGTAATATTCCACTCCCCACTATGTAGATTTGTTGAATTTTTTAAGAATCAAGCCTATCAAGGTATAGGAGTCCCGAAACGCAACTATAAAACAACATCAAAGGGATACAAGCTTTCTCATCCAAAATTTGGTAACTAGCTTTGGCTAGCTATGTAGTAATGGATTCAAATAGCAGCTGATACGTACCGGTTCAGCCAGTTCGTAACGGGTTTTCAAAAGACCGGTTCGGATACACACCGATATACCAGTGTGGGGTTGAAATCACAGGTGAACCAGCCGGTTCCCTTTACCTAACGGGGTGTAACAGATTTTTCAAGCCGATACTGACCGGTTCACACTGGTTTGGTGGCGGATGATGATTTTCTACGGATAAAAGATTTTTCCTTTTAGGTCTATGAAAACAGAGAACGGGCTCGGAGATTTACTGTTATGAGTAGAGAAGGTGTTAGGCACTCTACATCCCCTTTCAGTACTTCTTTTCCAAAATTAACTCTTTTTAAAATTATCTCTAGCTGACAGAAATAAAAGATAGAGGAAACCTTCACAGAAGAAAAAATCCGAGAATACGGATGGCAAAACGACGAGATCAGGTTTTGCCGTTCATACCCTTGTCACCATTTGCAAAACTGGATATTTTAGAGATTTCAAAGTCAATTTATATTGAACTGGTTAATGAAAAATGACCATGAGGCATATTTCATTTTAGATACAAAACGCGATATAATCAATTCGATGACACCTAGGATCCTCAATGCAATAAAAATTAACCTCAAATTTGCATTTATCTGGATACTAGCGACAATATACTTAAATTCGACGGCGTCGGTATCCTCACTTCGAGTGGGGAAAAGGAATTATTCACATTTGAATTATACAGGAAGAGTGACAATAAAATGAGTATGACAACTATTAAAAATAACATACCACAATTTCTCGAAAAATAATGATTCGAAAAATAGGCGGGAGCTAATAAAACCGTACCACAATTTTTCGAATCACCAAAATGATACAAAAAAAGGGATATTTACATTTTAGGCAGATTTATGACGTGTCATGATAATTCGAAAAATTGACGGGTTCCAATGGGACCGTACCGCAATCTTTCAAATTATCAAAATGAGCTCTAAGGAGAAGGATATTTATGATATCCTGAAAACAATGTTTAGCAAAATGAGACCATAATCCGAGATAGTAAAATAAAACTTACTATCGAGAGTTTATGCTAACGTAAATGCTCGCAAAGTCTTTCTTTGGCAAAAAAACATGTCCTCCAAGCAACTGAAGATTTTGCTGACTCAAACAAAAAACAAAACCGCTTTTTCTACACGAACAAAATATTGAGATGAGAGAATTTTTGGAAGCCTCTCTCTGTGAAAGAACTTTGAAGGAACACAACCCATGAAACAAACCTAAATTAGACTTTGGCTACTGACAGAACCAACACTAGACCTCCTTTGCCCTCCGAAAAATTTTCCCTCTCTCCAGGATTCCTCCCTTCAAGTTTGCATGGGGCGTTTGGGCTTTCGGCTATAGATAACTTCTAGACCCTCTCTGAAATAACTCACTAACTCTCCCGCTAACCCCCCACAAATGTATATCGAATGGCAAAAAAAAGAAAAAATTTGCATGGAGCAAGCGTATTTAATTTATAGGCGTGAATTGATTGGGGCGGTTTGTGGGCCGAAACTATTAACGCGGCATGCGGGCCAGAAGGCCGTGCATATAGTCACGGCTATGGGCCGGGCCTCTACATGCGGCACACCACTTCGGGCAGCGTCACCAAACGCGGCATACATACGGCCCAATCACGTTTTGGCGGTTTAGTGTTTGGTCCAATGGGTGCCTTCTGTTGACGTCCAATGGCCCTCCGAGGGACTTCAATTAGACTAGTAGTTTGTCTTGTCTATTAACGAGGGACTTGAATTAAATTTCATTTATACTAAAATCTCTTCTTTTTTTTTTGGTTTATGTTAAAAAGAAACATTTAATAAGAATTGGCTCAAACGTAATTAAATTTAAATCCATCATAAAATAACAATCCGGCCTCCAAGGCCCAAAGTATAGCTCCCATTCCAAAACATATAGAAGATGTTTTATTTGCCAATACAAATTGGAGTAATTTATGAAAAAGTAGATATATCCCATCTCTTAAATTAATAGTATATATTCCATGGAGACCCCCTGACGTTAAAAACCGCCTAGATTGACCCTATCTCGATTCTCGACCCCTTCTGTTACATTAACGTTGAGTTTTAACGTTAAGGATAAATGTTACCAATTAGACGAAAATGCCCTAGCTTAGATTAAAACTAAAAATTTTCTTTACATTTCTTTCTAGTAGTTCTCCCAATTAACCGAGGAAGACATAAAGGAATTAACAAAAACTAGTTAAATTGGAAAATCATGCACAGCGAAGAGACAAAAAGAACAACATACTCCCTCTGTCCCTTCATAAATGTAGACATTTTCATTTGGGCTGTCCCTAAATAAGTGTGTGTTTTGAAAAGTTAATGGGTAAAAGTTTGTAAAATTTTCATTTTGCCCTTTAGAAAAATTAGTGGGTAAAGAGTTAATGAGTAAAAGTGGAGGATAATTTTGGAAAGTAGAGGTAAAAATTGATGTGAAAAATATAAAGTGAAGGAAAAAGTTGATGTGAAAAGTGTAATGATGATATTTCTTTAATAAGCTAGATTTACGAAGTAATATTAAATTTAAAAAGGGACGGAGGGAGTATCATTTACCTAAAAAAGAATAGGCAATAGATCTCAAATCTGGGAAAATGTATTTTTTGTTGCGAAGAGATTAATTTTGTTGAAAAGATGCAGGTTAATTTTGTCGGCAACCAATGTCGACTCCAAATTCCGGTGGCAAATATGAGGGAGATCCAACCGTGGTGGAAATTTTGTGCATGAAGATTCGACGAGTTGGTGGTCTTTTCTGGCAGAGGCGTCCACGGTTTCTCTCCGGGGAGAGAGAGAATCATTTGTTTTAATCTGCGAGAGAGACTCCCCTGCGTACCTTTTCCGCGCTCTATGCCTCGTAAGCACAAAATAGTATTTTTACCTTACATTTATCCTTCGTGGGAAATAAAAGTAGAGTTCATCCTTACAGGTAAATAAGTAGAGGAAATTAGAACTGACTGGTAATTTTTAGTCGCAGGAAAGAGAAGGGAGAGCGGGGGGAGAGGTATTTCAGTCTCAGCAAAGAGAAGGGAGAGAGAAAGGGTAGTATTTTGCACTTAGAAAATTTTTATGAGGGTAAGCTTGTCATTTTATTACTTCCGTTAACGAAGTAAGAGGGTATTTGCATTTCGCATAGACGAGGGTAGGGGTGCACATACATTAGACCGGGCTTATACAAGATAATAATGAGATTTGTGCATTTCCAAACCCTGCCCATTTATAATCGTTCTTCTTTCAATATCCCCAAGCGTAATTGGTAACCCATTTATTTTTCTCAATCATGGTATCACAGACATAAATTAATCAATCATAACGATCACAATTACATTCACAACCGCAATAATATACTTTAAATTCTAAGTTCTTACAAAAATATTAAAACCAGCCCTATAATTAAAGTGCAATTAAAGTACTAAAAAAGATGGACCTCTCCAACATCCATCAATCTCTATACATTAAAATAAAATATTATTTAAATTGGGCCGAGCCGGGCCGGGCTGGGTCCCTAAGGAATTTTCCAAACCTCGCCAATTTAGTAAAGATGCTTAAAATCTCAACTCAGCTCTATGGGCCAAAATATTTATCCCAAACCCTAAAACAATACAATGGGGCTGAGCTAGACGGGCTACTGAACCAATGTGCACCCCTAGATGAGGGGGCATGTTTGGGCATTTTTAAATGTTAGGGGGTCTCCGTGTCCTAGAGGCATAAATGAGGAGGTTTCCGTAAAATTTAACCAAATTAATATCAACTCATTTCTGGTTTGATTTTCCAATATTTCCCAATCAGATTTTTTTTTTAAACGAAGAAACATAAGATATCCATCAATAAAAATTTAACAATTATAAAGGCGATGAGAGACAAAATATGAGGAGACCTCACATATCGCTCACAGTGTTGCACTTGTGTGACCCTGACATAATACCACGATATTGCTCTGCGACTCTGACGTATTATGCTAGGCTATAGAGATGAATAGGATAAGTACTAAGTACTGTTTGGAGTACTATAATTATATCACATATCACTCATGGTGTTGCACTTCCTGTACTTTAGTGATGAATGGATGTAGAAATGTGGCGTACGTAAGCGGAGTTTGGTTCCTTGCCGTATTTTAGGGCTTCTCTGAAAGCAAACAGGGAATTGAAGACTATCAAAGAAGAACTTTATTATACTTCAAAAGGCGTACAATCGAAAGAACTCGAGGTTACAATCTATAAGGATTCTATGTTTCTCCTAGAAAATGCTGTAAAGTATAGGAAAGTAAAAACTAATAAAAGAAAAGCCTTTAGGCGATTGTTTGTCTCTTCAAATCGTTGTATCTGACTGATATTTATAGGCTTCTTCTTCACTACAACAAAATTCACGTAGCGCGACGAATCAATTTTGTCTCTAAAACATCAAATTTCCTCGCCAAATGAATTGGCGAGGAAAAAATTTGTCGCCCGTTTTCCTCGACTAAAGGTCGTCGCAGAAGGAATCTTAACGAGGAAAAATATATTTCCTCGCCTATTTTGACAATTGGCGTGGAAATTTTTCCTCGCCTATACGGAACAATTGGCGAGGAAATTTTTCCTCGCCTATTTTGACCATTTGGCAACGAAATGTTGTTTTCCTTGCCTATTCAGAACATTTGTCGAGGAAATCGTTCCTCGCCTATTCAGAACAACTAGCGACAAAATTTGTTTTTCCTCGCCCATGAGGAACAATTGGCGAGGAAATTTATCCTCGCCTATTCGGCCCAATTGGCGAGGAATACTTTCCTCGCCTAAAACCCCTAAAACTACTTCGATTCAGCTGGGAATCGAACCAGCGACCTTCCCTACAATAACACGCCACCCTTCCCCCACACCAACTTCCTTTTCAATGCAAAGTTCAACTTTTAATATATAAACCTTTTGTACTTGTTTTCACCTCTCTAATTTTTTTAAAAAAATCTTTCTGTCTAATTTTAGTCCCTTTGTGGTGTTTCTTTATACTTTTTCTTAAATCTCTTATTGTTATTTGCTTTTACCCAACCCTTCCACCACACCAACTTCCTTTTCAATGCAAAGTTCTACAACTCTTAATATATAAACCATTTTTACTTATTTTCACCTCTCTATTTTGTTTTAAATCCTCTTGTCTAATTTTAGTCCCTTTGTAGTTTTTCTTTAAACTTTTCTTAAATCTTTTATTGTTATTTGCTTTTACTGAAGTTTTTACTTTCTAGCCCGAGCTTGAACCTGCGACCCTGCCTTTCTTTTCAGTTCATATTGTTGTTACGATTTCTTTAAAGTATTTTAATTTATTCAATAATAACCTTTATGAAAATATTAATATTTTCAAGAATTCTTTGATTTTGTAAATTTCGTTCACTATAAAAGAAAATTGAAAACTTGTGAACTTAAAAAGTACATCGTTTGATAAACTGGCATAAAAAAACTCTTTTACGAGTCTTTGAGTTCTCTTGAACCATTCGAAACTTCAACCATTTTCCTCGAGAGCTCAGGTGGGCTCCTATGCGCCTATTGTTTAATCTATCAACTACTCAAGGTACATTTTGCTTTTGACTATTGTATTCTCTACATAATCTTTGGAATTATTAGCTTTGTTTTTTTTTTTTTGGTCGTAATTTCATAACTCAATTTTATAACTTCTCTTTTTGATCGCTTTTTGATTTTCAGGCAACAATGATGGCTTCAGTCCCAAGATGCGTGATGAGTTTTTTTGAGAATACTGAAGTTGATGATTATGTGCCTGGAGTTATTATTATTATTTGTTTATCACATCTTAAAACTTTCGGAATTTATGTTTCAATTATTGATGATTATGTGCCTGGAGTTGTTGAATTTGTTGATGATTATTGGATTTGGGTTGATTACGATGTCACTTTTTGGTCATGAGTACTCTTACCTTTTAATATTAGTGTGGCGTCGGTTTTTATTAAGAGCAAGTGGATCTATATGAAAAAATAAAAAACATGGTAAGAGAATAGATTCGGGGGTAGTTTTGTAAAGTAAAATGATGGTGAAAAGTTACGGGTGTAGAAGAGGGCATATAAGTCATTCAATGATAACTTGAAATTAATGTTTTGGCACCAACAATTTTGGTTTTGCCACCAACAATTTGGGTTTTGGCATTATCATTCCCCATTTCTAATGAGAAAAAGTGAATGAGGAGAACTAGAGAGAAAAATAGTTTCATTTTTATCATTACTAGAAAATGTAAAAAAATATTTTGCTAATAATGTCTTATAATATTAGTGAGCTACTAAAGTTGTTAATTATATCTTACCATTGGGATAATACAACACATCTATATCAAAATCTAAATAGTCCTAGAAAAGGTGTGGAAATATTTCCTCACAAACATTAACATTTGGCGACGAAACAAAATTTCCTCGCCTATTCTGAACAATTGGCGAGGAAACTAGCATTTCCTCGCCAAATCTTAGCTTTTTTGCGAGGAAAGATAATTTCGTGGCCAAATGGGTACCCTTTAGCGAGGAAATATGCATTTCCTCGCCAAATCTTAGCTTTTTGACGAGGAAATATAATTTTGTCACCAATGTTAGCTTTTTTGGCGAGAAAAGATAATTTCGTTGCCAATCTTTGATGTTTGGCGAGGAAATTCATTTCCTCGCCAAATCTTAGTTTTTGGGCGAGGAAAGATAATTTCGTCGACATTGTGTACTCTTTGCCGATGAAATTGATTTCCTCGCCATAAAGACCCATTTGGCGAGGAAATTTGAATTTCCTCGCCAGCTTTCGTCGCCATAGTTACTTTTTGTTGTAGTGCTTCTTCCTTTTGAATTTGAACTTTAAATGACTTCCTTCTTGATTTTGAACCAAGTAGTTATCCCCTTAAAACAAGGAACTAGTTGTTTGAACTCTTGTTCGAGTCGTAACTGCCCTTGTCTTGATCCAAATATTCTAACCCATGCCCTTCTGTTTATTGGCTGCCACGTACTTATTAATTAAACAAATACATTTTTAACTACTTGCTCCCATGTTGTTTACACCCAAATTTGGCACAAAATCCTAACAAGGTTAAAGGATTACTTTCGAATCAAAACGGGCTATTTGAACCTGTAAAATTAATGGGCTTTCACTAATGTTGTTTCTTTCATTAAACCCAATTAATTTTGTAAAAGTTTGGCCCATGGGTTTTTGTTTATTTTGGACTCAAATCTCATGGCCCGTGTTTTTAGAGAGGCAGTTGAGGCCTTCTCATGGTTGAATGCCGAGTATCTTGGTAAAGGTTATCTAAATATGAACCCTAATCTCTCCTTTCTATATGACTCCACCACTGCATTACCCGTGAAAGTAGGGAAGTGGAAACTGGGGCGCTAGGCCTCTTTGGCTCCAAGAGGAAAGAGCAGCTTCCAGTAACCGCCCTGTTGGAGGGAATTGTGGGTAACATGGGACACTTGGCAGCATCACGTGAAAGTGGGAAAGCAACTGGGACACGTGACAGCATCTCAACGGAAAGAGAGTTGGCGCCAAACATTCAACTTTTACATCTTGGAGCCTGTAAATACAAGTTTCCAAGACTTAGAAGAGGTTCCACAGCCAATCAACCTCATGGTTAAAATCAAGTCGCTTGAATTATCCAAGCCCAAAGACCCTCAACCCGTTGAAGCCACCAACTCCGTTGAGAGTTTATTTTCCTTTGATCGTTCTACAAATCTAGCCTAGCCTAGGTCTTGTTTTACGATTCCTTGTACCCCAAATTTGTTAATCTTTATTAATAAAAGTTGGACTTTATTTACTTCGTTGTTTCTCATTTTCCAAGCTGTTCGAAAATTATTAAAGTCCTTTTCAAATGTTGATTTCAAAGTAAATCCTATACGGGAGTATCAAATTTTCAACCACGGATTGTTGAAAAGTAGTAGCATTCCAGTCGCCAATCTCGAAAATTACTAGTCATTTAGATTTAAGGAAGACCAATTCACCGTACGTACATCTACACAAATTCATCTTTTTGTAAATAGCTATATATAAACCCATATATATGCATGTGATTATCACCAAGACTTAAGATGCTTAGACTATAAGTTGTCAAATTAATAAACCAATTTGACAACTTATATTACAAAAATATCAAAAATATTATAGTAGTTCTTGTACCCTTCTTGGATTCACTTTAATAATACTAGTAGATAGGTTGCGCGCAAAGTTAGGCCCAATGCAATTGTTAGTTCTCAATAACAGTATTTTGATGTGTAAATTGAAGCACATTAAATTTGAATTAAGAAAGAAAAAGAAGTTAAACTTCATTAGATATTACAATAATTCAATACGAATTTTGGTTGAATGACAATATGAACAAAGAGGATCAGGCCAAATAACCAATTACCGTTGACCAAAATAATTATTAAATACTTTACTCTAGCAATAGCATTTATAATATCAAAGAGCATAAATAAACAAAGTTACTATAGGAACATCTTTAGCAGAACTCTCAAATGCCGCGTCATCACTCAAATATCATAGTAGTTCTATTTTTCAGTTTTGCTTCTCATCCCATCATATTTTTGTTGGGCCATATGACTCTTGCCACTGATCTCTTTTTGCAAACTTCAAACTCTGTTACCACTATTCCTCACAAATAGCAAAAAAGTTCTTGATTGTGTTTTGTTTTTAATTAATGTCCTCAACTTATCTATTAGTATATAAGTTGAGTTTTCACATGTTCACTAAAGAATCTCAGGTTGTCTTTTTTCCATTTACTTGTTTTTCTTTTTTAATTAATGTCCTCAACTTATCTATTAATATACAAGTCCATTTTTTTCCTTTTTCCTCCATTCACTTGTTTTTCTTTTTTCAGTTTTCACCCCGTACAGGGATCCCGAATTTTACTTAGAACGTGTTTTCAAGGGTACACGAATCAGCAAAAAAAAGAAAAGAAAAAAAGACCGTGAATGGCTTGGATTAAGCAATTTTCTATAAAACAGTATATGTTCGAATCAAGCCATTCCCAGTCATTTTTTTTTTGCCGATTCATCGCGGGTATCCTTAAAAACAGATTCCAAACGCAATGGACAGATCAGATCATTGAAATTTGATCTGGAAAGTTGAAGTCCGGACCTAGATAAATAAGGATCCCTGTAGGGGGTGTAAGTGCCTAAAGAAAGTATGAAGAGTGTCTTCGCAACCCGAGCAAAGTATAGGGGGTCAAATTGCAAATTCCCAAAAAATATATCATCGACATGATATTTAGCAAGGCAATTATCTCACTAAGATTAAAAAAAAAAAAAGAGAGAATGGTCAGAGCCCGGTAAGGCCCACAAATAGGCCGGGGAGGACCGTGCGGCGTGCAGTCTCTTTGAGAATGGAAGAGTATCCAAGTCCAAAAAGATAACTGCTTGATGTATCGACGGTGCGGACTTTGAAATGTTCAAAATTAAGGACTTGCATGGAAAAGACATTTCCAATAGGGATTTCATTTTTGGTGGTCGTGACCACGTTATGAACGGAAGACTTAGAAAGTTTGGTATATAGGCACGCTATCCCCTTCCTGGCCCATTAATGTTCCAAGAAAAAATAATCAGTTTGATTTTGACTTCAATCTTTAAATGTTCAACACGGTTCAACCACTTGTGCGGTAAAAAAAAAAAAAAAAACTAGTGGTTTGTGTGAGACTTATGAGAGAGAATATGTATTTGGTGAGAGATTCTGGCTGTATTTGGGATTGGTAAGTGTCTCCTCGTGGACTTTGTTAATTTGTTTGTCACCATTGTATCTCTTTGGAGCATTGTTCTTTTCACATAGTGGAATCACCTCTCGTTTGCTTGCACTTGGAGTAGGTTTATGATAAGCGCGTAATATCACAGATATAAGCGCCTAAGTAGGGCAAATTAGCGCATTAGAGGCGCGTTGTATTTCATTTTCCACTTGATTTGGTGTCGGCTTTTGTTCTTGGTGATTTTGTTTGTTTTGTAGGAAACGGGCCGGAAAGGAGCACGGAAAGTGACACAAGGCATCGGGCATGTGGGGAACCGGTGGGACCCAAGCAAGGACGACCAAAAAGATGGAAAAAAGTCAACTTAGAGGCCGGTATCGATACAGGGAATGTCCTGTATCGATACCCAAGCACCAACCAGAAAACAGAAGCAACGGGTATCGATACAGGACTTCTCCTGTATCGATACCGAGGCGCTTATTTTGCTCATCTGACTTTGCCACGTGTGTTGACTTTGGGAGGGTATTTATACCTCGTTTTTACTCCGAATTAGGGTTGGAATTCTGTCTCAATTTTTCTAGTTTTCGTAGCCGTTCTTCCTCTTTGGAGATTGGATTTTCCGGAGGTTTTCGCATTGAAGTTTTGAAGTTACGTTCGCTGATTTTGCTTATCGCTTCGGGTACTTCCTGTTTTATTTTCATTAACTCTTGTTTCGCGGGAGTTTGTCCGCGTTTAACTTTCGGATCTTCGTTTAAATCAATATTCAGTATGTTTAATTCAGAAATCTTATTGGTTGTTCAAGTTATCATGAGTGAGTAGTTCAATAAGTATGATCGCGGGGTGATTAGCACACCGTGGCCAGGCCCGGATCTGTTCTGCTCCCATTTTCTAAATTAACAAAGGTAAAAGCAATTTTAGGTTACTAAAGTACCTTCGATGGACGTATCCGGGCATTGTCGGAGCCCATGTGACACAGGGAACGGGGGACCAAAACCTGTTCTTCGCTGCGCATGGGTAAACGGCAACCACGAGGATTCGCATCCTCCGGGGTATCTTTTTCTCTCTAAAATCAACTGTTTCTAGAACATTGAACAGAGCTGAACTGTCCGGCCCTGGTCACTAGTGTTATGACCCCTACGACCGTACTTCCCTTTAAATAATTTAATCAAAACCAATTTTTCTCTTAGTTTAGTTGAATTCACCAATCAAATCATAAAGGGTGGCCACCTAAGAGCCGTATTTAAACTAGCAGCCCGAGTACTTAGTAAGCACTTTCCACCTTCTCTGTGGATTCGATTCCGGTCTTACCGGGTATTGTGCTACACCGGTCCCCGCTCTACGCTTGGGGCGACCCATTAATTAGGTCTAGGATTTCGGTCAGTTTACATCCATAAGCCGAACTACGTAAATCTTGGTGTCTGTCTTATTTGTTTTTGTTTAAGGTTGTGTTTCTCCCTATGTTTTTCACAGACTTTTGGTTTGCTACTTCTCCATTATCATGACCATCAATAATCTTTGGGTTGTGGTTGGATTCTTAGGGTGGCTGGCACACAATAAATTGGTATCAGAGCTCGGGTTTGACCTAGGCATTGGTTTGTACCCCTGGGTGACAATCTAGGTTTTCATTTTTCGGACTTGTGTTTCATCTGTGGCATATGTTTTGTTATGCTGCTTCGGTTTTCTGGTCGATTGTTGTTGTGGTTCATGGATCCTTGGGAGAAGTTTGATTCGGTGTAGAAATTTGGACACTTGGAGATGAAGATTTTTACTTTGGAAATTTTGGGTTCATCATCAATTTTTCATTTAGATGAGTGGATTGTGGAGTTGGGGTTTTACTATGAAGATTTTCTTATTAGTACTAGCCATGAGAAATTGGAGGTACGAAAAATCCCGTTTGGAGTTGGATGATTCAACTGTTATGTTCGGTGATTATCGAACTTGGTGGAGAATTTCATCAATTTGGGAGGTAAACTTTGGTTTGGTAATTTTGTTTGAAGTACTTTTCCTCATCTTGGTTTTGGGTCTATCTTTTCGGTTATTAGTTTTTTGAAATTTGCATGGTGCTAGTGAAGTTGGTGGAGATAGATCACTTTGATATGTTTTGGGGACTGTTGATAGTTTGGTAAATTAGTTCGAACCCTTTGAATGCCTTGCGCTTTTGTGGCATCCTTTGAAGACGATTTGCTTTGGTTAATATTACGTCGTAAACCTTCTTCTAGAGGATGAAAACCTTCTTCCAGAGGATGAAATAATCTTAAAGGAAATGATTGAAAATGAATTCAAAGCATACTCTCAAATGACTGAGAAATGGAAGGAAATCTGTTGATTCTCTGATAAGATAAAGGATCCTTTTGATAAGGTAAAGGATCGTTTAACATGGTTTCTAATTTTTTATAACCAAGACCAAACCACGTTACTACCAAACCAAACCATTCAGTTTGTATTGTTTGTTTGGACTTAATTCACGGTTTGACAATTATTTTGCTCACCCCTAACAAATTGTAGTCAATTCCGACTAAAAATCTATATGTATGGAAATTTCCAAGCATAGATACCCCATTTGAGTGGCTATTTTCCAATTCGTTCGCGTGATTGATGTGCTTGTGGAGATGATCGTTTCAAAATGGGCCATCCATTCAATTGTTCGGCCACAGCATTAATTGAATAAAAATTACTTAAAAAAGATGGGGCAAAAAGGGAAAAATGGTCTTTTGAGGTTTCAAACTTCAATCACGCGTATCTTGGTCTATTCGCACAATCCAACCTCGACCACCAAAAACAAGAATTAAGATACAAATTACTACTCCAAGAAGCGAAGACTAGAAATAGAAGGAAAAAAAATGGTCCAATGACGTTTTTCTTTTTTTTGTCAAAACAATAGAAGATTTTATTGATGACAAAGAAATTAATACATTAGAAAAGATGATTATTTTTCTCTAAAGAACACAATAAATAATCGGGAGGTTTAGATTCTTAAGTCTTCACACTTGAATATCTCAGCCTAAATCTTGTTGGCAATCATATTTGCCAATCTCCGAACAAACTAAAAAACATCTCGAACCTTCTTGCACTCTGCCTACTATATATTTTTGACGATCACTTCTACCACTACAAGAAAATGCAGATTCGGCGACACAACGAAATGCATCGGCAAAAGTACATTTGTGTCGACAAAGGTTTTCGCCGATAAAAATTTTTGTGTCGGCATGTCGTCGCCGTTGATATGTCGGGAAAGAGTTTTCCCGACGTGAAATTTTGACGTGTCGGCAAAAGTATAGTTTTAGCGATGTGATTTTGCGTCGGCAATACTAGTCGGCAAATGGTAGTGCGTCGGTAAACGGAGTTCTAAAATCTGGTAGTGTATCACTTTTGCCGACAAGATTTTTTAGTCGGCAACAATCAATTTAAAAAAACAAAATCTGCTAGTGTTGAACTTGTGCGCGCCCCATGTTTTGAACCCGAGACCTCTGGTATCTAACTCTACATTACCATGTGTCTACCAACTGCACCAACTTGCTCTTTGTTAATATTACTCCAATATCTAATATATAACTTACATATACACCATATACACTATATACAGTATACATACTTATATCTAGTGTATATGCGTACTTATATCATGTATAATGTATATAAATTATATACTTGTTTTTGGAAATTTATTTTCACACTTTTTTTTTAATCCACTCTTTTTTTTTTCTTATCTTTTAGCAAAAAATACATACATTAAGAAAACAAAAAATAGAGTATGGACATCAAAAAGGGAAGTGGAAAAATTACTCCCCTATTTTTTGAAAGGCTATTATATATAGTATATATACGCATTCATGAAAATTTTGTTTGGATCAAGCCTTTTCCGGTTCCTTTTTTTTTTTTTTTGGCCGATTCCTCATGTGTACCATTAAAAACATGTTTTAAACACATTTGAACAGTTCGGATCATCAAACTATGGCTAGGAACTATGAGGTCCGTATTTTAGCAAAGTCAAGGATCTCTGATGGATCCCGCCTGATATATATATATATATATATATATATATATATATATATATATATATATATATATATATATATATATATAGACACACACAAACACACACACAAATAACACATATACTATACATATATTTAGATTTTTGAAAGTTTAAATTTTTTTGACAAAAATCACTTTTTAAGTTCTGTATAATGCATGTATAGTATTGTATATATACATAAATATTATATAGGAATCATTGCCGACACAAAGATGTCATCGGCTAGAGTTTAACTTTTGCCGATGCACATTCTGTCGCCAAAAGTTTCCCTTCAGGACTATCGCCTACACAAAAATGTCATCGCCAAAATGTTCAACTTTTGCCGATGCACATTTCATCGCTAGAAAAAACTTTCATCGGCAAAAATTTACCGGGAAAATATTTCCCTCCAACCTTGCTTTCGCCGACTACATTGCCGACACATTTATTTCCATCGCCAAAAAGTTTGTATTTACCGACATGAATTACTTTTGCGTCGGCAAAAGCATTCTTTTGCTTACCAAAAATACATTGCGTCGGCAATCTAGTCGCCATTGGTGTATTTTCTTGTAGTGTACGCTCATTAGACTTGTTAGGGTCACTGATAAAAAAAATAAAAATCTAGCACCCGAAACAGCAAGGTTAGCAAGTCAATCAATCTGATTTGTCATTAGACCGCCACAACCACTGTTTTCCTTCGTCTGAGAACCATGACCACCACCATTGTCAGAATTTGAACCGGCACCTTAATGATGAAAGGAAGCCGAGAGAAAGGAAAAGACAGGATGACATGAAGAAACTCTCATATTTGAGTTTGAGAGAGAAATTAATTATGTCTCGCCCATCCGATTTTTAGTGGGTGGTGAGATTGATCTCCGATTTAAGTAATCTATTAGTTCAGATGTTGAGTTATAAAAAAAGATGAGAAATTGGACCTCATGAATTCACAACATGACCACAAAAATTGATAACGAAATTGAATTCACTAAGTAATTCACTTTTGTAGCAGATCCCGAAAAGAATTTACTTACTGCAATACTTGTGCTTTTTTTAGCTCCCATGGATCATCTAAAAAGGCCATTTATGTGCTTTTTCAGTTAATATCAATAAACCGAAAAAGACCGTTGGGTCCTCATGTTAATCTCTGAGGAACCAATCCTATCATCCATTAGTGGATGCCTGATTAACCCTGGGACAAATACCCGTATGAACTTAGTCCCACAAGAATTGATTGCATTGTGCATGGAGGTTACAAACTTAGATAGCAAAATTCTAAGTTTGACCACCGGGCAACTCTTGGGTTCCTCAACTGAGTAACAAAAATGATATTTGTACAACTATTTCAGTTCCAACCATTTATAACCCTCTAATATACACGTGGGGCCTACAATTATAATTGTGTATGGGCCCCACATGTATGTGAGAGGGTTGTAAATGGTTGGAACCGAAATGATTGTACATGTAGCATTGTTGACTAAGAAATGGAAAAAATTCAAAAAACAGTTATAGAAAAACAGTAAATTTAGTATTGATGGAACTTATTCTTTAAGTGCTAGGTGTTTTCCTCTAAATCTGTAATTGCTTCACATCTTTGAGGAGTGGTTTTTTGGGGCTAGTTGATCTCTGGTCAACCTGTTTTGGGGACCTTTTTAGCTCATTTTAATCTATTGTGCCTGTTACTTTGGATTAATAAACTCTTTTTTGCCGTGCAAAAAAAAAAAAAAAATATCGATGGAACTTATTGAAAAACAGTGAATGTGATCATTGATCGCTCTGTCATACTTTTTTCCTTTTTTATTTTTGTCGAATTAAGAGATACAATATATTTTGTCACGTTTCTAATTTTTGGGCCCTAAGTATTTAATCTTCTACGCCTGATGTTTTGTTGCGCTAGAAACATAAATCCAATCCGATCAATGTAGAAATAGTTGCTCACCTTCAATGGCACCTAAGAAAAGATTACATAGCTTGAAATAATATTGTCAACCACAAAAAAACAAGAGATATGAGGAAAGAACATAAAAAGAAAAAAAAAAAAAGAGAGAGAGAGAGACTAAAAAAAAGGCAAAAAGAAATGAAGTATTCAATGATCACATCAATTTCAAAGATAAGATGTGTGGTTACAAGAAATATTGTTTTCAAAATCTGTTTTTGGAAATAAGAAAATGCTTAATAATGCTTAATTATGGCCCAAACAATGATCACATTAATTAAGAAAATGCTTAATAAAGCTTAATTAAGTATTCAATGATCACATCAATTTCAAGGACTTGAGAGAATCCGTTCTTAATTAAGGTTGAATTCTAGCGTTGACCCTATTGTCCAGGTCTTTTGGGGCCGAAGACGTTAAATTGGTAGAAAATGAATTGCCAGTTTTACTCGTTAATTATTTGGCTATAAAAGGGTGATCCCTAATTGCCCTTTCCTTATACTGAGAAAAATGGGTTTAAGCAAGCTCTTTGTTGTTTTGCAAGTCCTTTTGATCTCTATCATTCTCTTGGCTTTTCAGGTGGCTGCTAGACAACTGGTCGAGACTTCCGGCGCTCAAAGCCACGGTAAGTAATTTACATAGACGAGGACCCCCAAGACATGGCCACATAATTATTTCTTACGTTCATAATCTCCATGCTGTTATTAATTCAAATGGCAGTAGTCTGTTTAGTGCTTTGTCCTTACTTTAATTAGGCTCCCACTTTGTGAATAATGGAGATCAGTCAAGGTGACCGTAAATTGGCCCAGAGGCACTAATAAAAAGAGTTCACATAGTTTCGTTTCTTGAATTTTACTCATCTGAAAAAGGTATTGCACATGATCTTGTACATAAGCATATAGGCTATTGCTGAATCACAAAATCTTGCGCTATTTTTACGTTATGTGAATGTTTCGTATTGTATTTTTGCATTAATTCGTCTTGTTTGATAATACCTCACTTGATTATGGTTCATTTTTGTAGATCAATTAAAAAAACACATATAGTTCATTTTAACTTCAAATGTTTTAACAAAGAGACTTAAGCAAGAATTATGCATCTTACAAACTGAAAAGAGACACAGAAGTATAATTACTTGTGGGTGTCTTTGAAAAAGAAATGGATTTATATTTCTTTTTCTTCTTTGAAATTTACTTTTAAAGTTTGGTTTCACTATTTTGAAGGAATTGATCGTAGAAGTGGGTAATATTCTCGTACCATTAAAACGAGCGAATAAAATCAGACTTGTGATAGTGATATAGATCTTTCATATTCTCATACCTTTCGAAGCTTGCATGAAAACATTACATATATCGAATTCTTAATTAATTAATTAAATTAGAACATATTTCTCCTAGTAGTAGTACCATGCTAAAATTTCATGTCATGAGGCCAAGGGATACTTTGCATCTTGTACGACTAACATACGTTTTGTGCGATTCAAACAGATCATGATTCTATAGAGAGGAAACTGATACCGGATAAACCACACCCCACAAACCCACCAAATAGACATGGATGATTTGGAACAAAGAGGTTGGTGGGGTGGACAGACATATATGATGTTACTGCAAGCTACTACTATATTTTATTTTTAGTTATCCTCGTATCAGCTGTAAAAGTAAAAATAAAAATATGTTTGTGACTCAGTTGCGAAGCATGGTTTAGTACAATCGCACCAATATTGTGGTTTGGCATAACATGATGTTACTCTCTTTTGGAGGAAAAAAAAAATGCTGTTGTATAAATAAAATGTAATGAAATGATTTCCATGAAAAGACTTATCTAAAATGTTAATGTTACGTATGTTATTTTCAATATTGTTTCACATGAAATGCAACTCTGGAAATTAGGCTATATTAAAATATTCTGCTAAAAAAAAACAAGAAGAGGACTAAATTTTGGATAAATTAATCTTCTAGCCTAAATTTTGGTCAAAACGGAACTCGATGGGTAGCCAAGGAGAGGACCGATCAATGCAGCGCTTGAGCCCTTAAACGGCTAGCCAATGAGTTATGAGAGGATTGATCAATGCAACGGTTGAACCCTTCAAAGGCGCGTATATGCAGTCGCCCGGAAATGCCAATTACATTAACACCATCAGTTGGCAAAATGTTGGTTACAGCTCTTTTATACTTCTCTAAGCTAATGCCAACATAACGGAAAATATAATAACAGAAAACTCTCAAGCTGAAACTTAACAGACTCCTCTCAGACCTCACTAACTCCGTTACATACAAACGGAAATATAACGAACACTGTTAACAGAAATACAACGCACACTATTCAGTGACCTTGCTTAACACCTCCCCGCAAACTAATGGGGATATCAATCACCATTAGTTTGGATCGAATGAATTGAAAACGGTCAACAGAAAGTGGCTTTGTAAAGATGTCAGCAATTTGGTCTTGAGTCCCAATGTGAAGAACTTTAATCTGATTGCTTAGAACTTTCTCACGGATGAAATGATAATCAACTTCGACATGTTTCGTTCGAGCGTGAAACATTGGATTCGATGCAAGAGAGATAGCAAAGAGATTATCACACCAAATATGATGGGGAGATGGAACAAAAATACCCAAATCTGTAAGATAATGATGAATCCAAGTAATATATGTTGCCGTATGTGCCAAAGACCTATATTCAGCCTTATTTGAGGAACGAGCCACCGTGTGCGGTTTCTTAGCACACCACGAAATCAAGTTAGAACCCAAAATATGCAAAATCCAGTTGTAGATCTGCAATTCATACGATCTCCAACCCAATCGGCATTTGAGAATGCAGACAAAACTAATGGTCTAGGATGAAAAACTAAACCTTGATGCAAACTACCTTGAAGATATCTCAGAATCCTTTTCACTGCGATAATGTGACTCTGTTGAGGAGAATGCATGTTCTCACAAGCATGATTGACAGGAAAGGAAATTTCACCAAGGTACTAGTAGTTTTTCCATGGTTTGTTATATGCCCAAGATCACTCACGTAAACAACCAATGCGGGACTAAACACCATTTATCTCCAAACCTGGGGTATTACAAACTTCCCATCTTAGGGATGCAACGTCCTCATTGCATAGTCCCACAAACCCCCCCTGGTGTCCGTGGTGGAAGAGGGCATCTTACCCACAACTTGGACTAGGGCGGAGCTCTGATACCATTTGTAACGTCCCATGTAGACCACTAGCCCAGTACCTTGTTTTGATGCACAAGCCACATCACATGGCCCAAAATGCTTAAGCCCAAGGTACTAGGAGTCTCTTACATGGTTTGTTATATGCCCAAGATCACTCATATAAACAGCCAATGTAGGACTAAACACCATCTACACCCAAACTTGGGGTATTACATTTATGCTACCCTAATGCATGTGTTAATACTAAAGTTGATTGACAAAATTGAGAAGATTCTATTGATAAACATCCAACTGCACTTACATAGCAGAGTTCATTATAATTATTTTGGACAAAGCCAAACTAATCATGTAAATATAAAACGAAAGCACACAAGGTAACAGATGTCTTTCACCCCAACCCAAACATAGCCTGACGCAAACAGTTGCACTCCCTTTCTGCCTTAGATTCATACCTAGAATCAGTAGTCTTAAAAGAAATAAAGTGCTAGTTAAAGATAGAAGACAACAAATACCCTGACAATCAGATGGACTCCAACCAAGTATAAACACACCATTGATGAACTTCCACAAACTACCACTACAACAAAATCATGCTATGGCGAGGAAAAAAATTCGTCGCTAGAGTATCATTTTCCTCGCCTAAGGTATTTGCAAGGAAATATTTCCTCGCCCACTTTCCTCGCCTATACTGCATCGCAAAAGGCTTTTGCGAGGAAAAATCATTTTCCTCGCCTATTGTAGGCAATTAGCGACGAATTATTTCCTCGCCTATTGTAGGTAATTAGCGACGAATTATTTCCTCGCCACTTACAGGAATCGGCGAGGATTTATTTCCTCGCCAACTACATTTTAGGCGACGAATACATGAATTTGCGAGAAATTATTTCCTCGCCAATTACATTTTAGGCGACGAATTTTTTTGTCGCTAATTGTAGCGCGAAAACAAAAAATGTGATGTTCCCTACCCAGCTTTCTTTTTTGCTTGCGCGGGAGTTCGAACTCGCAACCTCCTCTACGGCACGCCCAGCACCTATCCACCTCACCAACATTGCAATTTGTTCCATTATTCGACTATTTAATATATATAGTAGTTTTCATATGTTTTTCGCTGCATACGTTATATTCTTAATCATTATTAGTGTCCAAGCTTTTGAGATTTTTGGCACTGCAACATGTTTTTCATATTTTTTTTTGGGCTAAACATGTTCGATGGCCTATGGGTTTCTGACAATAACTTTTGTTGGACTAATATATTTTTTTATTGTTCTAGTTTTTTCTTAGATAGGAGTACGTAGTTGTTGCAGAGTGAATAATATTAATTTTTTTAAAAATATTTTGATCTATTTTCATTTGATTATTTGTATTGAAAAGAGAAATTAAAAAAAAAAAGTGTATAAATTCTGCATCAAAGTTTAAAAAATTAACGTAATGCATAATTTCTGAAGTTTTTCCATTTTTAGTGATTTTCTTTTGCTTCTTTTCATAATTTTTTTTTACTTTTTAAATTCAGTTCATCAACACCACTAATTAATTAAAAATTCCGTATCTAACAAAAAGAAAAAAGAAAAAAAAGAGATAAGAGTGTTGTAAAGAGAAAGACAAAAATATTCAAGAAGTTGGGCTAAACTAGTACTAGCTTAATCATATTTATACACTATGTGTAATATGATAATAGATATAGTTGTATACTTTATTTTAAAATAGCCCAATTTTAAAAAATTAAAAATTAATTAGTAGTCACAAATTTTGTTGCCAACAAGTACCCTTTGGTGAGGAAATATGATTTTCCTCGCAAAAAGTTGCTTTTTTGCGACGAATTTTTTTTCCTCGCCAAATCTTACCTTTTGGCTAGGAAAATCCATTTTCCTCGCTAAAGGTTAACCATTTGGCGAGGAAATCGGATTTCCTCGCTAAAGGGTACCGATTTGGCGAGGAAACTCAAATTTTCGCGAATATATACTGGCTTGACACTTCTTAGAGGTGTCAAACGGGCCCGTCGTGCCGTGCCGTGCCGGTTTTCTTCCGTGCCAACCGTGCCCGTGCCGTGCCGTGCCGTGCCTGTTTTACTTAATCGTGCCATGCCGTGCCGTGCCTAATCGTGCCGTGCTCATTTTTAGTCGTGCCGTGCCGTGCCATTTTTCTTCATTCGTGCCGTGCCGTACCGTGCCGTGTCGTTTTGTAACCGTGCCGTGCCGGGTCATTTACTTAATCGTGCCGTGCCGTGCCGGGCCATTTACATAATCGTGTCGTGCCGTGCCGGCCCACTTACTTAATCGTGTCGTGCCGTGCCGTGTCGACCTGTATAATCGTCTGACTCGTGTCGTACCGTGCTGTGCCCATTTACTTAATCGTGCCGTGCCGTGCCGTTTTTTTAAATCGTGTCGTGCCGTGCCGACCCTCTTACTTAATCGTGTCGTGTCATGCCGGCCCGCTTAATCGTTTGAGACGTGCCGTGTCGTGCCGTGCCGTGACGTTTTTTAAGTGTTGATCATTAAGCATCAAGAAACGACGAACTTACTAGTTTGCCCGAATTAGATTCAATACGAGTTTGGTAAGCGCTTGGTCTAAATGTATAATTTCTTTACTTGAGACTTTTAAAGAGAGATGCTAAGCTTGAACTATGAAGTATATGTCTCTCCCACATCCCACATCGGAGAGTTTGGGGGTGTGTGCGTATTTAACAGGCCACAAACCTCACATTGTCAACATTTGTGTTGGGGTGGACTACTAAAGAAAACTTGCCCTGGCCGGCTTCTTGTGTTGGGGTGGCCTTCTCGTGTGACCCGAATTGTGTTGGTCTGTTTTTCACACATCGGAGAGTATGAAGTAATATTTAACGGGCCATGAACCTCACATGTCCAGCAAAATGTAGATAAAATTTTACTATTGTTCTAGGCAACAAGTTCTTGTTCGAAAATTATTGCACATGGAATAGTATGATTATCAATAGCAACACTCATTTAAGTTTTGGGTTGGAACTGGACTGGTGCCAATGGTTCAAATATTTGGGCCAAGTGCCGACAATTTTTTGGTCCAAAAAATGTAACAAATAAGAAGTTACTTTGAAAAAAAAAAAAGGAAAACCTAATGACAACTATGAATTCATATTTCATCATTCCACTTTACAAAATAATTGTTAAGTCTGTTATCTCTCAAATAGGGAACCAAATTGTTCTCTACACCATACACCAATTACAAACCATCAGGCAACAAAATAACTTTAAAGTACAGGAAGTTACGTTTTGTCTCCGGTTTTCTACTGTCATGCTGCAAAAATTGCAATACATTGGATTATCCCTACCTATACAACGCCAAATATGAACAAGAAATTTCCTCCAAACAGATTTACTTCTTCAAATCCTTCGAAAGGATGAATGCTTAAAGACAGTAGCTGCACCAGTCCTTCAAAACTCCTTGGAGACTCTAAGAAACAAAGAAATGAGGCTGCACCAAATGAAGTTTCCACTGATAGTCCTGAAAAGTGTACACATAGAACATCAACATAGAAACCAACTAATAGGTCAGGGGTATAGAATTCAGATTCACCAAACTGGTTCCTAGAAAAGAGAGGAACTCAACTTGAAGGCTCACTGGTGCCTGCTTGAATTTATCTAACACTGATTCTTTCATTATTGCCCAGAAGACAGAGGGTAAGTTTCAATGGGCTCAGTCAACCATCATTGCCTATATTTTTTTCATTGAAGTAGCAGATTTCATTCACTACAAAGAGCACAAAAATAGGCTGCAGCAGTAAATGGTGAATAGCAGCAGCAAATGGTGAACTCAGCAAAGGCAGCAGTAGCACTCAACAAAACTACAAGGGTTTTCAACTAAACCACCAAATGAACTAATCCAAATGCAAAAGTTACATGCCAAATGACTTGTAAACATATAAACGAGATGGGTTTCCAACCAATTCGAAAAATAATCAGCTTATAACATGGATCTAAAAATCACTCAATATCATTACAAAGTGGATTTTTTTCCTAGTTTTTGGAAAAATCATCAAAAAAAGTAACTCAATACATGAATTTATGCACAGAAATAGATGGGCTCAGGTTTTCATCACTGCCCAATTTTCAATTCCAGGCAAACCCTGCCCAGACTGCCCAGATTCTGGCGAAATTTTGGCAGCACTTCGTCTATATTTTAATAAGCCCAGTAAAACAGAGACTGTCCAGATCAAACATCAGTCCAAAACCACAATCATTTATGCAGCAGTCACTAACAATTCAATCTAAAAGATTCCAAATAGGCAACAATTGCTTAAGCTATCAAAATATGGGATCCCAGGCAGTAGCATATCTCATTGTTCAACCATAGAAAAACAACCCCAAACTGGACAGGCAACAGCAAAATGAGATAGTACAAGGTTTGTCTATAACCTGGCAATTCAAAACCAGTTTCAGCACACTTAATAGGGATCAGGGGAATACATGGGCTCAGTAATTATCAATGAATCATAAGCAAACTAACTGGCTGCAACTTAGTTGCCCTGCCAGGGTTTCACCTTCATAACTCGACATCAACAATAATAGATATCATCATAGCCCAGAAAAACAAAGTAATATCACAGCCGACAAATAGAATAATGCCCAGAAAGCATGTCAACATTAACTATCGTACCATAAACTGCCCAGAAAGTCAGTTTTCATCACTGCCCAGATTGTTATGAACAAAATACAGCAACAGATACACTATACAACAGTAGCAATGGGCTCAACTAAGCCTCTCAGACTCACATCATTGCCCTAGTACATCACAAGTAATGGGCTCAAATCATCATTGCCCTAGTTATGGTAAACTTCATATCTGGCAGCAACAGCAGCGATTACAACAGCTATCAAGCTGCTCACACTAGCAGATCACTGAACAACTTAGCATGAATTGAGGCACACTGGAATTAAAGAAGCTCTTTCTAAACCCGGGACTATCATTATTTAGGACTCTATTATGCATTATTTCCACTTTTGAACCAAATCAAAGACCTCATGTATATAGTTTTGACAAGAAGATTCACAAATACCTACCCAGATTCACAAACAGAGGCCACAGCCCAGATTCACAAACAGAGGCCACAACCCAGATTCAGCTCTAAAAACACATTTCTTGCAGCTATTCATAGTTTAATGCACTAAACTACACAGTTTCAGCACTCACGGAAGTGATTTTCAGCTTTAAAATGTCATTTTCAGCAACTAAAGACAATGTTTTGCACCTAATCACATACTTTCAGCAACCACGTTCCAGTTTTATCACTCAAAAATGTAGTTTTAGCTTCCAATTGCACAAATTCAGCATGAAACCATTCAGTTTTAGCACCAAACAGTGCAATTCTAAACCATAATGCTCAGAAATTCATCATTGCCCAATAATGTTCAAAGTACCAAGTTCATTGCCCAAAACCATAGATCAATTCTAAACACCTGCACTTGCACACAAACACAAACAAACCAGAGATCAAATCATTGGCCTAGTACATAAATAATCATCATTTCCCACTAAGTTAGGCTCAAATCATATAGACTGCACAAACAGCTCTAACATTCAATGTACTTCGAAGAATAGCTCTAACAACAGCTCTGCCCAGAACTTGGCAGTCCACAATAATATGTATTACCATAGCCCAGAACTTGGCAGAAAAACAAAGTAATATCATAGCCCAGAAAATCACAAGGGTAGGCTCAGTACTTTGAACAAGGGAATACATGGGCTCAGTCAATATCAAGGGAATCATAAGCGAATAAACTGGCTGCAACTTAGTTGCCCTGCCAGGAATCATAAGCGAATAAATAAAGTAACATCACAGCCCAGGAAATCACAAGTAAATAAGTAATGGGCTCAATTCATCATTGCCCTAAGTAACCAGTCACCACAACCCCAATCGAAAACCCTAAATCACCATTCACCAGCCCCCCCCCCCCCCCCCCCCCCCCACCCCACACACACACACACACACACACACACACATCCACAATCCAGTAACCAAATGCCCAGAAAACTGTAACCATATCTTGCAATAGACAGAACACCAACAACTATAGAACATGTCACAATATCACAACACAATTGGGCTCAGATCTATATAGAAATGCACATGAATGCAACATTATCGTCATAGCCCATAAATAATAGCACAATGCAAGTATGCAAATGCAACGTTATGTTGCCATTAAGGCCTTCATAAGTTGCAAAATTGCACACCAACAACTTTACGCACATCACTTGGTTACAGTTTTCTGGGCATTTGGTTACATAGCAAGAGTAAGATAGCACCTGGAATGCAACATAAAGTTGCAGCAGTATTAGCATCCTCGAAATCTTTTGAGAAGTCAGATATAAACAGTCCCTAAAGACTATCTGTATCAGAGATCTCAAAATAATCTTTCAACTCATCTTTTGCATCGCACTTCTTAATTCCAAGACGTGCATCCTCCCAATCTTTCAAGCAGATCAAACAATCCAAAATGTCTGCACCGAGTCGGCTTCTCTTATCATCCAACACTCTTTTACTTGCACTAAAAGCATATTCAGAAGCAACTGAAGAGACAGGAGGTGTTAGTACATCACGTGCCATGATTGAAAGAATGGGAAATGTCCTTTCATTCTTTTTCCACCAAGCTAAGATATTCAAATTATTTGGGGTGTCTAGAGTAGTAAGACAATCCATATCTAAATACATAGAAAGTTCGGTGCGTGAAACTATATTTCTTCCTCTACTTGAAAGCAAAGACCAAGATGGGTCATTGCTAGTTTGAGGAGATGGTGAAGGAGCAACATTAGTTGTAGAAGATGCAAATTTAGACTCATATGAAGCATAAATAGATTTCACAAGTAATGTCACATCAGAAGTAGAAGTAGAAGGTAATGTAATATCTAAATTACTAGCAATCCCATCTAAGAGCAAGACAACACCTTCTATCTTAATCCTTGGATCCATTATTGCAGCTACAATAAAAATTTTAGGCATGTCCTCAAAATATTTTTTGAATTTTGTTTCCATATCTAAAACTGCATCTACAAAATTTGCTCTATATCTATATTGAAAAAAATTGAGACTGATATTATACAAGTTATTGAGCACAAGACAAGAAGTAGGATAATATGAACCAGAACAAGCACAAGTAGCAGCATAAAAAACCTTTAAAAACTTCATATACTCGAATGCAATGTGACAATCACCTTGAGATAAACAACAATCACCATACTTGGCATTCACATAAGAAGTAATAACATCAACATGTTTCACACAAGATTTTAACATAAGATATGTCGAATTCCAACGAGTTTTGATATCAGTTTTCATTTTCCTAGGTTTCACATTGAAACTAGCACACAACCCTTCAAATTCTTGGGTCCTAGGTTGGGAAGAAGATATAAAAAGAATTGCATCTCTAATTTTATCTATTTGTGGTCCTATATGTTGCAAACCGTCTTGCACAATTAAATTAATGATATGGCATACACACCGCATATGAAACAATGTACCAGCATGAGGAGTAGGCAAATTTCGTTTGAATAAATCAATAGCAGCAGTATTAGCAGTATGGTTATCAAATGTAATACTAAATACTTTATCAACAATGTCAAACTCCCTGAAAACACCATTTATACACTGAAAAATTTGATTAGCATTGTGAGGATACTCCATCAAACGGAAAGCAATGATTTTTTTATGCAAAATCCAACTAGAATCGATATATGAAGCAATCACAGCAATATAACCAAGATTATTGTTACCACTCCACAAATCAGAAGTAAAAGACATTGTACTACCAAGTTGACCAATTTCAGTGATCAAATTTTTACGGACTTCAAAAAAAGCTTTCAAACAATCAGCTCTAGTAGTATTTCTAGAAACTTTAGAAAAAGCAGGATTTACACTAGTTTGCATGAAATGTTCAAATCTAATATCATCGCCAAAAGTGAATGGTTGCTCCGCTGCAGCTACATAAAGGGCCAATCCATGTCTCATTTGAGGTTTTGTGTATACGAAATTACAAACAGCAGTGCCACTACTACCACCACCATCTGTGCCAATTTCATCATTATGTTTAGTCCTAAGATGCCTCTCAATATGCCCCGTGCCACCATTACTACCGCAAGAATAATGGTTTGAACAATAATTACACACACCTCTCATTCCTATATCAACCCCTTCTTTGGTTTTATAATGTTCTTCAATTTTAGCATGCTTCCAAACCCATGAAGTGCGACCCCTTTTCGTGCCAGTGCGTTGTGTAGATGTCGAACCTGAACCTATTGGTCCAAGTCCAACAGTGTTTGAACCAGCTTCACCTATGGAACTACGTCCATGTGGTTGTGAAAATACAGGAATTTGTGCTACTGGGTCTTGTGACTCATCAGAATCAGAATTAGGGCCATGTGTAAAGTCTATATGAATGTGTGCCATAACAAACACAACAGTAAACACAGAGATACAGAACAATGGTAACCACAGTAAACACAGAGATACAGAACAACAATAAACATAGAACTAAACACAGAACCACAGTTATATGTGTCACAGAGAGAGATCACAGTAGTAAACACAGAACCACAGAGAGAGAGAGAGAGAGAGAGAGAGAGAGAGAGAGAGAGAGATATCACAGTAGCACTAGCACAGAACCAAGAGCACAGTAGCACAGAACCAAGAGCCCAGCCGCACGCACAGGACCAACACCAGAAATGAGAGAACCAACACCAGAAATGAGAAAACCAAGAGCCCAATCAATTTAGGGTTTGATTTGTGGTTTCGATTTAGGGTTTTCGATTTAGGGTTTCAGTAATCGATTTATGTGGGGTTCGAGTGGTGAGTGGTGGTGCGGTGGTGGTGTGGTGGTGTGGGGTTTCGGTGGTGTGGGGGTTCGGTGGTTAGGGTTTGAGTGGTGAGTGGTGGTGCGGTGGTGGTGTGGTGGTGTGGGGTTTCGGTGGTGTGGGGGTTCGGTGGTTAGGGTTTGAGTGGTGAGTAGTGGACCGGTGGTGCGGTGGTGGTGTGGGGGTTCGTTGGTGAGTGGTGGTACGGTGGTGGTGCCGTGGTGAGTCTGATCAGAGCCAGAGGAGTGTGGACTGAGGAGAGAGGGAGATCGATCGGTGGTGGTGAGAGAGAGAGAGAGAGAGAGAGAGAGAGAGAGAGAGAGAGAGTCAGATGAGAGAGAGCCGTTGTAGGGTTATGGCCCTATAACAGTATATTTATACTAAGTACAGGATTGGGTGCATGTGTCACATGTCCCATCTATGCACCCAACGGTAAAAATTGCCGTAAAATTGTACTACGCGAGGGTTTTTAGAGTCTTTTTCTTCGAATCGGAACCGTCTACGTTTTAAGTGGGAGTGATTATATCCTCTGTGTAAAAAAACAAGTAAATTAATTATCACTAACTACCTGATCGAATGAGACGAAATTTTGGTTTACAATAAATTAATCGTGCTGATGAAAAGGCTTTGAATACCTGTAGACACCCCAAAATAAGCGTTCACGTACATTTTAATCCCCAATGATGAACGGAAATACCCGGAAGAACTCTTGGATTGAAATTCTCCAAGTCAACTCAGTCAACGGTACCGCACGGTACTCATCTCTCACGCACGGGACAGCCAGTGTCACGTACAACAGAGTTTTGGAAATTTGACGGCCATTTGTACCGCACGGTACACAAGTTGTGCCGCACGGCACAGTTTGTGTGCCGTACGGCACTGTTTTCAAATTCCCAGTTTCTTTTGCGAGTCCCCAGCAAGCCGAAAGTGTTGACGAGATTGGTTCCCCCGCCCTGCTAGTCGTGGCCGAAAGGGAAGATCATGGCCGAAAGGAATAAGCTACTCCCCATGCCATTGTCTCCATGAGCAAGAATCAAGAAGGGGTTGGGAACTACATTCGGCTCCCTCACCCTCTATATAAATCGATCAAATCCAACGGGAAAAAGGCCGAAAAATTTCTGTGTAAAGATGGTTATGAAGCTTCACTCTTAAGTGCCATTCCCATGGCCAAACCTCTTAGCTATCATCTCTAATACTCAGAAAACAACACCAATCTCTTCCAAAGCAAAACCCAGTTTTGAAATCCAATCCCCTGTTTTTCGGTTCTAAAGCCGTAAGATAGCCGTTCCAAGTTTGCCAAAGCTCAAGCCTTCAATCCCTCTAACCACTATACTAGAGTGAAAGTGAGGTCCAGAGAAGTGTCAAGCAACATTCAGAAGTTCAGGAAACAAGTTTAATCCGAGAGTTCGAAACCGAAGGTATAAACCCGTTTCGCCAAATTCCTTGAATTTGGTACCCTGAGGGGAAGGGTACCAAGGGTGGAATGATTCCTTGTATCATTTCCATGCTTGGTATGCCCAAATTACAGCAAGTCTAGTTTCATTTCACACCTCCCGGTCGCGTCGTACGGTGAAAACATCGCCTCGTACGGAGCGATTCAACGAGGAGGGACATCCCATACTCAATACACTGCCTTCTCCCTTGAAAGTAGTCCATTTCGAATGCATTTCATACCTTGTATGTGCCTCTGATCAATCATTTCGAAGAGCCAAAGTTTCAAACTGTTTTGCAGCCAAGTGTGCCGCACGGCACTCTTACTGTGCCGCACGGTACACCTTGAGTGCCGTACGGTACTCATTTGAAAATTTGACCGTTAATTTGAAGAACAGTGCCGCACGGCTCACTGTTTGTGCCGCACGGTACATCTAGTGTGCCGCACGGCATACGTTTCCGGTAAAAATGTGAAATTTGAACCTCCCCCTGTAGGAACAGTTTGAAGTTTGGATTTTCGTTTGATTTCTGTTAATTACAATATTAGTCATTTGCTTTTCTTATTATTATCGTCTGCTTTGTTCAAGTTAAATGTTTATCTGTTGAGGTTCAGCAATAAAATTGTTTTCTAATGAAATCCCACAAATGTTTAGTAAAGACCGATTTTTAATCGGGCGAACAGGGTGCATTAAAACCCTTCCCTGTTCGTAACCTGGCTCCCGGATCCAAAACGAATCTCTGGTTTTCAATTGGTTTTATAAGTCATTCGCTCAAATCATCATTTTCAAATTGGTTTCTCGGGTCCCAAACTGCTTTTCCCAAAACCCGGGTGGCGACTCTAAAATCTTTTGTTTTTCGAACCGTTTCGAAAGACCGTATCCGAACCGCGTGGAGGTCGACCGTCCACAAAATGGCGACTCTGCTGGGGAATATTTTAAGTCAATCTTTATTTTGAAATTTTACACTTGTAAAATGACCATTCGAAGGCTTGACACCAAGTACGTGCTTTACGCTGTACTAGAAAGGATTGATGTCAGGGTGAAAGCCCGATCAGTCTAGACTGGAGCTTTCTCGGTTGTTCGCATGAGTAGAATTTCAAAATTTTTGATTAATTTAAAGAGCGAGCCAAGCTTGAAAAACATTTGTGGGATTTTTGAAAACAATTTTATTGCTGAACTTTTGCATCACTTGCATCGATGTTGGATAAACCCCGCTGCTGCGTCTTGGTTACCCTACCCAGCTCGCTGGTGTTAGGACATCCCCGGATGCTCAGCAACCTTGGACCGTGATGAGTCAGCCTGCCGCTTGACCTTTGCCATGCAGTACACTTGGCACTGGGAGGCAAATATTGGCTCTAGTCTGGGGAACCCGCTATACCAAAACCGGCCTTTGCATATAATTAACCTAGAACTTTCCAAACTAGGGCAGGGACCCACAGGTTAAGATTATGTGATATGCCTTGTTAACTGTTTAACCGCTTGTCATCTACCTGTATTGCATGCGCATACATGATAGCTTTTAGCTTAGGTTGTCACATCCTCACTTCCACGGTAATAAGAAGGGTTGTCCCGATAATCAAAGGCTCTGTCCAATAAAATAAACTCTTTTTAAAGAAAATTCTGCGATTGGCTCTCTTCCTCGCGGTAATTAGAATGTTGTATTTCTTTTATCAGAGTCTGTAACCCAAAAATGAGCAATCAATCCGGAAACAAAAAGCTCAAGTCCACCTTTACCACCCATCATGGGGCACCGGTGTGGATACTTGAAGAGATAGATAATGAAGAAATAGGGAATGAGGTACCAGATAAAGACAAGCTTGAAGGGTTGCTTCACCAACTAGTCACATCTGATCAGCCAGGTTTAACTCTTCAATGGGACAACTCTGAACATGCGAATGATCAAGGTTGGAAATTCCACCTCCCTGCAGACAACGGAGCCAAAGACGTCCCCGACAAAATCACTGTCAGGGTGGAGCGAGAAAGTGATAATGAAGAAGTGGATATCATGCCGCCAGTCAAAAACTTCCAACCAGACGGCACACCAGTCTACTACTTCCAAGACCCAGTGACGGGACACAAATACTGGGATGAGTGTGATTGCGAAGGCTGCTTTAAAAATGGTCTCCTTCTGAATGATAATCTGTCTCCCAAGCAACTCAAGGAGAACCAAGTCTGGAATGCTCCCCGAGCAAATCCAACAACCAAGTCGGACTAAGAATCGGCAGCCAGCCAGTGGTCAGCAGATCACGCCAACAGGGCCCTTTTTGAGAATGCCAAGTCTGTATTTTGCTTATCGAGTCTGTATTTTGTTTATCGAGTTTGTATTTTGCTTATCAAGTTTGTACTTTGCCTTATTGAGTCAGTCTGTACTTTGCTTTATGGAGTTAGTGCTTTTCCTATGATAAAGAAAAGAGCCGATCGTAGTCCCGAACTACGTCATGGCCTGATTCCTCCGAAATGAGGATACGTAGGCAACCCCTAAAGGTTCGGTCTTCATTTTGCAAATCCAAAAATTCAGATATATTGAACAGAGCACTGAAAATTGGGGCAATCCTTTCCAAAGCTGTGGTTGCATTGCACATCATGCATCATCCTTTCATTTGTACATGAATTCCTGCACATAGCATTTCTTGGGCACCAGTCACTAAGTTCATTTTTCCGCTATCAGTTTCAATCATTGGTAAGAGCAAGAAGAATACTGTACCTAGTTGGACCAGAACTCCCGAGCAACGATTAATTCGAACTGAGTCAAAAGCGGTCCAGTCAGATTCAGCACATCCTACAGATATGGCGGGCAAAAGTGAAATCGAGGCTCTCAGGCTAGCTTTCGAAGAACAACGGGAACGCAGTGATAATCAAATGGCTGAGATGTTACTCCTAATACAAGGTTTAACTTTTCAGAACAAGCCACCAGGGGAGCAACCACCTCCGCAAGAGCATCCGAATTTGGAAGCAATGATGGCAAAAGTCGCCAAACTCGAGGAATCTGTCCAGAAACAAGAGAAGATAGCCGCCACAGGTATTGACATGGACAAGTTGTGTCTATTCCCCGGCGCCAAACTCCCCGAGGGATTCAAGCCCATAACCTGGGAGAAATTTGATGGGAACGGAGACCCGAGAGCTCATCTACAAGCATACGTGGGCACTCTGTCCATGTACAACATTGAAAATAATGCTATGGGTCAAATGTTCCAGCAAACATTAACAGGGCCAGCACTGCGATGGTTCTTAAATCTTGACATTTCAAAGAAAGGAAGTTGGGAGGATATTGGGACAGCTTTCATGGCCCAGTACAATTACAACGTTCAGCTTGAGATGACTATCCGAGAATTGGATGCAACCAGGATGGGAGCCAATGAGTCCTTTGCGGACTTTATCAGAAGGTGGAGAGGGAAAGCATCTCAGATGATGGATCGACCCTCGGAGAAGGAGCAGATGAGAATTATCACGAAGAACTTGGCACCCGATTTTGCAAAGCACTTGGTGGTTTTTCAAACCACCGCTGACTTCAAAACTTTCTACGAAGCCGGCCTCGCAGTAGAAGATGCACTCAGAACTGGTATATTTGAAAAAGGAGAATCTGCCAAGCCCAGGCGAGTTTACTCCGGCAACAGCAATACCCTGTTTGGAACCAACCAATATAACCATACCCAGGCCAGCTCCTCAAACCCCAAACCAACCAAAACTGAACCTGTTAACCAGATAGCAGCCCAGCCAGCCCGGCAAGCAAGAAATTTCTACCAATTCCCTTTTCCCTTGACAACAGTTTACCAAAGGCTCCTTGAGAAGGACGTCATCAAACCGCTAGAGCCTCGCGAGCCACCCAAAGTGCTTCCTCCAAACCATAACCCGAACGCCTTCTGTTCCTACCACCAAATGTCCGGCCATCACACCAACAATTGTATCCGTCTTAAACACAAGATTCAGGATCTCATTGAAGACGGAACAATTCCACCCCCCCATAAAAAGCCAAACATCGTCTCTAACCCCATGCCAGAACACCAACCCAATACCCGAATCAACCAAATCTCCTTCAGCTCCACTCCAGATAACCCGAGCTCCACTAAATTAAACCCGAACCTTTACATCATACCGGCCACCAAGCCTAAACCAGTTGTTCCCGTATCGGAGGAGTCGGAAGTTTGCTCCCTCACAAGCATCAAATCAAGGTCAAAACCTAGATGGGCGGACATCACAGAAAGTGAAGAATGGGCTATGAATGATCGAGACTGGGAAGAGTTCCGCCAGGAGTGGGATCCAAGCCGGTTCATCATCCCCGACTCTCATAACAAACCAGTTGTCTCCATACCAACTGATCCCAGCATCTGTAGGATTGACAAAGTTGTATGCATCGCCGGCATGGTACATACTCTCGCATATGTGGAGCCTAATGAACAAGAAGATTGGCGGGAAAGATGGGAGGCAATTTGCGCTGATCCACTTGATGCAGTTTCACTCCTTACTCTGTTTGAAGAACCCGGAGACATATGGAACCGGACACTCGGAGAAGTTTATCATTGGGTCCCTAGCAGCAATCTTCCAGATAATTCGCTGCCACCTCCACTTCTTGGAATTGAAGGACATTCTGCCATAGAAACCATCTTTGGGGACCATGAGTGGTTTCCTCAAGCTTACATTATCAACGAATCGTTGCCTCGGCCCTCCGTGACGTTTCATCCTCAGTCAAATGTTTCCGCCCTGACGGAGGATCCCACGGATTCATTTTGGAATAAAGAAGACGTGATCGATGTCCTGTTTGATAACGGTGAAATGTGGACTGTCAACAAAACCATGCTGGATCATTCATTTTGGCATGATCGAGCGGTGGAAAATCTGGAAAAGAAGATGGGAGATATTAAAATCGAGAAACAGAAAGCCGAGAGCAGTGTCGCAGGTTTTTAGACCGAGTATTTTGATACTCAGCAGAAGCTGGAATCCATCAAGGCTGGGAAGCGAAAGGTCAATGAATTTTCAGACTTTTGGGATGAAAAGCCACCGTCGGTCAACCGAATAACGCGAAGCGGACGAATCTATCAACCTGCCGACCTGCAAAGAGGCCACACCTCTAACCACGCTCAAGCTGGGGCATTTGTTTGGGACGATCCCGTCCAACACGACTCAATTCCAAGTAACCCAGAAGGTGTCATTCAAACACCAGAAGTTATCATTCAACCACCACAGAGGAATCCCATGCCAGTGGAAAACCCCATCCGGAAGCAACTTGAAAGAACTCCAGCGTCTATATCCATCTGGGGGCTGCTTTCCTCATCCAGGGAACACCGTCAGAAGTTGATCAAAACTCTGTCAAACATGGAGGTGCCACCCGACATTCCCCCCGAAGCTCTAGTGGCCTTGCTTGCGCCAAACAAGGCAAAACATGTCGTGACATTCACCGAGAAAGATCTGCCGCCGGAAGGAGCCGGCCACAACAAGCCATTACACATCACCATGAAGTGTGTAGGGAAGTGGGTCCCTGTTATCCTCCTAGATAATGGATCTGCTTTAAATGTTTGTCCACTGCGCACAGCCTACTGTCTGGGATTCACGACTAAGGATTTCCAACCATCGAGCCTCGGAGTGCGTGCTTATGATAATACGCGCAGGGATGTAGTTGGAGTTGTCCAACTGGAAATGTCTGTCGAAGATTTCAAGTCTAAAGTCGAGTTCCACGTGCTTGACATTCCTTCGTCTTTCAACCTACTGCTGGGTAGACCATGGCTTCACCACCCAGACATCATGGCAGTACCATCTTCGCTGCATCAGAAAGTTCAGCTTGGTTTAGCCACAGGAACTCTAACTATTTATGGGGAATCTGGGATTCGTCCTCATGTTTCTGACAACGCCCCTCTGCTCGAGATCATGCATGGAGAAGAAGACGTCACCCTTGGAGGTTTTTCTTTTGACACCGCTGGGGCAGTTCTCACTATCAAAATGGATGAGGACTTCTTGATCAGCTCAACGGCCATTGAAATGATGAGGAAGATGGCTTACATGCCCGGTCTGGGATTAGGCCGCAACAATCAAGGGATAGCTGAATTCCCGGAGTTCCCTGTAAACAATAACCACTTCGGCCTTGGGTATCAACCCAGTGGAGATGAGAAAGGAAGCGGATGGAAAGCCCGAACTCACGTTCAATCGAAGAAAGGTCCCATTCGTTTTATCAAAGGAAAAGAGGCTATCTACCAAGGAGAGCCGGAACTGTTTTGGGATATGAAGAAGAAGACCAAGCTGCCAGGGTTTGAAATCTTCGCCAACGACTCATGGGACAGTGATGATGAATCGGCGAAGCCAGAAGAATTGGTCGAGCAATACAAATCTGACTGGATTAAGGTTTTTGACTCAGGGAATCTGATATCGTTGTTTGAGGATGAAAATCTGATAGGTACGGTCAAGGACGGGTCTGCTGCCATGACAATTAGTTTGGAACCTGTTGGAGACATGGAGCTGATGATGCTAAGCCAAGAAGCCCTTGGAGATGTGACCTCACTCATTGTGGATGCCAACGGAATTTATAAAAACTGCACTTTTCTACCTAAAATTGTTTATATTGGCACTGAATTTGAGTCTAAGTCAGAATCTAGCATTGAGTCTGAGTTTAGCACTGAGTTCGGGACCACTTCTGAGTCAATGCATGTGTCTGTCAGTCCTCCGCGTCATCATTTTTCTTTTGAATTTGAGTCTACTCTCATGTATCACGCCCCTGGGGCCACCTCTTTTGCAATGAATGAAGTTGACTTTGCTTATCTTGCTGTGTCTGAAATAAATTGTGTTGACCCGGACGATGATGGGATTGAGTTTGAGGAAGAAATTCCAAAAGAACTCCGATCCCTAATCGAACGAGAAAATGAAAGGCATGCTCAGCCTCTAAAAGAAGAAGTAATTTCAATAAATCTGAGAGGAGAGAGTGATCCGCGAATGGTTCAAATTGGTTCTGGGCTATCTCCAGAGGAGTTTAAAGCTCACTCGAATCTTCTGAAAGAATTTCAAGATGTTTTTGCATGGTCTCACGCGGACATGCCCCGGAATTGATCCAGAAATTGTGGAGCATCGAATCCCGCTGTATCCAGATGCAAAACCTGTCAAGCAGAAGTTAAGGAAGATGAGACCAGACTGGGTATTGGAAATCAAGAAGGAAGTTCAGAAACAGTTAGACGCAGGGTTCTTAATGGTCACGGAGTACCCTCAGTGGGTCGCCAACATTGTACCTGTTCCCAAAAAGAACGGGAAGATCAGAGTCTGTGTGGACTTCAGAGATTTAAACAAAGCCAGCCCCAAGGATGACTTCTCGCTGCCACATATAGATGTACTCGTAGACAACACTGCGGGGCACGCATTGCTATCGTTCATGGATGGTTTTTCAGGCTACAATCAGATTCTCATGGCCCCCGAGGACCGAGAGAAGACAACTTTCACCACAGAATGGGGCACCTACTGTTACAAGGTTATGCCATTTGGGTTAAAGAATGCCGGATCTACTTACCAGAGGGCTGCTACAACTCTATTGCATGATATGATTCACAAAGAAGTTGAGGTATATGTGGACGACATGATCGTCAAATCCAAGGAAAGAGAAGGACACTTGCACGCCCTGAGGAAGTTCTTTGAAAGAATTCGCAAGTACAAACTGCGTCTCAATCCCGAGAAATGCACATTCGGAGTTACAGCGGGAAAAATGTTGGGTTTCATGATCACAACCCGAGGAATTGAAGTGGATCCATCCAAAATCAAGGCCATTCTTGAAATGGAACCACCACAGACGGAGAAAGAAGTACGAAGTTTCCTCGGCAAGATTCATTTCATCAAGCAGAACGTCATCTACAGATACGGGGTCCCTCAGGCTTTCGTATCAGACAACGGGGTGCATTTCAAGGGGAGAGCAGCAGAGACTCTTGAAGAATTCGGGATTCAGGTTCATAAGTCAACTGTTTATAGACCACAAACCAATGGAGCTGTGGAAGCGGCCAACAAAACCATCAAGTCTATACTAGAGAGGACCATCGAGTCTGCGCGAGATTGGCACGAGCAACTGCCTTTGGCATTGTGGGGATATCGGACGTCCATTCGAACTCCGACAGGGGCAACACCCTACTCTTTGGTTTACGGAATGGAGGCTGTTCTTCCCATCGAACTCGAAATCCCGTCTTTAAGGATCATGGCAGAGTCAAGAATTGATGAAGCAGAATGGCAAAACGCAAGGTTTGAAGAGCTCATGTTGTTCGATGAAAGGAGACTTAAAGCTTTATATCATGTTCAGGGATATCAGCGCCGAATAGCCCGTGCTTTTAACAAGAAGGTGAAGTCCAGGGATTTACAGGAAGGCGACATGGTTTTGAAGGAGATTAGGGCTCCAGTGTTCGATCCGCGCGGAAAATTTCGACCAAAATGGGCCGGGCCCTACATTATCAAGAAGATCTTGTCCGGAGGTGCAACACAACTCATCGATCTTGACGGCAACGAGTTTTCTACTCTGGTCAACTTGGATCAACTCAAGAGATATTACCCCTGAGGGAAGCTCGCTGGACTGAAAACCGCAAGGGCGGGCAGTTCCAGGCAAAAATTAGAGCAAAAGCCTGCTGGGTCGAAAACCCGAAAGGGCGGCCTAGGCAAAAGATAAGGCCAAAAACAATCAAAGGCTCGCTAGACCGAAAACCTGAAAAGGCGGTGCTAGGCAAAATTCAGAGCGCAAAAGGAAAGTGTAAATACCCGAGCGAACCCTAACCAAACAATTGTAGTCCTGAACTACGTCATGACCTGATTCCTTTCTACAAGGGATACGTAGGCAGCCTCATCCCGAGGTTCGGTCACAATCTTTCGAGTTGATTCCAAGTTCTCATACACATTTCACAGGCAGAACCAGTAAGAATCAAGAGTGGAAAATTCTCAAAACTCAAAGTTTTATTCAAACAAAGCTTCTTCGATTACATGGCTGAGCATGAAAATTTCAAACAAAAGAAATAAAAACATCCATAGCACTGGGTGCACAACTTATTTCAGGCACATTAAGATCGAGTCTAAAGTCTGTCTTAGTTTCCATTGTCTCTTGCTTCAATATCCCTTGTCAACCATCTCTTATAGCGTGTCGGAAGAAGAACACTGGGATATAAGTCTCTTGGAATGGTCGTACGCTCCCTCCAATTGCTCTGGTAAGCCCTGAAGGTAGCAACATTGAAAATCGGTAGGACGAAATCCTCAGGACCCGCAGGTGGTGGTACTTGACGAACTCCAAGTTGACGGAGAATGCGGTTTGGAACATAGAAGGTCCATCGGGTCAAACCTGCCAGAATCACTCGCTGGCGCCCCATGTTGCTAATAGCCATATCAGGAAGGTCAATCCAAGTCAAACGCCAAGAGATCACTTCTTCTGTGAGCTGGGAAAGAACTCGAGTCCAACCTCCCACACCATTAAAAACCTCCCTGAAATTCCTGATAACGAACCCTTGAGTTTCATGAACCCGGTTTCTTGGCACAGGCTCCAGCAGATTAGCCTTGTCGCATAACCACATCTGCGTGAAAGAGAGAAAAACAAGTAAGAAACCTTAGACAGCTTTGAACTGAGCGCTGAGATAAAATGAGAACGAGTGAAAAGCCGGAAAAAGGAGAGCTGAGTGAGAAGCCTACCTGTAGGAGCAGCGGACTACCCTCAAAGACGTCGGTCCTACCGGCATGAACCCCATCCAGACCCATCAAAGTTTCAGCCAGAACCATCGGAGCTACATCCTTACGCTCCTCAATTTGCATAACCACACCAACCAGGGAAGAGCTTGCTTGACCATCAGATTGCACGAACAAGAATGCAGCCAGTAAACACAAGCACAGAGCAAAGTTGTCAGAGCGGAATCCTTCAATCAAGCGTGGGATATTCAGAAAGCCTCCACGAATTAGGGACTTAGCAGCATTGTTACTTATCCCTAGCTTGGAAGACAACACTGGGGCAAAACCAACTCCATAGAGTGGAACGATGGGCTCCGCCAAATCAAAACCTCCAAGGTATGCGAAGAATTCTTCCACAGTGGGGCATAACTCGTGGAGACCAAAGCGGAAGACATGCACCTCAGGGTCCCAGAATTGTGTTGCAGCTCGCAACAACTCTGGACGTATGGACACGTCTCGAATATAACGAAGGGAAGTCAGCCTATGACCCCGAAAGTGCAGCCAATCCAAGCCATCGAGATCATCGAGCCAGGGGCGCATCAAGGCTGAGAAGCTCACCACCATTGTGCAAGAAAAGGGGCGGGGTTAACAAGGAAAGAGTTTATGAATTTGGAGTGCAAATAAGGGGGGAAATGAACAGCTTTTTATAGCCACCATGCATGAGGAACAATACGAAATTTCAAGTTCCAAAGGTCACCTCGAAAGACGCGTCAACTTGAAGACCGCAAGGAATCATGTTAAAAATGATAAGTTCCCTCAAAACATGCCCCACAATGGCTCTTCAAGTCCCTAGGACGTGCGTTGAAGTGATGAAACGCCGAAAGGGAGGACCAGAAATCCGCTGCAAGTGGCAGATTTTTTGGCATTATCAGGCCTGTACCGTACGGCACACTAATAGTGCCGCACGGCACAGTTTCAGTGCCGCACGGCACAACTGGCCAGATTCCAAGCAAAATTCAGTTTTGAGCCTCCGGGACTCATTCCATGCTTCTCTTTGGCACAAAACTTATGCATGCAAGCCATGGCGCGCGCCTACGACCTATTGGAGGGGTCGGTTGGCAACCTCAACCAGAAATTAATGATCAAAAGTCTCGAAGACTTGAAGGAATGGAAGTATCGGCGAGCTATACTTCATGATAATGCCACCCCACGAGCATGGTCAATTCATGTGCAACGTGTCGTATCCATGAGTCATTCCATTCGTTTGTCAACGGCAATGCCAACATATGTGCGCAACAAGCGTCATCCTCTCGTCATTGGTCCATACATTGCGCATATGAGGTCAAAAGCTTGGTTCCATTTCATTGAGTCCTATGAGTCACAACCATAAATGCAAACCGAGTTTTCCATATACAAGTTTGTTGGTCTCGAATTCAGTTGCTTTAAGTTAAGTACTCACATGCAAACTTTGATTTTCCAGATTCATTGCCAATGTGAATAAAATGCGAATTTTTATAAAACCAAGATCAAAATATCCACATGATAAGTGAAACCATATCCAGAGGCAAACAGGCCCAATGTGTCATCAACTACTACGGCTCGCAGGCCATCTATACAGAAGGCTAAACAGATGCCTAAATCAAAAAGAGGCACGCAGGCCCCACCTAGAAAAATGCTATCACTAACTACTGTCTCAGGTACGAGGGCGCTTCGGAGGCACGGACCCCCGAGGTCTATACTCCTCTGGCGTAGCAGGATCGTCATCAGTACTACTGCTCTCCGCAGGCTCCTCCCTCTGCTGTACACTCTCTCTCCGTCTCTCAGAAGAACGAAGGACTCGGCCTGAAGGGGGAGTCACTGAAGTAACTCGAGGCGTGGAACGCCTAGCACTCCCAGAGCCTGACGCTCCCTGCGCAAGCAACAAAGTTTGTCAGAATACAATGAAAGGCATGCACGATCAAATAGAAAGGAAAGGCAAGTCCAATGTATACCTCAGCAACCCCGACACTAGGGGTGGCCCCTCGGCTAGCTCCTCTCTCACTGCTAGTACTCTCCCTCCTCCTGCGAGTACCCCGGCTGGTCTCTCTACCTCTGCTAGCCTCTCCAACACCACGGGCCGGTGCCCTCCCTCTAGTAGCTCTCCGGCCACGACCAAGTACAACTCCTGGCTCAGCCCGCGGGCGCACCTCTGGAGCCATGCCCATCACAAACTGACGGACCATGGCCTGCAAGTCCTGCGCCAGCTGGTACGACGCCGCCGCCCACTCAACAGGAATCTGAAATTCAAAAGGGGCGTCAGCAATACATGAGATACTGGTATAAACAAGTAATAGAAGCAAGCATAATAATCAAAAGTCACCTCTGTCGTGGCAAGAGTAACTGTAGGAGTGATATGAGGCACCGTCACCACTCCAAGTGCTCCGTCAGCGGTCACCACCTCAATCTCTCTCCTCAACTCAGGTAAAGCAACACCGGCCCTCAAACGGTTCTCCATGTCCAGGTCATATGCCAAGTGTGTGCTCAAGTAACCCTCATAATCCATCGAAAGACCGAAGACCACCTCTGTCGGCATCGTGTATCTCTCTATCTCAGCTCGGGTGTACTCCTCAGTCCTCTGAACGAGTGGAGGCAACGGCGAAGGCACTCTGAAATGGTCAATCCCGAGGGACTGACGGGAAACCCTGTCACCCAAGTACCATCGCCAACCGTAAGGGCACTCCAGCAGCACTCGACTCCGTGTCAGCTCCCTGCTCCTAACCAAGTAATCCCTGCGCATCCTATGCCAAACGTTCCATCTCACCTACAAGAAAGAAAGGTTTGTCAGTTTCAAGGATAAAGGAAGACAATAAAGCATGAATATTTGAAATCATAGAAGAGGCTTACCCTATCTCCTGTAGTAGTGTCCAGAAAGAGCCAAAAAGTCCTCAAATCTCCCTTATGGTCACCACCTCCTGTGTACTCTGACCCCCACTTCTCGGCACGCGGGAGCACATCCTCATTGCTATGCGAATTGGCCGGGGCAAATACACCCAGCACCTCATAAGCCCACACCTGCATGTTCAGAAAGTCGCCAAGTCATGAAACATGGATGAAAGCATTATCATGATCATTGAAAGAGGAATACAAGCAAAATTTTACCTCTAGCACCCTCCAGTAGCCACCAAGGCTCGTGCCCACACCACGGCACACGCAACCAAGGAAGCAGTACACAGTACACAGGCCGGCGCCGCCCCAGTCAAACCTCCCAGCAGTCTCCAGATCCTCCAGTGCAGGCAACCAACCCAAGTGCACCATGCCCTGCCTGTTCGGAAACAGGGAGGCGCCAAAAAGGTACAACAAGTAGGCTCTCGCCATCTGCCTAGCCTCCTCCTCTGACCCTGGCTCGTGGTCCCAGAAACCCACCAGAACAGTATACCTCACCCCCGGATCAATACCTCCAAGTCTCCTCCCCAGGTAGTGCTCAATGGCAGCATGGTCCAAGTACAGCTCTGAGTCAAACGGGATGAGCTCACCTCCAACTCTCAGACCGGTGATCGCAGCAAAGTCAAGGGGAGTAATCGTCATCTCCCCGAATCTGAAGTGGAAGGTGTTGGTAGTATCCCACCACCTCTCCACCAGGGCTCGTATCAGCTTGCGATCCGTCCTAGTCACTGTCAGAAGCCGGATAAAAATGGTGAACCCAGAGGCATCAACCAAAGCCCTCACTCGTGATGGCAATGCGCGATAATACTCCAAAGAATGCGCAGAACCTCCATAGCCACCCAAAGATCTCTCAGTCTGTTAAACAAAGGCATGACAAAACTTCAGTCAGTATTATCAACAGGAATGTACAAGCAAACAAGCAGACAAGCAAAATAAGCAAACAAGCACAAGAATAAGCAGAGGATACGTACCAAAGGATTCCTATAAGCAATGTGGGTCGAACGGTCTCGAATCACACTCGTATCTAGGTACGTAGGCAACAAAGGTGTATATGTATCACACCCCTGGGGAACGAAGAAGTGCACCCGTGGCACATAGGTAGCCGGTGTAAACGGAGCTCTGTGGTCCAAAGACAGCTCGACCTCTCGGACTATGGTCAAACGCTCCTCCCCTGCAGCCACCTCGGCCTCTCTCTGTCTCTCCTCCTGCTCAGCATCCCTGACAATGGATGCCATCCCCTCCTGAACCAGGACACTCTCGAACCTGGGAAACTCCTGTAAGGTCGCCGCTATATCCTCGTCTCTCGCTCCCTCCAAAGTGTCTGCCAAAGTCAAGCCAGACCCACGGGAAGAACCAACGGCAGGTGTAAACAACGGAGGCTCTGAAGGCTCTGTCTCTCTCTCATCACTCTCCTCTGGCACTCTAGCGGTACCAATCGCAATAGCTGGACCTGGAGCTATGCGCCTCACCAATGGCACCTCCTCGCTCTCAGTACTACTCCCCCCAGCAACATCCTCAACCAAAACATCCCTCGGGATACCCTCAGCCTGAGACCTGCTCTCCTGAGCACGGGCTCTCCCTACAACAACATCTATTCCACTCAAACTCATAGCAGCATCTGAAGGAGAAGCACCCGTACCTGACGGATCAATATCCATGGCCGCCGGCCCCTCGCGGCTAGCTACAACACTCTGACCCTCACCAACAATATCATCACCACCAGTGGTACTCTGATCAATGGGCGCAACACTCTCATCAGGCCGTACGGTACTCGAATCTACTGGCACAGCACTCCCAACATCACCCACGGCACTCTCAGTGTGCCGTGCGGTACCCAAATCGTCCCCCACACCACTGCTGCCCATCATCGGCACAGTACCCATGCTCTCGGCCTCCTGTAATGACACCCGAGTAGGAGCCTCACCGACATGAGCCTCGCCGGCCCCCGTCGATATCATCTCTGGCGCAGAAGATGCCGCTCCATCCCCAACTGGTACCATACGAGATGATTCGGGAACCGGGTCCATGGCAACCGGGTTTACACCGGCCGGAATGTCCATAAACGAATCACTCCCGGACCCACCGGACGTCGTGCTACCCTCTCTATACTCCGATGATGTCGAATCAGTGACAGATGCAGGAGAACAACCCCCGCCCTCGCCGGAATCAGCCATAACCAAGTATATTTCGGAATTGAGAATATGGGTTTTCAAATCGGAATGTGAGGGAGAATGTGAAGGAAGAGAGAAGAAGGAGAATGAGAGGAAATGGTTTTCGAAGTCTTGCTCTCTCAGAATGAACCGACTAAGAGGTTTGAATGTGTCGAAAGTGGGAGAAGACAAGACGGTTTCGGGCGGTTTTAATAGCCACTTGTGCCGTACGGCAGACCCACTCTACCGCACGGCACATCCTGTGCACCGCACGGCACACCCTTTTGCCAGTTTCACCGCACGGCACTCCATCTCTGCCGCACGGTACAGTATTGATGCCACACGGCACACATCTGGGTTCTTAATGATTTTTGCACCAGATTCAACCTTCCCGAGGGCTTTCTAAGCCAAAATTTCCAGCAATCTCACTCAGGCTAATCCTCGATTTTGCCCCACATCGGCTTCGCGTGAGCACTCATCGGTCCCATCACAAGTATTCAAGCAACGATTGGATTTGTAAGTCCTCAAAGGCATTACCAACAACTTCTATCAGTATCGATAGTGGTTTCGCAAACGGCATCTACAACAACAATTTCGATCAGAGTCAGACAGGGTTTTCGTGGTTTCGTAAGTCCTCTCCGGCATTAACAACAGTTTTATCAGCATCAGGTGGTTTCGTAAGTCCTCTCCGGCATTAACAATGGTTTTATCAACATCAGAATCCGATGGTTTCGTAAGTCCTCGCCGGCATTAACGACAATTTTATCAACATCCGATGGTTTCGTAAGTCCTCTCCGGCATTAACGACAGTTTTATCAGCATCAAGTGGTTTCGTAAGTCCTCTCCGGCATTAACGACGGTTTTATCAGCATCAGGTGGTTTCGTAAGTCCACTTCGGCATTAAACAGCAGATATCCTCAGCATCAAATGGTTTCTTGTGTCAGCGACAAACGGTTTCGTAAGTCCTCTCCGGCGTTAAGAAAACGGTTTTTCAGCACCATTAGCACATCATTCGTTTTTCCTCGTTGAAAAGCAGAGTGACAAACTCCACTACCCAATCAAAGGTATGTTTTCTAGAAACCCTTATGCATTCAGCCTCAATGAACTACGCCGGTCTGATCCCTACAACGGGGTACGTAGGCAGCTCTTACGAGCGCGACCACATGCATCATGTATTACTTGTTTGTTTTCGTACGAGGACGTCCACATCGAGGGGTGTCTTCTATCTTTGACGCGACTTCTGTCGACACAATGATTGTAAGTCTCGTCAAAGAGGGGCAACTGTAGACACCCCAAAATAAGCGTTCACGTACATTTTAATCCCCAATGATGAACGGAAATACCCGGAAGAACTCTCGGATTGAAATTCTCCAAGTCAACTCAGTCAACGGTACCGCACGGTACTCATCTCTCACGCACGGGACAGCCAGTGTCACGTACAACAGAGTTTTGGAAATTTGACGGCCATTTGTACCGCACGGTACACAAGTTGTGCCGCACGGCACAGTTTGTGTGCCGTACGGCACTGTTTTCAAATTCCCAGTTTCTTTTGCGAGTCCCCAGCAAGCCGAAAGTGTTGACGAGATTGGTTCCCCCGCCCTGCTAGTCGTGGCCGAAAGGGAAGATCATGGCCGAAAGGAATAAGCTACTCCCCATGCCATTGTCTCCATGAGCAAGAATCAAGAAGGGGTTGGGAACTACATTCGGCTCCCTCACCCTCTATATAAATCGATCAAATCCAACGGGAAAAAGGCCGAAAAATTTCTGTGTAAAGATGGTTATGAAGCTTCACTCTTAAGTGCCATTCCCATGGCCAAACCTCTTAGCTATCATCTCTAATACTCAGAAAACAACACCAATCTCTTCCAAAGCAAAACCCAGTTTTGAAATCCAATCCCCTGTTTTTCGGTTCTAAAGCCGTAAGATAGCCGTTCCAAGTTTGCCAAAGCTCAAGCCTTCAATCCCTCTAACCACTATACTAGAGTGAAAGTGAGGTCCAGAGAAGTGTCAAGCAACATTCAGAAGTTCAGGAAACAAGTTTAATCCGAGAGTTCGAAACCGAAGGTATAAACCCGTTTCGCCAAATTCCTTGAATTTGGTACCCTGAGGGGAAGGGTACCAAGGGTGGAATGATTCCTTGTATCATTTCCATGCTTGGTATGCCCAAATTACAGCAAGTCTAGTTTCATTTCACACCTCCCGGTCGCGTCGTACGGTGAAAACATCGCCTCGTACGGAGCGATTCAACGAGGAGGGACATCCCATACTCAATACACTGCCTTCTCCCTTGAAAGTAGTCCATTTCGAATGCATTTCATACCTTGTATGTGCCTCTGATCAATCATTTCGAAGAGCCAAAGTTTCAAACTGTTTTGCAGCCAAGTGTGCCGCACGGCACTCTTACTGTGCCGCACGGTACACCTTGAGTGCCGTACGGTACTCATTTGAAAATTTGACCGTTAATTTGAAGAACAGTGCCGCACGGCTCACTGTTTGTGCCGCACGGTACATCTAGTGTGCCGCACGGCATACGTTTCCGGTAAAAATGTGAAATTTGAACCTCCCCCTGTAGGAACAGTTTGAAGTTTGGATTTTCGTTTGATTTCTGTTAATTACAATATTAGTCATTTGCTTTTCTTATTATTATCGTCTGCTTTGTTCAAGTTAAATGTTTATCTGTTGAGGTTCAGCAATAAAATTGTTTTCTAATGAAATCCCACAAATGTTTAGTAAAGACCGATTTTTAATCGGGCGAACAGGGTGCATTAAAACCCTTCCCTGTTCGTAACCTGGCTCCCGGATCCAAAACGAATCTCTGGTTTTCAATTGGTTTTATAAGTCATTCGCTCAAATCATCATTTTCAAATTGGTTTCTCGGGTCCCAAACTGCTTTTCCCAAAACCCGGGTGGCGACTCTAAAATCTTTTGTTTTTCGAACCGTTTCGAAAGACCGTATCCGAACCGCGTGGAGGTCGACCGTCCACAATACCCGATAGACTTCAAAATTGGCGAGAGTGATTAAAACAGTAATACAAACAATGTGAACGGTTTGGATCGTCATAATTATGTTGAGATCGCGTGACTAGCGTACATTACCATATAGCATAACATCTTAGTTCATAACCAAGTTAGTTCGAAGTATATGATCAAAAGGCAGGTGCAGACTCGATTTATCGAATGTTCGATCTAAACCGTTACGATCTCATATCTTATCGATTCTATCATTTTCCCCGAAAACGGTGGCTATCAAATGTCGGCAACCATCTGATCGGATCAAATTTGGTACATTGAAGAGCAATAACGTCCTATAATGAATGACTCGACGAACACCAGAGAAATTTTTTCCGTATCGGAACCGTCTACATTGCAAGTGGGAGTGATTATATCCTCCATGCAAAAAATGAAGTGATTTAACTATCGTTACGTATTTGATCGAAGGACACAAATTGTCGGTTGATAATAAATCAACGTCCCTGATGAAAGGGTTTTCAATACCCGATAGACTTCAAATTTGGCGAGGGTGATTAAAATAGCAAAACAAATAAAGTGAACGGTGTGGATCGTCATAAATGTGTTGCGATCGTGTGGCTAATGCATAATATAATCAAAATTTTATGCAAAACAATATAACATATTAATAATTTAACATATTATGTAATTATAAAAACTCAATTTTGACCTATCAATTCAAAAATCAAATATTTCATTCTAATTAATAAAAATTTATTTTTCATTTTTTCTTCAATTTAATTAATGTTATAAATATTTTTTCAAAATTTATATGTTTGTTATCAAAATTTAATTTTTATTTTACCCCTAAGTTTTCATTTATGTTATTCAAAAATTCAATTTTAATTTCCCTCATTTTTCTTTATTATGGCATTTACCAACTTAATTCATTGCCCTAATAAAAATGTATTTTTATTTATTTATTATGTATTTATTTATTTTTGTGAAGTCCATTTATTTATTTAAAATATATTCAAAAAAATCCTTTTTTTTCCCTCTTTTTTTCACCCTTATTTGGCAAGTGCATTTATAAATTCTAACTATTATTCAAAATTTTATTTTTATTTTACCTCATTTTTTTTTCTTCTTATTATGGCAAGTCCATTTATTAAATTCTAATTATTATTTATAAATTCATTTTTAATTTCCATCTTTTTTGTTTTCATAATTATGGAATTTGACAACTTCATTTATTTAATAAAAATGTATTTTTTTTTGTATTATGTATTTATTTATTTTTCTAAAGTCCATTTATTTAATGAAAACTTATTCTAAATTCAACTCTCTCTCTCTCTCTCTCTCTCTCTCTCTCTCTCTCTCCGTGATATATTGCGTAATTACAAAAAAATATTTTTCACCTATCAATTCAAAAATCAAAATTTTCACTTTTATTATTCAAAAAATCATTTTTTATTTTTCCTCAATTTTGAAATAAATTAAAATTTATTTTTCCTCATTTTATTTTTATTTCCCCTCATTATTTTCGTTATTATACCGTGCCCGTGCCGTTTTCGTGCCGGGCCCGTGCCCGTGCCCGTGCCTGTGCCGTGCCGTGCCCGTGCCGTGCCTTTCACACTACCATTTCGTGCCCGTGCCGTGCCAGACTAACACCGTGCCGGGCCCGTGCCGTGCCAGACTAAGACCGTGCCGGGCCAAACTAAGACCGTGCCGTGCCGTGCCGTGCCACGCTAAGACCGTGTCGTGCCGTGCCGTGCCACGCTAGGCCAACTACCGTGCCGTGCCCGGGCCGTGCCCACCCATTTCCGTGCCCCGTGCCCGTGCTCGTGCCACCTCAGACCGTGCCGTGCCGTGCCCAACTTTTACCGTGCCCAAACCGTGCCCGTGCCGGAGTTTTTCGTGCCGTGCCCGTGCCGTACTGGGCCGGCAAGGCCCACTTGACACCTCTAACACTTCTTCTATGTTTCCTGTTAGAATGTAGAACAGCTGATCATATTAGTCCAAGTTAATTATGTCCTCAAACAACCAAAAGGACACATCTCAATTGAGGAAACTAATGTAAGGATATGCTCATATTCAATGTGCAATTGAGACATTTTGTTTGTTTTGTTAGCAGAGTAATTGAGTGAAGTGTACCCCTGCAGCTGTTACCATCACATGCAAAATACGAGGCCCTTGTTTGGCCACCGAATTAAAATAAAATTCATTCCGTACACAATGAGTTGATATTCTCGTATTTGGAGGCTAAACGATCATTTTCTATTAAATGAAAAGAAAAAGAGAGATTAAGACTATTTCAATACCCACATCTACTTTTCAAACAAGGAGGCCCTTGCCACCGGCATATCTTGATGCATCAAACACAAACTCTAGATGACTTCGAGAAAAAACGTGTCATGTGTTCATTTTTCCCTTCTTTACATATTAGTATCCGTCTGTTTAATTAGATGTGAGTATTGAATTGGACTATTTATCGCAAGAACCAGATATTAGGTATTTGATTAAATTTTGTTTAGACCAAAACCTAATATATCTCAGATGTGTATAGATACTCTCATATTGTAGGACACACTGTTTTTTTTATTGGAAAAATTATTCAAAATATAAGAAATCCCCACAAATGGTACAGCAAGACGGGGGGAGGGAGAGGGAAATCCAATCAAATGTTGAATAAGAAAAGAAAAGAAAAACAAAAAAATAAAAATAAAAATCACCAACTTAGGAACGATCAAACATCAAAACACCTCAAGCATGCAAACAGCCATCCGTTGAAACTCGGCCTCATGGCTGCCACGGTTTGGTAGAGAAGCTATGCCATGCTCTGCAGAAATGGTGTTAACAAATCCTTGGTTCATTTGATCACAAATTCGACTCGATATTCTGTCTGTCCTTCGTTTGTGCGGACACAGGCAGAAGATCATTGAATTGATCGGGCTTCATTGTATCCTCGAACAGTTTAAAAAAAAAAGAGAAATTAAAAAAAAAAAGTGTATAAATTCTGCATCAAAGTTTAAAAAATTAACGTAATTCATAATTTCTGAAGTTTTTCCATTTTTAGTGATTTTCTTTTGCTTCTTTTCATAATTTTTTTTTTTACTTTTTAAATTCAGTTCATCAACACCACTAATTAATTAAAAATTCCGTATCTAACAAAAAGAAAAAAGAAAAAAAATAGATAAGAGTGTTGTAAAGAGAAAGACAAAAATATTCAAGAAGTTGGGCTAAACTAGTACTAGCTTAATCATATTTATACACTATGTGTAATATGATAATAGATATAGTTGTATACTTTATTTTAAAATAGCCCAATTTTAAAAAATTAAAAATTAATTAGTAGTCACAAATTTTGTTGCCAACAAGTACCCTTTGGTGAGGAAATATGATTTTCCTCGCAAAAAGTTGCTTTTTTGCGAAGAATTTTTTTTCCCTCGCCAAATCTTACCTTTTGGCGAGGAAAATCCATTTTCCTCGCTAAAGGTTAACCATTTGGCGAGGAAATCGGATTTCCTCGCTAAAGGGTACCGATTTGGCGAGGAAACTCAAATTTCCTCGCTAAATGGTCCCCATTTGGCGAGGAAATTGGATTTCCTCGCCAAAAACACCCATTTGGCGAGGAATCCAATTTCCTCGCCATAAAGACCCATTTGGCGCGGAAATTTGAGTTTCCTCGCTAGATTTCGTCGCCATAGGTAGTTTTTGTTGTAGTGTACAGATCTTCTAAGCCACCTCGAGTTGTTTCGCTAAAGATATCATGTACGACTAGATCACTACTGTCATGGATGTCATTGGGAAGCAACAACGTCTTAAAGAACAAAATCTGTCGATGAAAAATTTGTCAAATGACAAAACTAACTATTCCCAAAAGCAAGAGAAAACTCTCAAATCAAATGACAAGTCGTTGATATGGAGAGACAAAACTCTCTCAATGACATCCCAACCTTGGGATGCACTCATTCTTAGAGGGCCTACGTACAATAGAGAGATGAACTTTAAAAAATTTAGTCCATTGTGGAAGTGCCTTGATTGTCCTCTGATTCTGAAATTTTTTATATGACAATATTGGTACCACATGAAGTTAATGTTGGGCCCTTCATCAGTGATCGATGTTCATTCTTTAGCCAATGTTATGTGCTGGGGAGTGACAAAAGTCTTGGCCAAAATTTTCTCACTAGAGCATTCCAATTTCCATAACACAATAACAGTGATTTTTGTTTAAATTCCCTTGCAAAAGATTTGGCATTTTTCTACTCATGGTGATTATTTTTGTTTAAAAGACATTTTTCTTTTTGAGGTCATGTATATGTCTACACGAGTTGATCGACCTGAAAAATGACAAATTTGTTTTTTTTTTTGATAAACGGATGTTTGTGTCAACTTGAGTGTACCTCGACTAATTTTGATTATAGAGGTTGGGGATGTTTGGGTTGGGGGACCAATTATACTTGGATTATAAAGGTTGGGGATGTAATAGACGTGGTTTTTATATTAGGGACGAAATTGACATTTCGGTAATAGATTCGAGACAATTTGTAAAAAAAAAAAAAGGCCCAACATAAATTTAATACAATCTGGAATAGTACTAGAGGAGCTTCCAAGAACAGAGCTCCCGAGCGAGGATGTCAACATATTCACGTTGAATGTTAAAAAAACTGAGAAGGAGAGACCAACCACCGCTTTTATTACAGTTTGGCCTCATTGTGTAGCAAAAGCCTGAAGGAGAGACCCCACCCATTTCCAGTCCCTTAACGAACCTGTACTCAGCGTACGTCTCGTTGAATCTAAATCTGAATCTGAATCTGAACACAAATCTCAGGCGTGTTAAATCTTTACACTGTGAAGTGTGAATCCGTTGAAATATTTTATCTATCTTCCCTGCATGTGCCCAACACTATTGACTTATTATGCCCGTTGAATTTACGCTGGAAATAGTAACATATTAGAACATAAAATTATAGATCCGGCATGCAATTATTGACGGTGAAAATGTGATCAACATAATACACCAACTACGCACCTAGATTAGAAAATATGTTGAGGTGCTTAAGCAGACAACAATTGTAGATAACGCAAGGTGCGCCTCTTAGTTTAGACATACTTCTATGCCTGGAAGTTTTGGTGAGCAAAATATGCTCTACCCAATCCCAAAGGTAATGAGAGAATAGTACTACTCTATCCGCCACAATTTGTCAGTCTATTTTTATGAGTTCGTACCCATTTTAAATTACTTATGTTGTTTAACATTAGCAAAATATGCACCTCTTAATTTTTGGACTGCAATGGCTTCTCTTGAATTTGGGATTGTTAAATTAGGGTAGTTTGAAAACTAATTACTTTTTTGGATTGTGAATTGTAGATTATAGATTTTTAGATTAGATTGAGTATCACGCACCAAAAATGTTTGGACGATAAGTGACGAATAGATTTTGTAAAAAATGCTTTGTTAGTGAACATATCTGATTTACAGAATTAACCTATTCCACAATCAGCTTTCAAACAGTCAAAATTCGAAAATAAGAAAAAGCATTAATGGGGCGTTGGCCAAACAGTCCCTTACTCTTTGATGAGGGAATAGGTCTGTGATTGTAAATGCATCCACATCTAAGCAAGCAATGGCCTTTATCAGGGAAGTTATATTTATTAATATCCTATAGATATTATTGCAGAATGACTTTTCGTTAGTAATACTGAATGCGACAAGTTGTACAATTTGATTGGATTGTCATTAGAATTTTCAAGTAACACGTCACATAATCTTATTACCACTCTAAAACCTTATCCATGTATGTGTAGATGAAATCTACAATGACATGCATAAATGCAACTAAGGCCATCAATTTATTTTTCTTATTTCCTTACAAATGTATTGTAAATAGAGAATTAAAATTAGATGAGAAATTTAATTAGGCATCCTGTTTGAAATCTCGATTTATGTTGCCATCCTACGGGATTTGAATACTTATGTTTACGTCCCGATATTGGATATTCGGACCTTTATGCCCTTATTTACGTTATTAGTGTATATATTGTAGGATTGACCAATTATCATTTCCTTTATTAGTTTTAGATGGGTTGTGTATGGTTCCCAATATTTCTGGGATTCTCACATTGATTTCTAAATGGGTAGTGTCAGTTTCTTTTTTAAATGGGATTCGGTTCCTATCCCCTACCCATGGAACACAAAAATTATCAAACCATTCTATTTCCTCACAAAATCTACAGTTCAAACCACCCAATCAAAAAACTTTTATTTCCCTTCATTTCATGAATTTGGCCCGCACATGCACCTCCCTTATAAATTTTAACCATGATTATCATGTTTATTATGTGAAACCACCGAAGTGTTAAAACAATAAACCACGTTTATTATGTGAAAGAATAGTTTAATATAATAAAGTTAGAATAGATAGTTTGATTTTGTGAGTTTTAAAAAAAGTGACTTGCCAATTTATAAAATGTGCTTTTGAGATTAGATTTGGTGTATTTTTTTTAGTCGCCTGATAAGGATGCTCTTACACGATTGTGTCAATGGCAATGGTGCAAGTTGTAAAAACGATTGACGGCTAGACTTCAAAAGACGTTTGATGTCTTGGACCATTAGGCATCAGAGCAAAACTTTGAGACAAGGGCCGTGGCGCAAGTTGTTAAAACAAATGGCCCCACTACAAGAAAATTGATCCACAGCTACAGGCAAAAATTGCCACTATGGAAAATGCTAACGTGTGTCCAATAAATACGCGTTAAGGATGAAAAAATGTATTAAATATGTGAAAAAATGTATTGAGATATGTGAAAGTGTATTGGAAAGTATAAAATGTGTATTGGAGAGTGTGTTTTTTTGTTTGTTTGTGTGCTTATTGTGTACTTATTGGACATACATTAGCAAGACCCAACATATAAAAAATGTCGCCAAAATATTTTAGTGAGGCAAGATAAGTTGTCACAAGGATGTCACATAACGTGTATGTTAAAAGTATGACATGGGAAAATCTTAACATATGCCCAACAAGTTGCTTAATATATATTTTTTTCAAAACTCTTTTTTATTTTCAAGACTGTTTGTTTTCTTTCTTGTTTTTATCGGCAACTGTGTTTGTTTAAAAACTATATCTGCGCAAATTTTTTTTTTTTTTTGGAGGTCGTTGGAAATAAATGTTGTTTTTTTAACTGTTTTTCCAAATTAGTTTTCCTGTTTTCAAAATATTATATTCAAAACAATTTCAAATTTTTTTTTTTTTTAGTTTATATAGAAAAGTGATATGTAGCAAGTTTTTAGTTATATATCCAAGTTTTAAAAAAGTGATAGGGTCCACTATTTTTGTCATGGACAAAAACATTTTAATGTGAAAATGAATAACCAAAGCTGATGTGATAATTTTTTTTTGGGGCACCGCCACAGCCAACAAATTTTGCTCATACAATTTAGAGAACATTTTTTACACCGCAGATATAAATTAATTTTTTTTTCAAATCTAATAAATTGCGCTATGTGTCCAAACAATGGTCCAAAGAGTAAAAAACATGATCACATTACCCAATACAATTGATTTGGCGAAAATTTTAGTTTACACGGTATAAAGATTGTTTTCTCGATCTAATTACCCACAATCCACGTTACTATTTCCTTTTCTTTCCACTTGACAGAGGAAATAAAGAGAACCCAGAAAATCAGACCAAAAATGAACCTTTCCACAATGCCCAATCTATTCTTCTTTCTTCTTCTAGCTGTGTCAGCCGTTTTGGTGGTTTTCCCACCTCCCTCTACCGCTCAACTGCCACCACGTAATCCCGAAGTGGAAGCGCTTCTCCGGTGGAAACAAAGCCTAGGCAACCAAACAGTCGTCAGCTCATGGATTTTCAACCAAACAAATGGTAATTCTTCAGCTTCGAGCCCATGCAACTGGCGCGGAATTTCATGCAACTCTGCAGGAAATGTAACCGGGCTAAACCTTTCTTACACAGGCCTACAAGGTACTCTTGACCATTTGAATTTCTCATATTTCCCTATCCTCCTCCTTCTTGACCTCAAATACAACCAACTCAACGGTATCATACCTGCCAACATCGGCCTGCTGTCAAACCTTGTGTATCTTGATCTCTCCACCAACTCTTTCTCGGGAACCATCCCACTTTCTATCGCGAATCTCACTAAGGTTGTTGAGTTGGATTTCTCAAGGAACGCTATAACCGGGCAGCTTGACCGCCGGTTATTTCCTGACCGCGGGTCAAGTCAAGCTAAAACCGGCCTGCTTAGCATGCAAAGGCTACTCTTCCAGAAAACTTTGCTCGGCGGGCCCCTCCCGTCAGAGATAGGTAATTTGGAAAAGTTGACCATATTGGCTTTAGATGATAACAATTTTTTCGGCCCAATTCCCGAGTCTTTGGGTAATTTGAGTAAGATAACTTACCTACATCTCAACGTAAACCAATTTTCTGGCCAAATTCCAAAGAGTCTCGGTACTCTAACGGAGTTAACCGATTTGAGCCTATTTTATAACAACTTATCCGGTTCAGTACCAGAACAAATCGGAAATCTTTCATCATTAATAGTTTTTCATTTACTCGGGAACAACTTGAGCGGTCAATTACCCCCCCAAGTGTGTCAAGGCAGAAGGCTAGAGAATTTCACCGCGGGGTACAATAATTTCACCGGTCCGATCCCTGTAAGCCTAAAAAACTGCACATCTTTATCCAGAGTCCGGCTCGATTTTAACCAACTAACAGGAAATCTTGATCAAGATTTCGGAGTGTACCCGAACCTTACTCGTATCAATTTGAGCCACAACAATTTACAAGGGAAAATTTTGACCACATGGGCAGAATCCAGGAATTTGGAAATTCTGAATTTTGGTGGGAATTCCATTGGAGGTGAAATCCCAGAGGAAATTTTCCAGTTGAACCAGCTAGGAGAGCTTGATCTTTCCTCCAACAAGATTTCCGGTAAAATTCCGGCACAAGTTGGAAATTTGACGAAATTGTTGTTGTTAAACTTGAGCGACAACAACATTTTTGGTCAAATACCATTTGCAATTGGGGGACTATCCAATTTGGAGAAACTTGATCTCTCAATGAACATGCTAAGTGGGCCGATTCCGTATCAAATAGGAGACATTTCAAGATTACTATTTCTAAGTTTGAGTAAAAACCACTTGAATGGGAGCATCCCATATCAGATTGGCAATCTTGTAACTTTACAAATTCTGCTTGATCTTAGTTACAACTCACTCGACGGGCAGATTTCTTCTCAATTTGGGAAGCTGAAAAGCCTAGAAGCTTTAAACCTCTCCCACAACACTCTCTCCGGTTCTGTACCGGATTCATTTGGACAAATGTTGAGCTTGTCAGCGATTAATATTTCGTTCAACCAATTGGAGGGTCCTCTGCCTGATACCAGAATTTTTAATGTTTCTCCACCGGAAGCATTTTCTCATAACAAGAATCTATGTGGTTATCCAAATCAAGGTTTGACACCATGTAACAACTCTGTATGCGAGGGTGGTGGTAAGGGAAGCAAAGGAAACTTGCGGGTGATCGTTATCACAGTTTCAGCCTCTTTAGGCTCATTGTTTCTCTTGCTCTTTCTTGTTGGGGTTATTGCATTTCGTCGAAAAAGCAACCGGAGGACCCAGAAAGAAGATGTGATAAGCGGAGAGGATATATATTGTGGGAGAATTTTGTATGGAGATATCATCCGTGCTACAGATGATTTTGATGATGCATACTGCATTGGAGAGGGAGGATCAGCTAAAGTCTACAAAGTTAACTTACCGAGTGGGCAGGTACTTTTGAAAGTTTTTACATTTCAACTATTTCCTTCTGTCTTCTCCATTTGATTATCGATTTTAAGTTTTCAGAGGTGTACATGAAGCTATTGATTTGTAAATAAAAGAAATGGTTTTTAACCAAACGGTTGTCATTTTTATAATTAAGAAGTCGGATATGAAGGCGGATATAATAAAGAAGGGGAGATATTATTATTATATCTGGCCAAGTGGGTAGATGCAATATTTATTGCCTATCTCCAAGTGACAAACACCGGATATAAAATAGTACGAATATGCTATCTAGGGTAATAGCATATCCAAGCTATATATCATGTCGACAACCGAGCTGACGCCCAGAGCTAAGTATCAATTATCTATTTCACTTGTGAGCAATCAAGGCCGGCCCAAGTCCTAGGCTCAAGAGGCCCATAAAACTTTAGGGGCACTCCCATAATTTTTTAAATTAGGCTTGAGTATGGGTCGTTTAGGCCTAATAGAAAAAATAAAAAAAGGCTCAATCTAATTTTAAAAATGGACCTAAACGGAGAGCTCCATGGAAAAGGCGCAAGTCCAATTGTCTAAAAGCCCCAAAAGGCAACCCAATATTACCTCTCAGAGTATTAACAAAATTACACAATTCAAAAGGTTTATCAGTTTACCCAAATTGGTGGAATTTCTCTCTCTCTCTCTCTCACTATTTCAACAAACGAGGGGCAAGCATTTTGCTCGGCATCAAGGCAATATCCAATGCACATATTTAAAAAATTGTGTGTTGAATACAGAGACAAGAAATTCACATTTTAGCATTTTGCAGATGTAGTATTTTTTTTCCCATAAACTCTGTATTTCTCCTCAACCCTGTTATCTGGATAAGAACTTGTTTTATGTTTCTCAGAAATGAGTCGGAATCTCAGTTGTTGGATGGTTTAATGATAATTGACTTTATATAACTGTACGAATAATTTCGTGGCCCTTCGTCAATGACGAAACTCAATGTCTGTCTCAATCCAATAAAAGGCATGCTAGAAACCAGATTCTAGTGCAATCTTCAAGTTTATTAAAGACCCTATACCCAGTGGGAACAATTGGTTACTCACACATATTTTTGGCCCATTGTTTATTGACTGATTGATTCACGCAAAATTGAAACTTTGGGAATTACTAGTATTCATTTGCCCACTTATAGATGATTTTGCTTCTAGAAATGCAACACGAGTAATATTTGAGTGATACTCATGCGTTCTTGAGATGACATGTATTTAGAGAAGTCTTATTTTGTGTTCTTATATAATGATTAATAGAATTTGATATTGTTTTGCCATTCTCGTATGATGATTGTTGCTATAATTTTTTTTTTAAGTGTTCACTTTTAAGGGTATAATTTTTAGATTAGGCCTTGAGCACCAAAAAACCCTTGGGCCGCTAAGAGCAATTGAGGTGCTTCTTAGTTATCGGACTTAGCTCTCCGTACAAAAACACTTCTCATTTATTCCTAAAGCACCCAAGTCATTTAGGCTCAGTTTGGATGGCAACAATCTTGAGGGGGAATGAGAATGTGATGCCTTCTTTTCATGATTCCAATGTTTGGATCAAATAGGAATAGGAATGTGATTCCATGCTTTTATGATTCCGGCGTTTGGAATAGTCAAGAACAGGAATATGATTCCTGATGACACATTCAACTAGGAATCACATTCCCAAACTGAGTGGGAATCTGATTCCTCCCTTACCCCATGGGAATCTCAGATTCCTGGTTCATTCAATAAGAAAAGGAAATGTTGATTTCAATAAATTTCCAAAATAATTGTTTCCTACGTAAGATTACTCAATTAATCCAAACACCGTAATGAAATTAATCCAGGAATCAAATTCCTCCCAGTAATTACATTCCTATTCCTACCAAAAGAAATTCCCGGGAATTTGATTCCCGGTAATCACATTCCTATTCCTACTCAAGATTTATAGAAAGACAAATACGTGTGCGAGGGAGGGATAATCTAGTCCAAATGTTTCATGCAGTACTGAGGCAAAGCTCTTCTGGCTCGCGGTAGATTCGGTGGGAATTATATCCCCGACTGTGGAGCGGCCAGTAACACTCCATTTGTGTAAGTCGTCGCAAATGGAGTTGACTCAGTCGAGTACGGATGTAGAAGAACTACTCTCAAGTCTCATGAAACACTGCATTGGCTATTATTCTTCTGTTTTAATTGTACTATTTTGCATTGCTAGTCGTTTTTGTGATCTTTTTGACTTTATTGTATTACTAGTATCTTCTACTGTCTAAATCCTCAACAACGTACAGGAAGTAGCAGTGAAAAAGCTATTTATGAATGAAGGTTCCGAGAATGGGGAGATCAAGAGCTTTGAAAATGAGATAGCAACACTGACAGAAATAAGACACCGGAACATAGTGAAACTCTACGGCTTCTGTCACCATGACAAGCACACTTTCTTGGTTTGTGAGTACATGGAAAGAGGAAGCTTGAAAAATGTTTTGAGCAAAGAGAGAGAAGCTATGGAGTTGGATTGGAGTAAGAGAGTGAATGTAGTTAAAGGGGTTGCTCATGCTTTATCTTACTTGCATCATAACTGCGTGCCTCCCATAATTCATCGAGATATATCGAGCAAGAATGTTTTGTTGAACTCCGAAATGGAAGCTTGTGTCTCGGATTTTGGCACAGCAAAGTTTTTGAAGCCTGATTCTTCAAATTGGACCACAATTGCAGGCACTTACGGATACATTGCTCCAGGTAACTTCAAATGTTCTTTGGAAAGTTTCAGAACAAAACTCATGCAATTTACATCTTTCAAAGTTTACTTAATGTTATGCTAAGCCTGTGCAAATTCGAAAGTATATGGTTACAATTAGGGCTGCAAACAAGCTGAATTGAGCCAAACTTTATGATCTTCAGATTTTGTTAGTTTAGTTTTCAAACAAACTCGATCCGAACTTGAACTCAATGAAATTTTTTTAAGCTGAGCTCCAGCCGAGTTTGCCTAGGTTGGAGTCAAACTTAAGCTTGTTCACAAGCCTTAACGTGTCAAAATATAATATATTTATTCTTTCATACTGGTCTACAATTTCAATAAAAATAAGTACATACAAATATAAAATTAAAAAAATGATATTAAAATTTAAGTTTATAGTACATTTAAAAGTTTATACATGGACAAGTTAAATAATTTTCATGATGTACATGTAAAACTTTAAACATATTCAAGCTTGCACGTGATATTCTTATGAGATATACATATATACTCCAAATTCGCGAGCCGAATACTGTTAGGTCTAAGTTCGGCTCATTATTAAACGAGTCTAAAATTGAGGTTTAGGTTCTGCTCATTTTGTACTCGTACAAGATTTTACTGAGTCGAGGCTCGAATAGTTCACAAATACCCCACTTCATTTACAACCCTAGTTACAATTGTGTATCTTCTAAAACAATTACTATCCTGGTGCATATCAAAGATACCCAAAAGGCAAAAAGAAAGAGTCAATGCCCTGGTATAGCCAATGGTCTACATGTCATTTCCTCGTCCTTCAAGTCCCGTCGTGGGAGTTTGTGATTCAAGGCTATAAGGGATAGCCTTTGGACTCCTTGTAAACTTACTTATTAACTACGCCCTAACCCCTGTATATATCGCTTGTAGCGGTGTAAATTTGGCCCTGCACGGCCCTTAAATAATCAGGCTCGGGTTGGCCTAGTCCAAGTCCATCAGGCTCCTGCCAAAAAATTAAACCGGGGTAGGTTTGCCCCATGTTAAATATTCTAGGCCCATGCCAAGCCTACAGCTGTTACATATGATGACTAAGGGTTCTGGCCTAGGCCATTTAGGGCCTTCTTCTTAGAATTTATATTTCTCGAAGCAAAATTAATCCTTGAATTAATTATTATTTTTTACACTTCAAACTTAAGGGCATTTTAATTAGTACAAGTGTGTTATTGTGTGCATGATTTTGAAAACAATGTGTGGAATATAAAATATATTAAATAAATCATGAATAAAAATACTTCTTTCTATCAAACAAGCCATGAATGGTATTACATTACAAAATTTTCAAATTTGAGTATATAAATTGCATGACTATAGGTCAAGTACACCCATATTAGCTTGCACCTATAAACCTGATAGTCATTTGCATACTCCATCTCAAAAGATTATATAATCTATTTGCAATAAACAAAAGTTTTAATTATATATATATATATATATATATATATATTTGGGTAAGTAATTACATTTATTGTTTTAAAAACTAATCATTAGAGTCGGATAGCTCTAGTGAATTGCTCATAAACTTAGCTTCTCGATCAATTTGAATCTTCATTTGCTAATCGTTTTGATAACTCTTATCAGCATACAAGGCATCTCTCTCGTCATCATAGAAAAAGAAAATAGGTTGCTCCCACTGAATAAATCAAACCAAGATTACCGAAAAAAAAAAAAAACAGTACAAGATTACCAACAAAAAAAACAATCACTGTGTTCGTTTCCTGTTTTTGAGCCAAAAATGTTTGAAATGCACTTTTCCCAAACAAAAGTCTCCAGAGATGAAGTTGACACGCCACCCCATTTCCAGTCAACAGTGGGCTTGACCAGTAACTCACCAAAAGGTTGGTCAGACTTTGAGGAGAGAGGGAGACATGTGCGGCGTGGGAAAAATTGGTGTGTCAGCAACAAAAGGAAACAAACGGCTAGGATCCGGTCAAACGGTAATAAGGTTCTGTATATGTCGTTGGATTGGTGGAGTCTGACGTGGCGTTAATTATTAAAAGCCTCCAGCTTCCCAACAAGTCCAAGCTGGCAGAGGGGTTCGGTTTTTGTCCGAGGCGTGTAAGGAAAGGAAGAAAAGTGTGGGCCCTAAGTTTTTTCCATCCGATCACTCTCTCTAAGTTATTTATTTTAGAAATACAAATCCACGTTTTGCAAAGGGAAACGAGCACAGCGAATATTCAAAAGTACGTGGCGCTTAAAAGACTTTAGGACTTGTATTGCACGATAAACCCAACAAGACTTGTAGTATATATATGTCTATGTTTTTATTGCCGTGTATAAAAATCTGAATTAAAAAATTTAACGGGCTTGAATCGGGCTAAAAATTCAGACTTAGGGCCAGGTTAATCGAGTAGCCCAACGGGCCGGGCTTCAAAACCTCCAGCCCAAGGCCTACATATAGGGACCGGTGGGCCTAGGCCCGGGCTAAATTTCAACAGGCTCGGGTGGGTTTAGGCCATTTGTCCAAATTTACACCCCTTACCATCCAACAAAAGTAAAAATAATTTGCCATGGTATTCGAACTCCATTCGGGGAATCAATTGTTGGCCTAGTTATGAGCTTTCGTTGTCTTGTTTGTACATCAAACTTGTGCTGGTTTTGGCTTGAAAAAATGGTAAAATGGAATTGAAAAAATGGCTATGAGGCTTTTTGGTGCTTTGTTATGAACCGAAGTGGCCTTTTTTATTAGGCTTTGCATATTCATTGGTTGAAGATATCTGGTACTTAGCATTTTCAGTTGCTTGACAACAACTCTACATATAGTGCGGCAAATCCTTTATTTCGTTAGCTAGACCTATTTGTGAGTGAGAACTAACATGTGACAATATTGTTGTTGTGTTTTTTCCTCGGGACGAGCCAGAATTATCGTACACCATGGTAGTGACCGAAAAATGTGACGTTTTCAGCTTTGGTGTTTTGACACTTGAGATTTTGATGGGATCGCATCCGGCGGAGCTCATTTCAAACCTATACACATCTGTTGATAACGGACAAATACAATTAGCAGATATCCTGGATACTCGTCTTCCGCCTCCTACCAGTCAAAAGTTTAAAGGTGAAATGGATTCCATCTTGAATCTAGCAATGCGTTGCTTACGTGTTGATCCACATTCTAGACCTACCATGTACGAAGTGTCTAAGGTGCTTGAGGTAAATGTTGGAGCTGGCAGATCGAGAGTCAATTTTTAAGTTTGGTAATTCTGTTAGAGACGGTGTTGAGTTGGTGGTCAGTTAGTTAAAGCTAGATATTTCCGTTGTGTAATAATAAGGCCCATCGTCAGGATTTTCAAACAGTAACTAATGTCAAATACCTTAATCAAGTTTCACGAGCCAACGATTTCGCGATGAACGGGAAATGCTGTAATTTTAATTGTCCCCTCGGGGCTATTTAATAACGATGATTGTTGTAAAGACGTGTCAATTATCCAGCTTCTACTTCGAATATTGGTTTTGATTTTTGAAATTAATTAATGAGAGCTTGTGCACAGGTCATGATTTTTCGGTTGTGGATTGTAGCTGTTTTTATTTGATTCTAGTTTTTCGTTGAATTGCTAGCTTAAAAACATGTACTTCAGATCCTCAAACCGTTCAAAGACTCGGGGCTCGACTTTAGTACCCTTTCATCCGCTTCTTCTTCAAAGAATGCCCCAAATTCCGACCACCCAATTTTCTGATGCACTAAAACGCTACATTCCAGTTTATTCAGTACAAATTCATCAAGAAGATTGATTACTCGTTATAGCGAATTTAGGCAGGGATTTGAGGCAGATAAATTGTTAGTTTATCATGTAAGATAACGAATGTGGGGGTGTTGATCCGGTTCCTCTTCAAGATCTGAGGTTCGGATTTTGATTGATCTGGGCTTCCCTCGATCTAGATGTGTTAGACAAGTTGGTGCCTAGCCCACTGGAACTCTGGAAGGCACTTGGATGCTAAAGTGAGTCTCAACTCTCAACTCAAGAAGTGAAGGCATACCTTGGTCTGATTTTTCACTGTACCGTATTTAGAGAGATCCTCTCGACTTGGGCTCCAAGTAAGCTATTGATGATCTTGTGTCTTGCATGACGCCACAAATAACAGCCTCTTGAACTGACGTTACAAACAACCACGCAGATCCTTAGTCTCCAATTTGGTCGGGTGCCAGATCCAGCCTAGCTAGGCGTAACTTCTCAATAGGTCCTGGGATCATGCGTATCTGGCCACTTGCCAATACCAGCGTATCGGCCATTGTGAATTGTTCCCAATGGCGGCCTTGTGCTAACTAAAGCCCGGGGTGCGACCGCTTTAGGTCCCAAAATATGCGAGTTTCGGGGGCCCTTCAAATTATGTGGTTCAGATTTTCAACATCATTCTCACCCTCTATTGTTTTCAATGAAAAATAAGAGTATCAAAGGCTATGTATGATTTTTACAAACGCTAATTTACAAACTACGGCCTCGAAAATCTCCAATTCAATTTTCAATATATGATCAAGGTAGGGTACATGCGTCACGAATGAACCCTTCTGTCCATACTAAAGACTTAAGAGAATTCTTCTAAATAAGAAACACTTGTGATACACACAAACATTTGTGCATTCCACGCTTCACGAATGAACCCTTCAGTTCAAATTATGGACTTGAGAGAAATCCTTTCCAAATAAGAAAACACTAGTGAGATACGCAATCATATGACACATGACACGCAGAGGAGAGGATATATGGCCATAGGTAGGGGTGCTCACGGTCCGGATTGGTCCGGATTGGCATGAATCCAATCCTAATCCGCGAGTCACGGTTTTTTGAAAATACAATCCGTGTCCGATCCAAAAGTCTCACGGTTCGGTTCCAATCCGAACCGCGAGTCACGGATCGGTTCCGGATTAATCCGCGGATTTTCAACTTATTCAGAAAAAACAACAAACTAAGGCAGCAAGACACTAGCAAGTAGCAAATGCACTAAATAGAAAATTCAAAGTTGGAAATCCCAATAAAAAAACAACAAAAGCAGTAAGGCAGATAGTTATATAACTGAACAAACAAAGGCACGAACTTATATTAGCACAAAAGATAACAGATAGTTACTTCCGGTTCAGTCACATAGACAATAGCAGATAGTTACTTCCAGTTCACTCACAAACAGAGAGTATATGTAGTAGCACTTATGACACGTTACCCCCCTAGATTTTATAGAGAGAACAATATTCGCACCATAACTCCTACAACAGTACAACCAAACCGTAAGTCTGCTAAATTAACAATATCTATATAACTATAATTATAAAAGTGATAAAATTATATATAATAAAAATCTCACGGTCCGGATCGGTTAATCCACGGTTTCAAAATCAAAATCCGTGTCCGATCCAAAAGTCACGGTTTTTTATTTTTTGAATCCGTGTCCGGACCATTAATCCACGGTTAAAATCCAAAAGGTACGGATCGGTTCGGTCCGGACCGGATTCACGGTTCACCGGTTTTTTTGAGCAGCCCTAGCCATAGGCACAACAAGGTACTTTGCCGCCAACATGATTCTAACCATTCATGTAGAAAGCTCGACGCATTTTACCAATCTTTCAAATACGTGATCCGAACGGCTTGGATCATGTTGTTGAGTTTGAGACGAGGCCTCTATGACCGGCAAAGCAGCCTAATGTGCCCCTTAATTGCATGTTCTCCAGAGTCCAGACGCGTGCACTTATTTTCTAAAAATATTGTTATTTGGCTTGTCAACAAGTGAACTCTGTAGTTGAGCAAAAAGTCCAAGTCTTCGGGCCGAAAGCATTAAATTGTTGGAAAATGAATGGCATGGTCCTGTATGTTACTACTTTTTGGCTATAAAAGGGTTAACTCTGTTAACTTCAAACCGCCAATACTCTCATAGTCTCATGCCCTTTCGTCGCACCTGTCAACCCATCATAGAAGAACCTTGGGATATTGGAATATTGCACGCACGGACAGATCTAGGAATTCAAACTTGTGGGGGCACCTTGTTAGTTCTAATCGCGCAAATTTTTTTTTCCCAGTCAACGATCATGCTAAATTGAGACATTTATTGTAAAACTATAGAATTTATAATGCATACTTTTATAAAAGAAAGAACAAAACTTTTAGAGTATGGTTTACATTGACATTGACAAGTCGTTAAAATATTGAGGTGGTTTTATTGATGACAAATATTTCTTCACAACAGTTAAAAATTAAAGAAAATCAAACGATAAATCTTTATATAAACATACGATTTATGAAATAATAATTATAAATGAACCAGCGAACGAAAGTTTTAGCACAAAATTAATTCTACATTTTTATTTTTGAGATATGTGTAATAATCCAATTTTTAATAATAAAAAAATTAGGATTATTTGATTTATTATACTAGCAAAGTCCTGAACATATATAAGAAAAAATGGGGTTTTTTTGTGTTGCAAATTTTTTTTGGAAAATCCGATCCGTCCAATGTGTTCAGAAGGTGTTTTCAAGTGTCCATGGGGAAAATCTTCAAAAACAAATACCGGGAAAGGCTTGATCCAAGCAGTTTTCGCAAAAACTGTATTTATATATTTTTGCGAAAACTGCTTGGATCAAGCCCTTCCTGGTGTTTTTTTTTTTTGAAGATTTTCCACGAGGACCCTTGAAAACACCTTCTGAACACATTGGACGGATCGGATCGTCAAAAAAATTTTTGTATAAAAAGTCTGGAAATCAAAAGTCCGGATTAGATCCTTTACTTATATATATATATTTATTTGCTCACATGTTATATGCATATACCCACCTACACATATACACATGCTCCCCACTCCTCCAACCACCAAAACCAACACTCTCACGTGGATTCTTCCCCAGCAAAATTATTAGCAAGCCATGGGTCTTATAAAAACAAACCCATTTATGCCTTGCCTATTTCCTATGTCGGCAGAGAGACAAAGAGTTAAAGCATGAGGAAAAAAAATAAAGAGTTTGGGTTTGAAACCCAACTGTCCCTAAACTTTGAAACCCTCTCCTTCTTTCCTTTTAAATCTTCCTACGTGGACTTTTCCCCACCAAGCTCCTACCAATCTGCCTTCCCTTATTTAGACAAACTTTGGGTTTGAATATTCGAGTATAACAAGTGTTTATGCTCTCACATATTGACTATCATTTCCAACCTTTTAGCTTCCGAGAACTACACAAAATCCAGTCCAGAGGCAGCTATAAACACTGAACCAGGTTCAGCTGTTAAACATCCCGAAACCGACCCAAAACTTCCCAAAAACTCACCCGAACTAGCCACCGGTGGAGCTCCATTGCCGTGCGACTTAGCCGTCGACCCAACTCTATTTTTACTCCGTTACGTGCTAGAACTTCGGAGGAGAGGTAGCATACGTAGACTCTTATTCCACTCTCCCTAAATATATTATGCGTAATATAGGCCTGTTTTTAATGCTCGATTGATGCGCGACATATGTTTACGATCCATAAAAATAAGTTAATAAACTCAAGTGTATAATCTGTCTTGATGTCAAACAGATCAGTCTACTTGGGAAAATGTTATAAAAAACTATGTACCTCCGATTGTGTTGAATCTTATGTCAAATTGTTTTTTTCTTTTTTTTTTTTTTTTTTGAAAATGTCAGCATATCATTCAAAACGCCATACGGCATCGATTACAACGAAATACAGGAAAGAGACCAAAACCACTAACAAGTGACACGAGTACGGCAAGAGACACTAGGCCACCGACTCTCGGACACACCTGCCGAAGCAGACCCGACACCAGGGACGTGGATTATGAATCCTATTCACAAGCAAGCGGTAAAGAATCCCAACGGATTCCCAGCTCGATCCATTAAGCAATACAGCGCAGTAGTAATCGAGAAAAACTAACTAAACAGAAACTGGTGCCAATGTAATAAAAAACACAGCAACTAGAGCACACAAACTGCTGCAGAAAAACAAAAAACTATCTGATTACATCGAATAACCCAGAAACTGGTACAAACCGAGCCTCCACGAGTCGCCTCACTGAGATGTCCGAGTCACACTGAGTCGCCCCATAGAGATGCATCGAGTCACACCGAGTTTCCGAGTTCGCCGATCAATCACTTCCCCGGACAAGACCAAGCTCCCTTAGCCGCCGCCCATGGCGTAGGAGAGCTTTATTAGCCGGAGGGGGCAGAGACACCCAAGATCAACCCATCGTCAGATCCGAGTCAACCCGAGTCAGCGGACGGAAAAGGAAAGGAGCGGAGGTTTTGGGTGAGGAAAGGTTGTGGATCTGGGGTAAGGAAGTGCGGAGGTGGAGAGAATGAAAGGGATATGACGGTTAGAAGCAAGGAGACGACGAAACGGCCATGGGTTGAGTGGTGGGTGTCCGGCAAAGCAAGGAGGAGGAGGGGTGGGGCGGCAGCCCCACCCCTCAAAAACGCAAACGGACAGAAGAAAGGAGGGAGATTAAGGGGTGGAATAAGAGGGGAAGGATGAAAAAACGGCAGAAAAGGAAGAAGAAAAGGGGGAGAAGAAGGCCGGAAGGGGGTGGAGGCCGGCAGGGAGGGATAAACCCTAGGTAACCTAACTTTTAGAGAGAGAAACTCTCAAGGCAGTAGTAGGTCCTAATCTTATGTCAAATTGTAGATATACTTATTATCTTTAAAACGTTTCTAGAATCGCTTAAATCGGATTTATAGAACTCCAGAAAAATTGATTTTAGTAAACAATGGCGAATCTGGACGGGAAAAATTTGAAGGCGTGTTTATCTAACTTAATCTCATTTTTAGCAAAAGTGTTCTCTACAAATATTGTTCATAACTTCCTAATATATAAATCTGTTAAGTTTCATGAAATTTGGAGATGTTTTGATATGGTTTTGAGAATCGTTTTTTGAAAACCGAAATGTCTTACATAGTTATCTTGTCGAAGTTTTATCAATTTATTGGAACCCTTAAACATTTTATTTTTCAATTCTGTTCCTACTGGAAGTCAAGTGTGATGTTTAGAACTTGTACCAATTTTTATAGCTTTTAATTTCATCTTTCGAGTTCCTAAATAATTCAATTTCCATCTCGAGTCAAAACCGGACAGCTTACGTTCAAGAGTAATTTGCGTGAGCTTAAAATTAGAATTGGGAAATATGTTCTTGAGACAAGTTGATCCTAACTTTCTAAATAACTTTGTGGTAGAATTTTCTAACAATCGGAATACATTTGAGTTGTGTAGTTGGCTAAATACTAAAGTGTGCATAATCTGTGTTTTTCGGTTTATAAAAAAATTGACTAAATAAACTTACATGCTAAGTTTGTCATACTCAAAAGTCATAAGGATAAGATTTGAATATTTTATGTGAATTGCTTTCTCTTACATTTATCATTATCGCTTTGCTCTGCTATTCAGTTATTATTATTGTGAATGCTAGAATGGACAATTAGGTTCCCGGGTTGGATTGCGATTTTAGAGATTCACCTAGACGTTGTTAAGTAAAGGAAATTGGAAAGTTTTAATTGATGGGTGATGGGAGGTTATCCCGAGACCGAGATGGGAGGTTTTCCCGAGATGGTCCTAATTTGGGAGTAAGAGATTGACGGTGATATTGTTATGGATCGAAACCCTGAGTTATGATGTTGCGTGATTCCTCCTTAGTGATTAGACCTTCTTCTTCGTCAGAAAACTGTGATATCCACTTCGCGAGTGGATCTAATTCACTCGACAAGTTCCACTGTGGAACGGCTCATGAGGGCTGTGTGTACTGCGCCGATCGAAAGGGGTCTTTCTGCATTCATATCTTTTATTGATGCCGCAAGAAAATCTAGGCTCAAATCGATTTTCATATCAGATTTGAGTCTGCTCGTTTCAAGACAGAACACACACCAAGAAGAAAAGGAAAACTGAGTTTCCGACGATCGGGACAACACCATCGAGATTGTCTGGGTAAGTGGAACCACATATTTGGGGTTTTGTTTTGTACACTAACAGATTTGGGGTTTCTAAGACTTAGGGTTTTGTTTTGTAATTTCTGATGCCTGATTTGGTGTTCGAAGACTTAGGGTTTTGTTAAAGACTTTAAGTACACTAGCAGATTGGGGGTGTGTAAGGAGACGTACATGGCGGAATTTCTGTAGTTTGAAACTGAGCTAGATGACCCTTTAGAGAGGTTGGAATAACAAATCAAAGCTCCCTGTGGTGAGTTAAGTCACTGTTGATAACTGAACCTGTGTCTCCATCCTGTGTTCACGTTTTGAGTTTTGTTTTCTTTTTTTCCTATTGATAGGAAGTGCAGTTCTCATAACCTACTTAACTGCAGATATTGAGAGTTTCTTGCTCTTGACTATGTTGGGGCTACAATATCATGCCCTTACTCCAGTCATAAAATACCTCCTTTCTATCTATATGAAAACCAGGAGTCATATGCCTACTTGTTGTGGGACACTTTCCTGGATTTCGATCTAGAGGAGGATGACCACTAGGATTATAATCTGAAGAGAGGGATGTTAGGGAGTGAGTTGCTTTTTTAGGTTAAAAGTGTGCAGTAGATTCCATTTTCTGAATTAAGCGCAAGGTAATTGTAATATGACATTTATTGGACCATCTATGTTGCAGTGTCAAACTGGTCTCATCTCTGCCCTTAAAGACCATCTTTGTCATATTTTACCTCATTTAATTATTTTGGTCATACTATCTCATTCTGTTTTGTTGTTTCTCCTTGATATGAATAATGGTTCTGGGCATAATTTGCTGAAATTTGATTTATAAACCAGGTGGAGGATTTGTTTTGCATTGTGATTTTGTATGTTATTTTGGTTTTGTATTGGGATTAGTAAATATTGATGGTACTTGTTTCTCTTTGCACAGATTATGACAGTGGAGGAGGACTTGCTGGCATGTGGACTTTTGATTATTTATGGGTTTTTGTTGTTGAATACCTTAAATCATGAGGTTGTATAACTATATATTGCAATTGGTAGTGTAATGGGATTGTGTTCGATGATTTTCTATAGTTTGAGGAATATTGAAAAGCTTAAATTGTCAATTTGTTTTGTGCCATTTTGTGTTCGAATGCATGGGTTTTACATATTGAACCTCAAAAGCAACGCATGTAGAATAGAATTTTCCATTTTTTTTTTATATAAAAAGTAGAACTTTTGTGACTACAATTTGGTCACTATTATGTATCTAATTAAATTAGTCACGGAAACCATCTTCCGGTGACCAATGTTTTGGTAGGTAAAGTGCATCATTTAGTGACCAACGCTTTTCAGTGACCAAATTTGGTGGTCAACAAAGGGCACCATTTAGTGACCACCATATTTTTGGTGACTAAATCAAAAACTAGTCGCCAAATGTACTTTTCGGTGACTAAAAGTGAAATTGGTCATCAAATACCTTCAGCAAGTAGGCATAGGTGACCAAATTTTTTTTGGTCACGGTACACTTTTTGTGACTAAATAGGGCCTTTTAGTGACTAAATTCTTAGTCACTAAATGTGTAATTTCTTGTAGTGCAAACAAGTCCCCAAATGGGGTTTTTTTTTCCAGCACCTCCTTGTGATGGTCCCTCACGTTCAATTCCTTCATCAAGCTCATAATTCTACCAAGGCTACTCCTATATGGTGTCACATCCACCTCCATGGCACCGGCCTCATTTTCCTCCATCTGTGCAGTTGTAGGTGTAACCCCATTCTTCTTTGCCTTGGTGATTTTGAACGCACATTTGTGGAAGCTGGTGTCTTTGTTTCCTTCCTCTTAGTTTCTTAAGCCTTGGCTTCAACCGAAAGGGAGACTTTTTCAGGTTTGTTGTACTCTTTGAAACAACAATAACCACAAAGATAAAGTTAAAAACACAAATTTGCCATGGTAAACTGATAAATAATAGAACTGAAACCAGTGTTTCTAGCGCAAATCATTAATTCATGGTAAAGCCTAACATAGTTCATGGTACGTAAAACCATAACTCAGTTCCTGATAAACATTAAACGACCACCGAAATAAAACCACAAAGATAAAACAACCACCACCACAAACAACAATAACCATAAAGATAAGTATTATTGTAAATTTCAGGGTCTCAGAATGGCAACGACATAGATTGTCCAATATAATACTTTGAAGTTTCAGTTTCATGACCCTGCTCCTTGTTAACTTCACTAGGCTAGGTAAATCAGCTCCAATTATGCAGTGATTCTTGTATAGGCTTCCAAGAGTACTGCTAAATGCTTGGTGATATTTAAGACACAAATAGTTAAGAACGTTGACATGGCCATGCCCTTCTATCTTTGAACAAAGGACAATTATTTATGGTAAACTAAAAAACCATGAAACTGAATTCATCTCGCAAAAACCATTCATGGTAAAACTCTAAAAGTTCATGGTAAAATCCGAAATCAATTCACGGCAAACCCTAAAATGAAACTGAAAAAATAGATCGTAGAATTTGCAACTAAAATTGAAATCCATTCATGCTAAATCAGTCCATCTAGCGACAAGAGCCATTAGAAAAACCTTAAAATAACCAACCATGAAAACTGAAAAAAAAAAAAAAAAAAACTTACGAATTCAAGCCATTGTACGTCAATATACATTTTTCGCGTGGCGAACCCGGAAGACGAACTGTGGTGGGCGATGGGGTAAGAACGTCTAGAATATGGCGGGAAAAAGGACGACGCTGTTTTTCCATGGTGGGCGATGATGGCAATGATCGGCGGAGGAGGACGATGGCGGGTGGACGCCGATCGAGGTTTGCGTTGGGCAGTGGCAGAGGAGGACGAACGATTTTCTGGGTAAGAGGTTTGATTTGTTTGGGATTTCTTTGTCTGGGTGCGATGAAGATTGGGACGAATGGTTTTATGGTTTCTGGGACGAATGGTTTTGTCGTGGTGGGTGATTTGTTTGTCTGGGTTTAATATGATTGAGGATGAAGATTGACCATGGTGGAGTAACGAGATATTAGGGATTGGGTTTTATCCCCAATCCCGTAATTGCGACAGAGGACCTCATAATTTTGAAAATAGTCCACTACCTACCGCCCTATATATGCAACTTTTAATTTAGTCCTCAATCCCTTAATATGCTACAATTATATACAAAGGGCATTTTAGGATTTATTTGAATCTCGGGATGGAAACACAACTCCTAAATAGGCCTAGGATGATTTTCTAATTTCAAATGACTAAAAGGATGATTATTTAAGTGTCCCATAAAAAAATTACACAATTCAAAAGGTTTATTAGTTTACGTACCCAAATCAGTGGAATCTCTCTCTCTCTCTCTCTCTCTCTCTCTCAACAAACGCATGGCAAGCATTTTGCTCGGCATCAAGGCAATATTCAATGCACATATTTAAAAAATTGTGCGTTGAATACAAAGACAAGAAATTCGCATTTTAGCATTTTGCAGATGCAGTATTTTTTTTGCATAAACTCTGTATTTCTCCTCAACCCAGTTATCTGGACCATATAAGCACTTGTTTTTTGTTTCTCATAAATGAGTCGGAATCTCAGTCGTTGGATGGTTCAATAATAATTGATTTTATATAATTGTACGAATAATTTCGTGGCACTTCGTCAATGACAAAACTAAGCGTCTGTCTCAATCCAATAAAAGGTATGCTAGAAACCAGATTCTAGTGCAATATCCAAGTTTATTAAAGACCCTATACCCAGTGGGAACAATTGGTTATTCACAGATATTTTTGGCCCATTGTTTATTGACTGATTGATTCACGCAAAATTGAAAACTTTGGGAATTACTAGTATTCATTTGCCCACTAATAGATGATTTTGCCTCCTAGAAATGCAACACGAGTAATATTTGAGTGATACTCATGCGTTTTTGAGATGACATGTATTTGGAGACGTCTTATTTTGTGTTCTTATATAATGATTAATAGAATTTGATATTGTTTTGCCATTCTCGTATGATGATTATTGCTATAATTATTTTTTAAGTGTTCACTTTTAAGGGTATAATTTTTAGTTTGGGCCTTGAGCACAAAAAAAACCCTTGGGCCGCTAAGAGCAATTGAGGTGCTCCGACTTAGCTCTCCGTCCAAAACAGTACTTCTCATTTACTAAAGTACCCAAGTCATTTATAGAAAGACAAATACGCGTGCGAGGGAGGGATAATCTAGTCCCAATGTTTCATGCAGTAGTACTGAGGCATGCTTTTCTGGCTCGGGGTAGATTCGGTGGGAATTATATTTTTTGACTCAGTCGAGTATGGATGTAGAAGAACTACTCTCAAGTCTTATGAAACAATGCATTGGCTGTTATTCTTCAGTTTTAATTGTACTATTTTGCATTGCTAGTCGTTTTTGTGATTTTTATGACTTGATTGTATCACTAGTATCTTCTACTGTCTAAATCCTCAACAATGTACAGGAAGTAGCAGTCAAAAAGCTATTTATGAATGGAAGTTTCGAGAATGGGGAGATCAAGAGCTTTGAAAATGAGATAGCAACACTGACAGAAATAAGACACCGGAACATAGTGAAACTCTACGGCTTTTGTCACCATGACAAGCACACTTTCTTGGTTTGTGAGTACATGGAAAGAGGAAGCTTGGAAAATGTTTTGAGCAGAGAGAAAGAAGCTATGGAGTTGGATTGGAGTAAGAGAGTGAATGTAGTTCAAGGGGTTGCTCATGCTTTATCTTACTTGCATCATAACTGCGTGCCTCCCATAATTCATCGAGATATATCGAGCAAGAATGTTTTGTTGAACTCCGAAATGGAGGCTTGTGTCTCGGATTTTGGCACAGCAAGGTTTTTGAAGCCTGATTCTTCAAATTGGACCGCAGTTGCAGGCACTTATGGATACATTGCTCCAGGTAACTTCAAATGTTCTTTGGAAAGTTTCACAACAAAACTCATGCAATTTACATCTTTCAAAGTTTACTTAATGTTATGTTAAGCCCATGCAAATTCGAAAGTATATGGATACAATTAGGGATGCAAACAAGCTGAATCGAGTCAGGCTTTATGATGTTCAGATTTTGTTAGTTTAGTTTTCAAACAAACTCGATCCGAACTCCAACTCAATGAAATTTTTTTGAGCTAAGCTCCAGCCGGGTTTGCCTAGGTTGGAGTCAAACTCAAGTTTGTTCACAAGCCTTAACGTGTCAAAATATAATATATTTAATCTTTCATACAGGTCTACAATTTCAATAAAAATAAGTACATACAAATATAAAATTAAAAAATGATATTAAAATTTAAGTTTATAGTACATTTAAAAGTTTATACATGGACAAGTTAAATAATTTTCATGATGTACATGTAAAACTTTAAACATATTCAAGCTTACACGTGATATTCTTATGAGATATACATATATACTCCAAATTCGTGAGCCGAATACTGTTAGGTCTAAGTTCAGCTCATTATTAAATGAGTCTAAAATTGAGGTTTAGGTTCTGCTCATTTTGTACTCGTACAAGATTTTACCGAGTCGAGGCTCGAATAGTTCACAAATACCCCACTTCATTTACAACCCTAGTTACAGTTGTGTATCTCCTAGAACAATTACTATCGTGGTGCATATCAAAGATACCCAAAAGGCAAAAAGAAAGAGTCAATGCCCTGGTATAGCCAATGGTCTACATGTCATTTCCTCGTCCTTCAAGTCCCGGTCGTGGGTGTTTGTGATTCAAGGCTATATAGGGATATAGCCTTTGGACTCCTTGTAAACTTACTTATTAACTACGCCCTAACCCCTGTATATATTGCTTGTAGCGGTGTAAATTCGGCCCTGCACGGCCCTTAAATAATCAGGCTTGGGTTGGCCTAGTCCAAATCCATCAGGCTCCTACCAAAAAATTAGGCCGGGGCAGGTTTGCCCCATGTTAAATATTCTAGGCCCATGCCAAGCCTACAGCTGTTACATATGAAGACTAAGGGTTTGGGCCCGGGCCATTTAGGGCCTTCTTCTTAGAATTTATATTTCTCGAAGCAAAATTAATCCTTGAATTAATTATTAATTTTTACACTTCAAACTTAAGGGCATTTTAATTAGTACAAGTGTGTTATTGTGTGCATGATTTTGAAAACAATGTGTGGAATATAAAATATATTAAATAAATCATGAATGAAAATTTCTTTCTATCAAACAAGCCATGAATGGTATTACATTACAAAATTTTCAAATTTGAGTGTATAAATTGCATGACTATAGGTCAAGTACATCCCAATTAGCTTGCACCTATAAACCTGACAGTCATTTGCATACTCCATCTCAAAAGATTATATAATCTATTTGCAATAAACAAAAGTTTTAATTATATATTTATTTAATTTTTTTTTTGGGTAAGTAATTACATTTATTGTTTTACAAACTAATCATCAGAGTCGGATAGTTCTAGTGAATTGCTCATAAACTTAGCTTCTCGATCACTTTGATTCTTCATTTGCTAATCGTTTTGATAACTCTTATCAGCATACAGGGCATGTCTCTCATCACTTTGAATCTTCACTTTGAAAATGGGTTGCTCCCACTCAATAAATCAATCCAAGATTACCAAAAAAAAAAAAAAAGCAGTCCAAGATTACCAACAAAAAAAACAATATTCAAAAGTGGCGCTTAAAAGACTTTACGACTTGTATTGCAAGATAAACCCAACAGGACTTGTAGTATATATATGTCTATGTTTTTATTCCCGTGTATAAAAATCTGAATTAAAAAATTTAACGGGCTTGAATCAGGCTAAAAATTCAGACTTAGGGCCAGGTTAATTGGGTAGCCCAACAGGCCGGGCTTCAAAACCTCCAGCCCAAGGCCTACTCATAGGGACCGGTGGGCCTAGGCCCGGGCTAAATTTCAACAGGCTCGGGTGGGTTAGGCCACTCGTCCAAACTTACATCGCTAACCATCCAACAAAAGTAAAAATAATTTGCCATGGTATACGAACTCCATTCAGAGAATCAATTGTTGGCCTAGTTATGAGCTTTTGTTGTCTTGTTTGTACATCAAACTTGTGCTGGTTTTGGCTTGAAAAAATGGTAAAATGGAATTGGGAACTGTCTATAACCAATCAAACGCGCTCAACCCTGGTTATGAGGGTTTTTGGTGCTTTGTTATGAACGGAAGTGGCCTTTTTTATTAGGCTTTGCATATTCATTGGTTGAAGATATCTGGTACTTAGCATTTTCAGTTGCTTGACAACAACTCTACATGTTCAAACAAGTTTAAAATCACTACAATCTAAATATAGTGCGGCTGCAAAAAAAAATCCTTTATTTCGTTAGCTAGACCTATTTGTGAGTGAGACCTAACATGTGACACTATTGTTGTTGTGTTTTTCCCTTGGGATGAGCCAGAATTATCATACACCATGGCAGTGACCGAAAAATGTGACGTTTTCAGCTTTGGTGTTTTGACACTTGAGATTTTGATGGGATCGCATCCGGCGGAACTCATTTCAAACCTGTACACATCTGTTGATAACGGACAAATACAATTAGCGGATATTCTGGATACTCATCTTCCGCCTCCTACTAGTCAAAAGTTTAAAGGTGAAATGGATTCCATCTTGAATCTAGCAATGTGCTGCTTACGTGTTGATCCACATTCTAGACCTACCATGTACGAAGTGTCTAAGGTGCTTGAGGTAAATGCTGGAGCTGGCAGATCGAGAGTCAATTTTTAAGTTTGGTAATTCTGTTAGAGACGGTGTTGAGCTGGTGGTCAGTTAGTTAAAGCTAGATATTTTGCTCTCGTTCTATATTTCCGTTGTGTAATAATAAGGCCCATCGTCAAGGATTTTCAAACAGTAACTAATGTCAAATACCTTAATCAAGTTTCGCGAGCCAACGAATTTCACGATGAACGGGAAATGCTGTAATTTTAATTGTCCCCTCGGGGCTATTTAATAGTGATGATTGTTGTAAAGAGGTGTCAATTATCCAGCTTCTACTTTGAATATTGGTTTTGATTTTTGAAATCAATTAATGAGAGCTTGTGCAGGTCATGATTTTCCATGATTTTTGAAATCAATTAATGAGAGCTTGTGCAGGTCATGATTTTTCACTCGTGGATTGTAGCTGTTTTTATTTTATTCTAGTTTTTCGTTGAATTGCTAGCTTAAAAACAAGGACTTCAGATCCGCAAACCTTTCAAAGTCTCGGGGCTCGACTTTAGTACCCTTTCATCCGCTTCTTCTTCTGACCACCCAATTTTCTGATGCACTAAGACGCTACATTCCAGTTTATTCAGTACAAATTCATCAAGAAGATTGATTACTCATTATAGCGAATTTAGGCAGGGATTTGAGGCAGATAAATTGTTAGTTTATCTTGTAAGATAACGAATGTGGGGGTGTTGATCCGGTTCCTCTTCTAGATCTGAGGTTCGGATTTCGATTGATCTGTGCTTCTCTCGATCTAGATTTGCAAGACCAGTTACTCAGTTAGTGCCTAGCCCATGGGAAGGCACTCCGATGTTAGAGTGAACCTCAACTCTCAACTCAAGAAGAAGGAAGTACAGAGCTTGCATGAACATTAACGGCATATCTTGGTCAGATTTTGCACTATACCATATATAGAGAGATCTTCTTGACTTAGGCTCCAAGTAAGCTATTGATGATCTTCTGTCTTGCATGACGCCACAAATAGCAGCCTCTTGAACTAACGTTACAAAAAACCACGCAGATCCTTAGTCTCCAATTTGGTCGGGCTTATCATGGCCTAATCCGGCCTACCTAGGCGTAACTTCTCAACTGGACCTGGGCTCATGTGTAGGCCACATGTCAATAGCAGCGTGTCAACCATTGTGAATTGTTCCCAACGGCGGCCTTGTGCTAACTAAAGCCCAGGGTGCGACTGCTTTAGGTCCCAAAACATGCGGGGGCCCTTCAAATTATGTGTTTTAGATTTTCAACATCATTCTCACCCTCTATTGTTTTCAATGGAAAATAAGAGTATCAGAGGCTATATATGATTTTTTTTTTTTTTTAAACGCTGATTTACAAACTACGGCCTCCAAAATCTCTAATTCAAGTTTTCAATATATGATCAAGGTCGGGTACATGCGCTAGGAATGAACCCTTCCGTCCATACTAAAGAATTAAGAGAATTCTTCTAAATAAGAAACACTTGTGATACGCATAAACATTTCTGCATTCCACGGTCCACGAATGTAGCCTTTAGTTCAAATTATGGACTTGATAGAAATCCTTTCCAAATAAGAAAATACTAGTGAGATACACAATCATATGACACATGACATGCAGAGGAGAGGATGACCGTTCACAACAAGGTGCTTTAATTTACCGCCCATATGGCCCTCATCTCGAGCTCAAAACATGATTCTAGCCCATTCATGTAGAAGAGCTCAAGAGTCAAGCTGGAGTGAACTACCAATGCACAAGGAATGGTTAAGCTTATGTCCTGTACAGAAAAAGGTGGTTAATAAAAACAATAAGAGGTTGAAAAACATTGGTGATTTAATAGGTCTTCCAAAAGCCAGAAAAGGTAGGAAAAAGAGGAACAAATGTGTTTTGGTCAGGTCGGCCATAGCGGCAGCAACGCTTTCTATTTTTTCGAAAGGGATTAAAAACAGAAATAGGATCATTCTCAATGAAGAAGAAAACGCAAGGACAATCTCAAAGATCATGAGTGAACACTTCATGGGCTATGATGAGGAGGTGTTAAGCAATTTTATGGCTTTGGAGTAATCAAAGGTGGTGTTTCTTGTCCGGTCTCGGGTTTTTGGAGCAGCTTGGGGTGCTCAATAGTTTGGGGTTTCGATCATCTGGGTTACTACTTTTTTGTTTTTCAATAGGTGTGCTTTCGTGGGAGTGGTTTTGGTGTGTTGGGCTTCGGCCTTTTAGGTGAGCTTTGTCCCAGTGGTTCTCGTTTGGCTCCTTGCCAACCGTTTAGGGTCTAATATGGTTTGTTGCGTCTAGTGGTTGAAGTTCCTTCTCCCGTTGTGTTGGTCGCAATTTTCCCTTCCCTTTTAATTTTCGTTCTCATTTCAGAGATTAATAAAATTCTTTGCCTTTAAAAAAAAAATGTAGAAGAGCTCGACGCAATTTACCAATCGTTCAAATATGTGATCTGAACAGTTTGGATCATGTTGTTGAGTTTGAGACGAGGCCTGCATGACCGACAAAGCAGCCTGATGTGCCCTTTGTCCTCCAAAGTCCAGACGCTTGCACTTCTTTTCGAAAAGTATTGGCCTTGTTCGTTTCCCTGTTTAGTTTTAGTTTTAGTTTGGATGACATCATCATTTCCCTCATTTCTTTCTCTATGTCTCTCCACTCATTACACATGCTGACATCATCAAAACTAAACTAAACTATTTAACCAAACACAACCATTGTTATTTGGCTTGTCAACAATTGAACTCTGTAGTTGAGAAAAAAGTCCAAGTCTTGGGGCCGAAGGCAATAAATTGTTGGAAAATGAATGGCATGGTCCTATATGTTACTAGTCTTTGGCTATAAAAGGGTTAACTCCGTTAACTTCAAACCCCCAATACTGACTCTGCGATACTCTCATGCCCTTTCGTCGCACCTGCCAACCCATCATAGAAGAACCTTGGGATATTGGAATATTGCCCGTAGGGACAGATCTTGAAATTCAAATCAGTGGATGCACCTTTTTAGTTATAATCGAGCAATTTTTTTCCATATCTTGCTAAATAGAGACATTTATTATGGACTACAAAATTTATAATGCATACTTTTATAAAAAAAGGAACAAAACTTTTAGAGTATGGTTTACAAAATTAATTCTACATTTTTTTTTTGAGATATATATAATTTGTATGCTAAATATATCATTTATTACATAATTATGCTAAATACATAATATAATTTTTTTTTTAGATTTGAGCGGGGGTCACCGGGGGCACGTGACCCCGTGTGACCCTCCTTGGATCCGTCCTTGATTGCATGATCTATCTAATAGAACAGGGTGCTAAAAAAATCAGGGTGTTGCAACAGTGATCGATTTTGAATCAGTGTAGCGCACAAAAAAAAAAAATCAGCATAGATTTCTCAAAATCGATTTTGAATCGATGATCTTCAGTTTCACCTCTAATATAATGTTAAGTACAACGTCGGGTAAACAAAATAACAGGTGAGCTCTAATATAATGTTGTAGTGCTCACTCCATACACGTTTAAGGTAGCAGGTGGTGGCTAACTCATGCGATAGAGCTCTTGGATGTACCACACTACATCCTGGAATCGAGTCTCATTCCCCCCCTTCCCCGTGTAATAGATAAGGAAATGGCTACAATACACACCCCTTATTTGGGTGTACCATATGCACCTATTGTGTGGTCCAGATTGTGCCACCTCATCAGCAATCGTAAAATTTTTTAGGTTTTCGTAACTTTTCAGCAATATGATTCGTAACATTTTGGTGTGTCTCGTAACTTTTATAAAAAAATTCGTAACTTTTACAAAAAAATCGTAACTTTTACACAAAAATCATAACTTCTATAAAAAATTCGTAACTTTTGTAGGGCCCAAACAAGGGGTGTGTATTGTAGCCTTTTCCAATAGATAAGGTTGATGATTGGAAAACAAAAAATACACGTTCAAGGTAGTTTGTAATTGGATCTGAGTTTATCCAAGTCATATTGGGCACGAGTTATGTGGTGAAGCCTTTGCAATTACTCTCGAAAGGTTTTGGCCTTGAGCATGCAGTGGCGGGTCAATGCATATAAACACACACCAAGTCTTTTCTGGGCCGAAGACGTTGAATGGGTCGAAAATTGGATGTAAAATCCTGTTTGGGCAGGGGAAGAGTCCTTTTCAGTTTTTTCTCTATCTAGTCCAGTTAAGTTTTGGGCCTTTTTGGGCTCCTCCCGTGCCCACAACAATGATTAGAATAACATTATGTAGACCTTGAGGTAGATAAATTGTCTGTGTACGAAAGTAGCATATGACCAAACATCGATAAGTAAACGAACAAAACTGATTTGATTTGTATAAGAATAAAATGGGCAATTCTAAGTGTCAGATTATTTTTCATCATCTCATTTTCCCTGTATAAATCTATTTCGTTCATGTACCAATCAATATTCGATCAATCTAATTTTTTACATGAGTAACATACTAGACAAATTTCTACAATTTAATGATTCTAATCATTGGTGTGGCCCCGAGATGGACCCTCAAAAACCTAAAACTAGACCAGAATTGATAGGGAAAAACTGGACAGGGCCTCTTCTCGTTTGGCTGGCTACAAAAGGATGGGGTCTTTAACCCCATACCCTTCCAAACCTTTGATTTTTGCCTATTATATCTAGGGATGGCAATCGCGACCGAACCGATGGGTACCCGAACCGAAACCGCTATTTTTACCCGAACCATAACCGAAATATTCCCCGTGGGTATGGGTATGGTATGGGATATGGCCGAACCGAATGGGTATGGTTAGGGTATGGTTTGAGGTCATAATCGAACCGTGACCCGAACCGAACCATGACCCGAAACGAACCGAAATATGAAATTACATATTTACCCCTAAAATTTATAGTAATTGTGTATGTACCCCTGGCTATATATATACCCTTATTTTATATATACATATTACATAAACCCCTTAGGTATATTTTAAAATTACACTTTACCTCTCGTATATATATGTAAGATATTCACAGGTTAGGTTTTGGTCTTACATTCTGTACATTTTGAGACTCTCTTGACTGATATTTTATAGTATTATAATCTTGAGTCTCTTGACTGATATTTGTAGCATCCTTTTGTTATTTTTTTCATGTTTTTTCAATTTTTTTGAGATAATAAAATATCCTAAACTCAATTTATTCATGTTTTAATACGGTTTGAGGCGGGGTGGGATGGGTACAATTTGGTTACCCAAATGGGTAGCTATTTTTTCCTTCACAAAATCGGTTACCCGAAATTACCCGAACCCCGAATGGTTAGGTTATGGTTCATCCTCTCCCTTTTCCGAACCGAGCCCGAACCGAACCGAAACCCTTTGGGTTTGGGTGCGGATCGGCCAAAACCCGAACCGATCCGCCCATTGCCATCCCTAATTATATCCCTAATTTTCACATTAAGGATTCGAGCTATTTAGGTCATAGCTCTTGCAAAGCACACGATCTGTGAAAAGTGAGCCTGATCGTATGTCATTTAAAACACATGGTTTAAGTTTTTTTTTTTTTTGTCATCCGATATAGATCAGTAGAGTTAGCTGTTAGATGCTAGTAAACCACAAGAGTTGATCTCTTCTCCATAGGAGTCGAACCTAGAACCTCACCCTTATAAAAGGGGCTACACGACCAATTGGGCTAACTGCCCTAGTCACACATGGTTTAAGTTAAAAACTATTAACCATATACATTTTGCGAAACATACTCCTATTTGTTTACGTACTTATTCATCTCCAATCAAACTTCAATTTTATTTTTTGGATTCTCACTGAAATTTCGGAAAAGGACAAAAAAATGAAGGGTTTGGTGGGGTATAGCCGATTAGATTGTGCATGGGAGCTTAAACCAAAAGGATGAACCCCTACTCAGCCTTTGGAACGGTAGAATTTTTATTCTCATTTTTTTTGTTGGACTATAGGATATTAGTATATTAGTTAAGTACTTAAGTTAGATTACTACACAGATAATGATGCTCCGTCAACTCAAACCCCATATCTCCCAGAACCAAAATACTGCTACACGAACAACTTAACTAAAAGCCCTTGTCCTTTGAAGACTGGTACTTCTCTTTTAGTATTTGTCAGAAACAAGTTGGTTGTGAATCACTTGGGTTGCGTGGTACTTCTCTTTTAAGGCTAACGGCAACGGGAGGTAAGTGACAATTAGTTTGAAAAGGAAGGAGGGCATTGACATTTCAGAAAGTATAGAGGAGGTCTCTGTATTTGTCAGAAATCTCAGAGAGGTAAGTAAAATTTACCCCTATTAAATGTTCCGTGGCTAAGAAAAAAACAAGGTGCAGAGTATAATTTTTTGATAAATTAGCATCGGGCATGTGCTCAATACCAATCACTAGAGGCTATTACAATCTTCTAATGAGATATGCTACAAACACAATATTTTGCACAACAATGCATAAAATATGATTGTGTGATACTATTTCACAAGTAATTAATTTGATGAGATGCTATTCAACCAATGAGGCAGTGTCACACCACTCGTTGTCTATTTTGTTGTGAAAAGTGTTGTGTTAATAGACTCTCTTAATTTTAATTTCGTTACAAATTTTGTTGAAAAACTATCACCCTTTTTTTTTTTTGATAACCGGATGTTTAGGGCAGTTTGTGCCCACATCGACTAATTAAGAGACCCCAGGAAATAACGACCGGACATAACCCCATCACTTCTTTTTTTTTTTTTAGTTAATAAGGTTAATTTCCTCGATTATCTTCAGTGATTTTCATCATACTGTTGTCCACCGATTTCTCCAAGGGACAGGAGAAGCGGGAGTGGCCAACACCAAGTGGTGTAGAAGATGCGAGGGCGTGCCAGGAGAAGTAATCTCCAATAGAAATGTAGAAAAGCGCCTGAATATACTGACTAACTTCTTTCAAGCAATTGAGAAACTTGAGCTAAAGTTACAAGGGTTCGTGGGGGCCTTGAACAAGGACTTCCACAATTGAAGAAAATTACATAGAAAAGATTTCAGAGGGAGGGAGAAGAAAGAACGGAGAAGAAGTAGGAGATAGACATAGTTAGAAGAGATCGATCGACTAACTGCTTGAGTTAGGAGATAAAAACTAAATTTAATTTGCTGCTGTGAGCGATATTGGTGTTGGAACCCCTTCAATGTTGCACCATGACTTGTATTTATAGCCTCTGAGTTCCTTTGTAACTTCTGAAATGCAACCGCCCATGATCTCCTATAATCACGCCATGTCCTCTTGAAAATGCATGAGGGCGTGCCATGTGTCCCCTATTTGGCCGAAAATAACTAACCACGTTCTCAATGTAATTAATCACATGTTAATTCCGGCCCAAACCACTTGTTTTAGATAAACACCAACTCCTATAATTTAGGTAACAAACTTATCGCCTAAATTATAGATAATTCGGCTATTAATTAATATCCGAATTAAAATCAAAATGACTTCTAACCAATTTCTTTGCCACGTGTAAATTTTAAAATTTATGGTACAAACATTGCCCCCCATAAACTTTATTTTAGAAATAAAATGGAGTTTAATGAAAACATGCTTTTAGAAGATAAACGTAACAAGAGTCTTTAATTGGTAGGGGATAACGGCTATAAGAAACCGAATCGACTAGGACTCTAGTTACCGTTTAACCCCAACACGTGGCACAAATGAATTGGCTTGGGAAACGTTTCTGGAATATTCAGAATACTCCTTCCATACGTATTTATAAAAGATTTTAAGAGAGAGAAAGGAGAAAGATACGATTCTCAGTAAAACCCATTCTCTCTCTCTACCTTTACCCTTTTTATCGCCATAGCCAAAAGCTAGCCACTGTAGCAGTAAAAATCTCGTAATGGCTACACTTCGAGCACAAGCCTCCGTTGAGGATGAGAACAACACAGGCACCGTGATGAAGAAGCTGATTGCTGAGCATAAACCCGTCATTCGAGATGAGATTCTCTTTCAGGTACCTGATCAAACCGAACATTCTTCTGGATTGCCCAAACATGGGTTAGGGCCTTGTTTTTTAGATGAATTCCCAGAATACTTGGGCAAGTATTACCCACACGATGTTCCTCTTCCCTTGGCCCGATCTACTAAGGATTGGGCCCCTGATTGGGAAAATTACGGGAGGTCGAGGCCTTTTAAGATGTGGGTCACCTCTACTTCTGAATATAATGACTGGCTAGTTAGGATTGAGAAAGTAAAAAGGGATGTTTGGAAGAAAGCTGGGATCCATAATGCCATACTCATGAGCTATGATATGCCACCTCCTGACACCGCTCTCATTAGTGCCCTAGCATTCTTCTGGTCCACAAGTACGAACGCTTTCCACTTTCCCTGTGGACCTATGACGCCCACCCTCCAAGATGTGGCTTTTATCACCAGTCTTCGCCCCCATGGCATAGAGGCCAATGACGCTTTAGATCCTCCTAAGATAAGTTTTGAATATCCAAAGAAGAAGAAGGATATTACTTTTAACTATTTTCTGGAACAAAATGTCGTAACAGACCCTGCGGTTGAAGTCTCTGAAATGGAACACATAGCCTTCCTGATCTTCTGGCTAAACAAATTTATCTTCTGCAGCAGCCATTTAAAGATCACTCGATATTACACCGACTTGGCCAAAGCTCTCTCTGTTGGTCAGGAGATTGCTTTGGCCCCAATATTTCTCGCCCATTTCTACAGGTGTATGAAGGAACTGGTGGACCACAAGGTTTCAGGCTGCACCGGCCCTCTTTGGTTATTGCAATTCTGGGCGTGGTCCTACTTTTCTGATCTAGCTCCTGAAGAGACGCCAGAACAAAAGCAAAGAAAGAGATCAGGGGATAAAGTACTTTTACTTCCTTGCAGAAGATCCACGCCCCGAATTCTGGATGCCATTTGAAAGGAACTCCACTTGCTCTGACTGGCTGCAAACCCCTACGACGGCGTTATCCTCAGAAGATCCAGTTCATAGAGCAGTATGGGCCAGCTTCTTAGTCGCGAGGGATCTTCCGTATGGCATGGGCTCTGGTGGGCCGAACAACAAATGTGGAGTGGAGTATTACAACCCCATTCAATGCGCCAGACAATTCGGCCTAGCCCAATTCATTCCCATTCCCCCTTATCAAACTATCAATTCTGCTTTGAATGAAAGGATGTTGCTCATCCTGGATGATACCAAGAAGCTCATGGAGAAGAACGCTGCCCTGATCTCCTCCAAATTCAAGCTTGCTCCCTTTCCAGAATTTCCTCTGACGACTCCAGCCTTTGACATATGGTGGAAACAGGCTATATTTAGCCAATCTTCTGAATCTCTGGAGCTGATATTGAGAAGAATTTCTCCAATGGCAGTGGCAGAGGGATTGCCACTAACCAAAGAGGCGAAAGTGGAGTTGTTGGTAAAGAAGACAAAAGCTACAGAGAAGGCAAAGAGTAAATCCTCATCGAAGAAGAAAGGTACGCCTTCTCACGCCGAAATTTATCAATCCATTCGTAGATTTGAGACCTTCTTTAAATGCAAATGGAACCCCCGTAATCCTGAAGCTATGGAAGAAGCTAAGAGAAGTAGAATGACTGAAATTGAGGCTAGGCTGAAAGACTTGGCCGTTGCCGCGTGGTGGAGAATATTCCAATCTACTCCTCCAGGGGAACCCATGCCTTCCTTAGAAGATTTAAAGAAACCATTTGGGAAATCTATTCCCCCAACACCCACGACTTCGTTCGCCATTGCCAACACACTGGCGTATGAAGGCATGTATGAACTTTATCCAGAAAATAGAAGAGTCACAGTCGTTAAGACCGATGCCCCCCAATGGGAAATAGAAGATTTTTATAAGCGTGGGATAGTTAGGGTAATAAATTCCGCTCAAAGAGGTCAGAATATTGGCATGAAATCTTCTAATACTTCTACTTGTAATATCTGCTTACTGATTATTGCCTCTTCTTTCAGACGCTGCTCCTTTGATGGAACTGTCTGACCATGATGAGGAAGATAAAGATGATGAAGATACAGAAGAAGAGGCACAGAAGGAAGAGAAAGCACCTCCCCAGAAACCAAAACGAAGGCTGGTAAAGGTAAAGCTTTTAATACTCCTTGTCTTTCATTACTTCTGGTTGGGCTTCTATTGATAGCAGCTCTTCTTTCCAGGAGACTTCTGTTTTTAGATCCAAAAGAACTCGGTCTACCACTAAGACAGAAGATGCGCCTGTCTTTGTTTCATTAGAGGAGGTATTGGAATTTCCCAATCCCCTCCTTCTCTTCTTTGAGTATAACTGATCATGTCAATTTCCACAGGCTGTGGATAGCAAGAGATCGAAAAGGAAGAAGATCCAACAGCAAGAGGAATCTGGCGAGTCAGGCGATAAGACCATTTCTGATTCAGCGCCAAAGACATTGGTTGAGAAGAAAAGCACTGACGCAGCTTCTTCTGACATTGGGATTTCTTCTAAAGAGACTGCCCCAGTCCAAGTTAAAGTTACTATTGCTGAACCAGCTGGAAACTTATCACAAAGCTCTGCTATCCCTGTAAGTAATTATGGCATTTTAATACCAAGATATATATGGGATGCTTCTGTCCTGACAAAAACTTTTATTGACAGGCTTTCTCCAAGGGTTCTAGTTTGGCTTCCCCTACTCGCTCTACTGCTGTGTCGAGCAAGGTCAAGATAGACACTCGGGAGATCCTCAATCGCCTGAAAGAAAAATTGCAGAGAGGAACAAACAGCAGCCAAGTGTCTTCATCAGCCACATCTTCTGAGAGTATTCAGAAGAGCCCTTCTGTAGAGGAAGTATCCAAGGCAAAAGATGCCTTAAAGACAGCCTTGAGCTTCAATTTTGAAACAATGATCCAGCCCGAGATGCTTACCAAGCTGAAGAGTGCTTTAGAGGTTCTCACCTCTTCTGAAGACATTCCCGATGTGCCTCAAGACCAATTGAGGCAATTTAAGGTTGCACTGCCATCTCTCATCCAAGATTACCAGAAGAATATGATTGAAATACAAGAGGTGAAGAACAGACAATCTCGCTTTACTGAGTTGGGGTAGACGCTGGTCATTGGCATGAATAAAATGGAGCACTATCAACATCAGAAGGATCAGCTCTCCCTTCAGAAGAACAAAGGCCTTATGAAGATCAAAGAGATCCAAGAAAACATTGCTCTTCTGCAACAACAAGTGATCAAGCTTCAAACAGAAGACACTGGCCTTGATGAGAAGATACAGGAGATCGTTCATGAAGAAGAAGAAGTTGCTGCTGCTATTCAACCTCTGATGGAAGAACCTGATCTCCTGAATGCCGAAACCCCTCAGATAGAATCTCGGCTTGAAACACTGGTGACCAATTTGTCAGCTTCTACAGCTCCTTGGGACAGCTTTAAGGCCAACGTTTTGGAGAAGATGTAATCTCCTTTTGTTTCTTTGTTTATCTTTCTTCTGTTGCTGTTGCACTTTTGAAACTTCTGTTTTTTTTTTTTTTGGAAAACCTGAAAAGGACCCTCCCAAGTAGGAGACCATTTGCCATATTTGTGATCCTTCTTCTCGAATGGCAAGACCGCCTGCCAAACCAGATCTCCTTCCGCAAAAGATTTCTCCTTGACTCTTTTGTTGTATGCCCGGGCCACCTTTTGCTTCTGAACCACCAAATGATCTAAGGCAGAAAGCCTCAGTTCATCCAGATCTTCTAGTTCCATATACATAGCCTGATTATAATCTCCATAATCTAGGCCATTCTGGAAAGCAACTCTAGCAGATCTGATATTTGTTTCCATAGGTAAGACCGCGTCATGGCCATAGGTAAGAGCATAAGGAGTAACACCAGTGGCCGTTCGTTTAGACGTTCTGTAAGCCCATAGAGCGTCTGACAATGCTTCATGCCAAATCTTTGGTTGATCTTCTACCTGTCTGCTGATAATCCCCTTCAGGATCTTGTTAGTAGACTCAGCTTGTCCATTGCCTTGGGCATAATAAGGAGTTGAATGTGTCATCTCTATCCCAAATTGTTGCATCACAGCCTGAATTCTATCTCCAAAGAAGACAGATCCTCTATCGGCCACTATATGTTGAGGAATGCCGAAACGATGTATGATCTTCTCTTTTATCATGGTGATGATTTCTTCTTGAGAAACAGAAGTCATAGGAATAGCTTCAGCCCATTTGGTAAAGAAGTCAGTGGCCACGACTATATAAGTGTGTCCTTTAGAAGAAGGAGGGAAAATTTTGCCAATCATGTCCATGGCCCATCCCCTGAATGGCCAAGGCTTTATTACTGACCTCATTAGAGAAGCTGGCATCCTCTGCACTGGGCCGTGGGCTTGACAATCTTGACATCCTTTAGCAAATTGAATGCAATCACTAAGGATGGATGGCCAGTAATAACCGTATCTTCTTAAAAGCCATCTCATTTTTCTTCCAGATTGATGTGCTCCACAGATGCCCTCATGAACCTCCCCCATAACCTTTAGAGATTCTTGAGGTCCGATGCATTTGAGAAGAAGATCATCTTCCAGACTCTTTTCCTGATCTTCTTAGTTGAAGAAAGGCTTGGATACTTTAAAAAGGTAATAATTTCAGTCCTCCAATCCTCTTCTTGCCCCCCAAGGTCAGTGGTGAAGACCTCCATAGAAGCACTTCTTCTTTTGACCGAAGGTAAGCTTCTTTTTTGAATAGTGATTGTTCTCTTGTACCATCCTTGGGGAATCTTGATTCCAGTGGCGATCTGTGCCAGTTCATTTGCTTCCTGATTGAATCTTGTAGGAACGTGAAGGAGACTGGCATCATCGAATTCATCTAACAATTGTCTGGCTGCCATGTAATAAGGAGCTATTTCTTCACTGTTGCACTTGTAGATGCCCCCCAATTGGTTGATTGCCAACTGAGAATCTCCAATTACTTCTACAGTAGCTGCTCCCATTTCCCGCAGAATCTCCAATCCAATAATTATCCCCTCATATTCAGCTTGATTATTTGTACATTGGAAATCAAACTGAAATGATAATTGGGTCTTAACTCCGGCAGGAGATATTATTAGGATTCCACAGCCAGAAGATGAAGCTGTCCTGGAACCATCAAATAATAATTGCCAAGGAGCATATGAAACAGTAAAAACGTCTAAGCCGATTGCTTCTTCATCAACATCCAAACATGGATGGTCTGCTAGAAAATCGGCCAGCGCCTGTCCCTTTACTGCTTTTTGGGGAATGTATTGGAAGTAGAACTCCATTAATGCAAGTGACCATTTACCAATTCGGCCTCTAATGATGGGCCGAGAGAGTAAATACTTAATTAAATCAGTCTTGCAAACCAAGTAAACCAACACAGGCATCATATAGTGCCTAAGTTTTATTGCTGAAAAGTACAAGGCTAAACATAATTTCTCCACAGGAGAATATCTGCTCTCTACACAGTTAACAATCTACTAAGATAATACACCGCTTGCTCTTTGCCTTGTTCATTATTCTGAGCTAGTAAGCTCCCAATAGAAGTTTCTGATGCTGAGATATAAAGTCGAAGAGGCTTCTTCTTGATAGGAGGCATAAGAACGGGAGGTTGAGTCAGATACCTCTTGATAGCTTCAAATGCCTCTTGATGACGATTTTCCCATTTAAACTCCTCTTCTTTCTTTAACTTCAGAAGCTCTGAAAAGACTTGAACTTTCCCAGCCATGTTTGAAATGAATCTTCTGATGAAGTTAATAAGGCCGAGAAAACTCTGCAACTCCTGCTTACAAGACGGAGGCTTAGCTTCAAGAATAGCCTTAGTCTTGTTCTGGGGTACTTCAATGCCTCTTTGGTGAACTAGAAATCCAAGGAAATTGCCTGCAGAAACTCCAAAGGCACATTTCAGAGGATTCATCTTGAGACTGTATCTCCTAAGACGCTCAAAACTGGATCGTAGGTGCTCCAAGTGCTCCTTGAACGAATTGGACTTGATCACCACATCGTCTATATAGATCTCCATAAAACGGCCAAGCATATCATGGAACATAGAGTTCATCGCCCGTTGGTACGTTGCTCCCGCATTCTTAAGGCCGAATGGCATAACAACCCATTCAAAGGCCCCCAAAGCTCCTGGGCATCTAAAAGCCGTCTTGTGGACATCCTCTTCTGCAATATAAATCTGATTATATCCAGAATGGCCATCCATAAAGGATAGCACCTTGTGTCTGGCAGCTCCATCGACTAACATATCAGCAATGGGCATAGGATATTCGTCTTTAGGAGATGCCATGTTGAGGTTGCGGAAGTCAATGCACACCCGCACCTTTCCATTCTTCTTGATGACTGGAACAATGTTGGAGAGCCATTCCACGTATCTGGTTGGCCTTATGAATCCAACTTTCAGGAGATGCTCCAGTTCTTCTTTAACCCGCAGGTTTAGTTCTTCTGACATTCGCCTAGGCGCTTGCTTAAACGGTTTGAACCCTTCTCTAATAGGGAGCCTGTGCTCCACAAAATCTCTTTGCAACCCAGGCATGTCTTCATACTCCCAAGCAAAGCAATCTTTATACTCATGGAGGAGATTGACATAAGCACTCTTCACCACTTCAGGGAGGCGTTGGCTTACGTAAATAGGTTTTGGCTGATCTTCTGAGCCTAGATTTATCTCCTCCAGAGGATCCTGAACATCGGCTTTTAGATCGTCTAACTTTGCTGGTGGTGCTTCCAGATCTTCTAGCTGGATAACATCGTCAGGAGGTGTACTATCTCCTTCAAAGAATAACTCGGTCGTCAAGACCGAATTATCTTCTTCATCCAAAGATCGTAGGCTCTCTTTTGTAATATAGGCGATCAATCGAGCCCAGGCAGCCTGCAAAGCCGCCATCTTCTCACTGGCTGTTGGAGCTTGATTCATGGGAAAGAGCTTGAAGGAGTGGAGTGCTCGGCCTGTTAATCTCTGTAAGGAGAGGGCCGACCAACTGTTTGTAAATGGCTTTGAATTCATCCACAGAAGTTTGAGTAGATAAAGTAATTGTTGTAGGCTTGCCATACTTATCAGTCCCAGTGAACTTGACTGGACTAATCTCGTTGTCATACAATTTGGCGTCTGCATGATTAGAAGAGGCTAAGAAAGGCCTCTTGTCCGCCCACACTACTTCTACGTCATCACCATGCCAGAAGATTAGACATTGGTGGAGAGTAGAAGGAACGGCCATGCAGACATGAATCCAATCACGGCCCAATAGTAGATTGTAGCTTGAACGTGAATTAACCACAAAGAATGGAGTGGTCAAAGTCTTTGTTCCCACTTGTAAATTCATGATAATGATACCTTGGGCTGTGGTGATGCCTCCAGCAAAATCAGAAATGCTGGCGCTAGAAGGTAACAAATCTTGATCTCCTTTGCCCAACTTAACAAGCATGAAACGTGGCATGAGATTTGCAGCAGATCCATTATCCACCAAAATACGATTGACAGGAATACCATCTAGATGACCTTGAATGTAAAGAGGACGAAGATGCTGAGTCATCATTGGATCTGGCTTCTCAAATAAGACACTGGCCACAGGAGATGGACGATATACCGTAGGCTCATCTTTGAGAACCACAATGGAAGGAATCTGTGTAACAGAAGCTTCTGGTGCAGATGCTTCTAACACTGGTATAGGGGCAACAGGCGCTACAGAACCGATTTCTGGGGCATCGCCTGAAACCTCCACATCGCCATCCACAGAAGATGGCTGTCCTTCTTTAGCCATGAAAGCAGTGGGAAGAACAAACACCATGTTGCACGAGAGACTAGCCAAAGAAGATGAAACTTTTGTGACAGGGGCTTCCTCTTGCACAACCAGCATATCCTCTGAAGAACGGATGTTGATAGGACGTGGTTTTGCAAGGATATCCTTCCAAGTAGGCTTGCGAACCTTTGGAATCTCAGCAGAAGATGGCTCCATGTGTTGAGGAGTAGGTTTTTGCACTGGACGATACTCCATGCGAGGTTTCTCCTGCCCATGTTTGGGAGCAGGATAGCATTTTGGTGGGACAGGTGGAGGGGTAGGAATCCCCTGTGCCAACCTTTCAGCCTGACGGATTCTCTGTCGACGCCGCTTCTGAGATTTTGATAGAGGATTCTCAGGCTGTGGAAACTTAGGATGCTTCACCTTGAACTAGTGGTTAGGAGAAACACATCCAGGCGGCTTAACCATCCTAGGCCTGCCCTCTTGAGGAGCTGTGATGACTAAGGATGACATTTGCTTCTGGATTTCATGAGTAATAGGTTTCAGGCGATTAAACACCGAAACACGTTTCTGAGGAAAACGACGAGGGGAGAGTGATGGAGTCTCCTCCCGTGGACGTTTGACGACCACACTTTGTAGACGCTTTGGCTTCTCGGGTTTTCCACATTCACAGCAATGATGGACAGATGGCTTCTTTGGTGTAGAAGAAGATCCTCTGCGACTTCTAATAACTTCCTGATCCCACCATACAGGAGAAGGGTGATCATTAGGAGAATTATCAGAGTCATGAAGGATCTGCTTCCCTTTAGCCGCTTGTGAAGGCGCACCGAGAGAGATCTTCTGTCTTGGAACAGTCCTGGGTGCCCCCCTCATGTCCACATAGACCATGTTGGCTCCAAAGTCAGCAGGGAACGGATCTTCATCTACTGCCATACCCTTCTTTACAACCTCAGGGAATTTGAAATCCCCTTTGTCAATTCTATCCTGGATAGCATTTCTGAAGATGATGCAATTGACCGTGGTGTGGTTCCAGGAGTTGTGATACTTGCAGTACTCCTTGCCTTTGATCTCAGCAGGAGATGGAATCTTGTGACCAACAGAAAAGCGTAGAAGTTTGTCAGCCATGAGTTGGTCGAAAATTTCTTCTGCTTTCATAATGTCAAACGTATAAGCCCTGGTAGTCTTAGGCGAAGCCATGGATCCTTGTGCTTTAGTGGGCTCTACTTTGACGAAAGCTTTGCAGGCGTATGGCTTTCGGTTGACAATTTCTGCAACTGCAACTTCTAAACTTTCTTCTGTCTCCGCAATTGCCACTTGGTATTAGGGTCCCTGTAATAGGTTCCCTTAGACGCATTACGGCGATCTTGATCTTCTATCAGCAACTGTTCGTAACGAGTGGCTCTTGCAGCCAACTCAAACAAATCTCTGAAAGCCACATCGACAAATTTCTTCTGTAATTCAAGACATAAGCCATTCTGGGCCAGACGAACATACTCGGTCTCGGGCAGAACCACTTTGCACTTGAAGCGAGCGGTCTTAAACCGAGTGATGTACGTCTCAGCTGGTTCTCCAGGCATTTGGTAAAGCCTAGAGAGATCAGCCAGAGTGACCTCTTGCTCAGTCCTGTAGAACTGCTTGCGAAATAATTCTTCTAATTGAGCCCATGACTGGACCGAATTAGCTGGGAGATTTATATACCATGTGAAGGCAGTGGCAGTGAGAGAATTGGGGAATAACCTCATTTTAAGGAATTCATTACTCGCTGCCTCTCCACACTGCACGGAGAAGCGTGCCACATGCTCCACTGATGACTTGGTATCTTCTCCAGAGAATTGGGAGAAGTCTGGAACTTTGTATCCCTTAGGAAATTCCACTCGATCTACAGCCTCATTATAAGGCTTCTTGTAGATAGGCCTCCCAAACTTCTGCAAAGCAGGTCCAAACTGATCCTGGACGTATTCAATGACCTGTTCTTTGCTCAGAAGTACTGGATTTTGGGCAGTTGGAGACGGTAGTGCCTTTTCAGAGAGTGCAATGTTAGAAGCACCATTAAAGAGAGGATTGGGCTCCTTCCATCTTCCAGGGACTGCTCCAGGGTGAGAGGCTGCTCCCATTTTTAACTTTCCACCGACTGGAACGTCTCTCTGTTCTCCTGGGTGGTTGAATTGAGAAGAAGAAGAGGATGCCTGGTAGTGGGGCAGAATGAAACCCTTAGGACCAGGCATCTCCTTGTTGGCATCATTCCCAGTTGCCACAGAAGCGACTGGGGTTAGTTTTTCGTTAAGAAGAACTATCATGTCTTTAATGGATTTAGTGAGATCCACCTGTGACTCTTTGATCTCCTTGAGTGGACCAACGATAGAGTCAGTGAGACCTTGGGACAACTCAGCATTTGTCTCCAGAATGATGTCTCTCATGCCAACAGCCATCTCTTGCAAATCTTCTTGAGATGCCGCGAAGGACTGGCCTTCAGCGGCCTCGACTGGGTCATCACCAGTTCCCGTGCCTTTAGCTCCTCCTTTCTTGTCTTTTTCCGCCATCTTGAATCTTCAAATGTGTTATGGGTCCCACCGGGCGTGCCAAAAAATGTTGTCCACCGATTTCTCCAAGGGACAGGAGAAGCGGGAGTGGCCAACACCAAGTGGTGTAGAAGATGCGAGGGCGTGCCAGGAGAAGTAATCTCCAATAGAAATGTAGAAAAGCGCCTGAATATACTGACTAACTTCTTTCAAGCAATTGAGAAACTTGAGCTAAAGTTACAAGGGTTCGTGGGGGCCTTGAACAAGGACTTCCACAATTGAAGAAAATTACATAGAAAAGATTTCAGAAGGAGGGAGAAGAAAGAACGGAGAAGAAGTAGGAGATAGACATAGTTAGAAGAGATCGATCGACTAACTGCTTGAGTTAGGAGATAAAAACTAAATTTAATTTGCTGCTGTGAGAAATATTGGTGTTGGAACCCCTTCAATGTTGCACCATGACTTGTATTTATAGCCTCTGAGTTCCTTTGTAACTTCTGGAATGCAACCGCCCATGATCTCCTATAATCACGCCATGTCCTCTTGAAAATGCATGAGGGCGTGCCATGTGTCCCCTATTTGGCCGAAAATAACTAACCACGTTCTCAATGTAATTAATCACATGTTAATTCCGGCCCAAACCACTTGTTTTAGATAAACACCAACTCCTATAATTTAGGTAACAAACTTATCGCCTAAATTATAGATAATTCGGCTATTAATTAATATCCGAATTAAAATCAAAATGACTTCTAACCAATTTCTTTGCCACGTGTAAATTTTAAAATTTATGGTAAAAACACATACTTGTATTCATTTTTACTCATAAACCTGAAGGATATTGGTACACTAATTTTCTCCTTTGTTAGTCTTCCCTAATATCATTATGAAATTCTTCACATTGCATCTTTTATTTTGACATTGAATCTCCCAAGACCAGACTCGTTTTTTAAGAAATGGCTACAATACACACCCATTAAAGGTGTGTACCATATGCACCTATTGTATGATCTAGATTGTGCCACCTCATTGGCAATTGTATCATTTTTTAGTTTTTCGTAACTTTTCAACAATATGATTCGTAACATCATAGTGTTTCTCGTAACTTTTATAATAAAAAACCCGTAACTTTTATAGGTGTCACACCCAAATAACGACATTTTTGTAGTATCCAATTTTAACATGATAGTAGAAATAAATTTCACATCAATAATTGGTAGGGAAACTTCAGCAACATTTTTGTAGTATTACAACTTTACCTATTAATGTGATAAATAAAACTTTTTTGTCCAAACCAAAATGTGTCCCACCGTACACCCAACTTTTTTTTGTCAAAGAGTCCATATAATCTTTAGTTTGAAAAGTCTTAGGCAATAAATAGGAACCAGATTGTCCAACAATTTGTTAAGACTCTGCTGGGTGCAATTCCGCTAATTAAAACTTTGATGTGAGTGCTATCAGTTGGCCTAATGCTATCAGTTTGCGGAGACTTTGTTGGGTGCATTATACACTTGTAGTACCATTTTTTTCAAAGAGTCCATGTCTTTTTAGTTTGAAAAGTCTTAGGCAAGAAATAGGAACCAGATTGTCCAACAATTTGTTGAGACTTTGCTGGGTGCAGTTCCGCTAATTAATATCTTGATGTGAGTGCTATCAAGTGGCCTGATGCTATCAGTTTGCGGAGACTCTGCTGGGTACATTTTACACTTGTAGTACCATTTTTTTCAAAGAGTCATGTCTTTTTAGATTGAAAAGTCTTAGGCAATCAATAGGAACCAGATTGTCCAACAATTTGTTGAGACTCTGCTGGGTGCAATTCCGCTAATTAATACCTTCATGCGAGTGCTGTCAGTTGGCCTGATGCTATCAGTTTGCGGAGACTCTGCTGGGTGCAATATACACTTGTAGTACCATTTGTTCATAGAGTCCATATCTTTTTAGTTTGAAAAGTCTTAGGCAATAAATTGGAACCAGATTGTCCAACAGTTTGCCGAGACTTTAATGGGTGCAAGTCGGCGTTTTCCACCAACTTGACAGACCCACTTGCAGGTTGTGCAATTCCCTAAATTAATGCTGTGACGCGAGTCCTATCAGTTGGCCTGATGCTATCAGTTTGCGGAGACTTTGCTGGGTGCATTATACACTTGGAGATATAACATTTTTTTCAAAGAGTCCGTAACTTCTTAGTTTGAAAAGTCTTGGGTAGCAAATAGGAACCAGATTATCCAACAATTTGCCGAGACTCTACTGGATGCAATTCGGCGTTTTCCGCCAACTTGCCAGACCCACTTGCAGGTAGTGCAATTCCGCTAATTAATACCTTGACGTGAGTGCCCTAAGTTGGCCTGATGCTATCAGTTTGGGGAGACTCTGCTTGGTGCATTATACACTTGAAAAGTCTCAGGCAATAAATAGGAACCAAAATGTCCAACAATTTGCCAAGACTCTGCTGGGTGCAATTCGACATTTTCTGCCTACTTGCGAGACCCACTTGCAGGTAGTGCAATTCCGCTAATTAATGCCTCGACGTGAGTGCTAGCTATGAGTTGGCCTGATGCAATGAATTCTAATACGTACGTATTAGTTAATAATTTGATTGGGGGAAAATATTAATTATATAAGTTAGAAAAAAAAAAAAAAAGGATTCTCGTATGATTTGGATTAAGTTCCTTGAAATGTGGATAATTATCTTTGATTGTACTGTACTTTGGGATGCACTTCATCTTGGAGGCCACGGCCTAACATAGTCTATAGCCGTAAACTTTACGAATTTTAGTCCACTGTGAATGATGCAGGACAAGATATACACCCCTATTATTTATGGAAACATTATTTTAGTAATAATTTTTATTTACGATTAGTATTAGGAGATTTTATTTGTGCTGCTTGTTTTGCACGTTTTTAGTTTAGTTTTGGTTAGATTTTATTTTATTTCCTTTTACCAAATAGTCTAGGTTTCCAAGTAATGCTTTGCTTGGTCACCACTCTAAGTAATTTCCTTTTAATTAGGACTCCTACTAGTATAAATAAAGATGTAAACCTATGGCATATGAAGCTTTTAATCAATTATAAATCAGAGTTATTCTCTTTCTTCTTGTGGATTCAAGAAACCTCGTGGATTCGAGACCTATCATCATTTGAACTAGTACGTTAATTAGTGTCTCGTGAATTCCGTTGCGTCAAGAATTACCTCTTCTTTAACAACATTGGCAGATGTGTCAATTATATGTTGTTGCTTAGACCTACAATTTTCTTCCAAAAGATTCTCATAATTCCATGGCAAAAATCTTTCCACCATAAGTCTTTTAATTCTAGGCCACGCACGGGTACGACATTTACCCAGTTTATCTCTTGAAGATTGCAAATCTGACCACCAACTAAGTGCGAAATCTGTAAATTTTAACCACAAATATATCCACTTTTCTTCGGACGGAATTTTCCCATTCTCAAAGAAATCTTCAATATCTAGAATCCAATCTAAAATATCTTCAAAATACTCATTACCACTGAGTTTGGTAAGTTGTCATAATACCTGAAAGGATGAGTATATTTCATGCACATGTTCTCAACATACTTGAAATCAGAACGATTAGTTGGGTGTCTCCCAACTACAATTTGATTACTAGGATGGCATTGGGCAAATCCCACCGCGCGATTCTCTTCAACCCTTTCTGGTCTTTGGTTTAGGCGAAGAGTGAGCGGCCGCAGCACTTGTTGTTCTTCCACCGTCTTCCTCGGATCAGCATAGTTAGTTGGGTGTCTCCCAACTACAATCTGGGTATCGGGCTGGCGTTGGGCAAATCCCACCGCGCGTTCCAGATAAGAGAGAACGATTGGGAAAGCGCCATGAGAATGATGCAGGACAAGATATACACCCCTGTTATTTATGGAAACATTATTTTAGTAATAATTTTTATTTAGGATTAGTATTAGGAGATTTTATTTGTGCTGCCTGTTTTGCACGGTTTTAGTTTAGTTTTGGTTAGATTTTATTTTATTTCCTTTTAGCAAATAGTCTAGGTTTCCAAGTAATGCTTTGCTTGGTCACCACTCTAAGTAATTTCTTTTTAGTTAGGACTCCTACTAGTATAAATAAGGATGTAAGCCTATGGCATATGAAGCTTTTAATCAATTATAAATCAGAGTTATTCTCTTTCTTCTTGTGGATTCAAGAAACCTCGTGGATTCGAGACCTATCATCGTTTGAACTAGTACGTTAACTAGTCTCTCGTGAATTCCGCTGCGTCAAGTGGTATCAGAGCGGGTTTTTCCTGGCTCGATGTCACCAAACAAAGTAGATGATTGTGGACGGCGCCACGCGGCTCGGTTCTGATGTTTTGGAAAACACGAAAAATGAGAGTCGCCACCCGGGATTTACTTAGAAAACGATTTTGGTACCCGAAAAACTGTTGAAGAATATTGATGACTCTTGTGCCGTTTTTGGAAAAGATTTGATCTGCGAAACGATTCTTGGATTCGGAAGCCAGGTTACGAATTGGGAAGGTTTTATTAAAAAGCACCCCGCTCGCCCGGGAGATTCCCGGTCTCTACTAAATTTTGTGGGATTTTTGGAAAACATTTTATTGAAAACTTTAAAAAATAAACAAGTAAATAAAGAGAATAACAATAAATAAAACCAAACAAATAAGCAAGTAAATAAAAGGGGAAATAACAAATGAAAACATGACGGGAATAAAATTAAACCAAGAGAACTTGATAATAATAACAGTATATTAAAAGGGAAAAAGTGCAATGAACCAAATACCAGAAACGAGAAAAACAGAGCATGAACAGAGGAGAAACAGAGGAAAGATTTTACTCCAGAAGGTTAGCCTCACGGCTAACTTATTCAATCATTTTTTAAAATTTTGTTTCTTGAACAGAAGCTTTATTTTATTTGTAAAAACCAATTTTTTTGATAAAAATAACTTCTGTTGAAACGTTTTTATACTGAAAAAAAGTAGTAAATGAAGTGTATCTCCTCGCAAGAACCGTACCTTGCGATAACCGAAAATATCGCCCGATACGGATTCGAGAGATTTGATTTTAGTAAAAACATGGCCACCCGAGCCTAGGAATGATTACTGGAACCATCCTCGACCCGGGCAGATCCCCTCAAAGAACCAAGGTTCTGGACTCAGTTCAAGAAACACGGTTCTTACCTTTGAACAACAGCTTTAAGAACTTCAGAAACTTCGGATATGAAACTGGGGTGAGGCTTTTACGCGATTAGTAGGCTACTGGAAATCCTTAAGTGAAGAACAATCAACAAAGAACGGGGGAGTGGATTGATTATTACGGGAGAGAATTTTGGACAGCGGGTGACCGGAGATTTTTCCGGCGTGTCGCCGGAGCGGGAGGATGTTACTCTGTGCTGAGAATGGGAGAGGAGGAGTGTTCTTATAGCCGAAGAAAGAATAAAAATGAGTACGAATATCTGCCAAACAATGATGAGATGCTTCTGCTGTCAGGAAACGAATATTTCTTGAGATGTAGCCGCACGGCTGACAGGGTTAGCCGCACGGCTTATATGAGTGAACCGCACGGCTTAATCATGGAAGGGTGAACCGTACGGTTTTCACAGTGAACCGTACGGCTAGGGCTATTTTTGTCCAAAGATTCTGAAGTCCAAGATGGCTGTTCAGGGTACTGTTGAATATTTCTTTCATCATTGGGGATGCACAGGGGTACTTATTTTCATAAACCAACCAAACTTAAGTAAAGATTATAATTTTGAGTTTTCTTTACTTTAATTTATTTATGAAAATAAGGAAGTACCCCCATTTGGGAAACAATGGCATTGCCAGAATTTTGATATCCCAATACAATCAAAATCTCATCCCCCCACTTTTAGTACAAAACCGAAAACGGACACGTTTTTCTCCGAAGAAAAGGACCGAAAGATAATATTCCCGTACTCGAAAAGAGCATCCGATTATATCATTGTGCTTAGAAAAATCCAAGGAACAAATACCGGGACTTTTATGGGCCAAATCAAAACTTCCCAAAAAAGTAAATTTTCCATACTTAGCCAGATTTTCGAGCAACAGACAGGGGTGTCTCGGATGAGAGACGATGATGAAGGAACGCTTGGTTTAAAATTGGGGTGTCTACAATGACACACGCTTTGACGTTGCTCAAAGGTTTGCTGATCCGAGGAAGACGTTGGAAGAACAACAAGCGCTGCGGCCGCTCACTCTTCGCCTAAGCCAAAGACCAGAAAGGGTTGAAGAGAATTGCGCGGTGGGATTTGCCCAACACCGTCCTCTTAACCAGAATCGGGAAAGGGCGGTGGGATTTGCCCAACGCCATCCTAGTAATCAAATTGTAGTTGGGAGACACCCAACTAATCGTTCTAATTTCAAGTATGATGAGAACATGTGCATGAAATATACTCATCCTTTCAGGTATTATGACAACTTACCTAAACTCAGTGGTAATGAATATTTTGAAGATATTTTTGATTGGATTCTAGATATTGAAGATTTCTTTGAGAATAAGAAAATTCCGTCCGAAGAAAAGTGGATATATTTGTGGTTAAAATTTTCAGTTTTCGCACTTAGTTGGTGGTTAAATTTGCAATCTTCAAGAGATAAACTGGGTAAATGTCGTATCCGTGCATGGCCTAGAATTAAAAGACTTATGGTGGAAAGATTTTTGCCATGGAATTATCAGAATCTTTTGGAAGAAAATTATAGGCAAAAGCAAGAGAAAACAATTAACACCGTTGCCAAAGATGTTGTTGAAGAAGCTGTTAAGCAAGAGATAATTCAAGTTAATGGTAAAGAGAAATGAACATTGTGATTGAAGTTAATGATAAGCAAGTCGATATGGAGGTAGGTGAGAAGCAGAAAACTGATATGGATGTTGGTGATCAAGTTCTTGACGACCCAATTGATTTTTCAATGGAAGAAATTGATGTTGCTAATTCATCTGATGACTCTATGGTCAAGCCGGCCTGTCTCAATGAGCCGATTGTTGATGTGTCAACCAATACCAAAATGAAACAAGTTCAAGAGTACCTACAAAGTCAAGTTGGCTTTGTTGATTTTCTTGGAGTGCAACAGTATGATTGGATTCCCAATATTCATCTATTGGATCTTATCAATCAATTGAAACATGTTGAGAAGACATCATTAGAAGTAATTTTTGGTGTGGAACTTTTTTGGAAGGAAATCAAGCGATTGAAGTACTCCAAGTATTTATTTATTTGGCATGGAAGATGGCAGGTTCCTAACGAGAACTCAAGGACGAGTTCTTTTGAAGAAAAGGAGAATGACGCATGACAAGATATACACCCCTTTTATTTATGGAAACATTATTTTAGTAATACTCCAGTAATTTTTATTTACGATTAGTATTAGGAGATTTTATTTGTGTTGCCTGTTTTGCACGTTTTTAGTTTAGTTTTGGTTATATTTTATTTTATTTCCTTTTAGCAAATAGTCTAGGTTTCCAAGTAATGCTTTGCTTGGTCACCACTCTAAGTAATTTCCTTTTAGTTAGGTCTCCTACTAGTATAAATAAAGATGTAAGCCTATGGCATATGAAGCTTTTAATCAATTATAAATCAGAGTTATTCTCTTTCTTCTTGTGGATTCAAGAAACCTCGTGGATTCGAGACCTATCATCATTTGAACTAGTATGTTAACTAGTCTCTCGTGAATTCCGTTGCGTCAAGAATTATCTCTTCTTTAACAACATTGGCAGATGTGTGAATTATATGTTGTTGCTTTGACCTATAATTTTCTTCCAAAAGATTCTCATAATTCCATGGCAAAAATCTTTCCACCATAAGTCTTTTAATTCTAGGCCACGCACGGATACGACATTTACCCAGTTTATCTCTTGAAGATTGCAAATCTGACCACCAACTAAGTGCGAAATCTGTAAATTTTAACCACAAATATATCCACTTTTCTTCGGACGGAATTTTCGCATTCTCAAAGAAATCTTCAATATCTAGAATCCAATCTAAAATATTTCAAAATACTCATTACCACTGAGTTTAGGTAAGTTGTCACAATACCTGAAAGGATGAGTATATTTCATGCACATGTTCTCATCATACTTGAAATCAGAACGATTAGTTGGGTGTCTCCCAACTACAATTTGATTACTAGGATGGTGTTGGGCAAATCCCACCGCGAGATTCTCTTCAACCCTTTCTGGTCTTTGGTTTAGGCGAAGAGTGAGCGGCCGCAGCGCTTGTTGTTCTTCCACCGTCTTCCTCGGATCAGCATAGTTAGTTGGGTGTCTCCCAACTACAATCTGGGTATCGGGCTGGCGTTGGGCAAATCCCACCGCGCGTTCCAGATAAGAGAGAACGATTGGGAAAGCGCCATGAGAATGATACAGGACAAGATATACACCCCTACTATTTATGGAAACATTATTTTCGTAATAATTTTTATTTACGATTAGTATTAGGAGATTTTATTTGTGCTGCCTGTTTTGCACGTTTTTAGTTTAGTTTTGGTTAGATTTTATTTTATTTCCTTTTAGCAAATAGTCTAGGTTTCCAAGTAATGCTTTGCTTGGTCACCACTCTAAGTAATTTCCTTTTAGTTAGGACTCCTACTACTATAAATAAGGATGTAAGCCTATGGCATATGAAGCTTTTAATCAATTATAAATCAGAGTTATTCTCTTTTTTCTTGTGGATTCAAGAAACCTCGTGGATTTGAGACCTATCATCGTTTGAACTAGTACGTTAACTAGTCTCTCGTGAATTCCGCTGCGTCAAGTGGTATCAGAGCGGGTTTTTCCTGGCTCGATGTCACCAAACAAAGTAGATGACACACGCTTTGACGTTGCTCAAAGGTTTGCTGATCCGAGGAAGACGTTGGAAGAACAACAAGCGCTGCGGCCGCTCACTCTTCGCCTAAACCAAAGACCAGAAAGGGTTGAAGAGAATCGTGCGCTGGCATTTGCCTAACACCGTCCTCTTAACCAGAATCGGGAAAGGGAGGTGGGATTTGCCCAACGCCATCCTAGTAATCAAATTGTAGTTGGGAGACACCCAACTAATCGTTCTGATTTCAAGTATGATGAGAACATGTGCATGAAATATACTCATCCTTTCAGGTATTATGACAACTTACCTAAACTCAGTGGTAATGAATATTTTGAAGATATTTTTGATTGGATTCTAGATATTGAAGATTTCTTTGAGAATAAGAAAATTCCGTCCGAAGAAAAGTGGATATATTTGTGGTTAAAATTTTCAGTTTTCGCACTTAGTTGGTGGTTAAATTTGCAATCTTCAAGAGATAAACTGGGTAAATGTCGTATCCGTGCATGGCCTAGAATTAAAAGACTTATGGTGGAAAGATTTTTGCCATGGAATTATCAGAATCTTTTGGAAGAAAATTATAGGCAAAAGCAAGAGAAAACAATTAACACCGTTGCCAAAGATGTTGTTGAAGAAGCTGTTAAGCAAGAGATAATTCAAGTTAATGGTAAAGAGAAATGAACATTGTGATTGAAGTTAATGATAAGCAAGTCGATATGGAGGTGGGTGAGAAGCAGAAAATTGATATGGATGTTGGTGATCAAGTTCTTGACGACCCAATTGATTTTTCAATGGAAGAAATTGATGTTGCTAATTCATCTGATGACTCTATGGTCAAGCCGGCCTGTCTCAATGAGCCAATTGTTGATGTGTCAACCAATACCAAAATGAAACAAGTTCAAGAGTACCTACAAAGTCAAGTTGGCTTTGTTGATTTTCTTGGAGTGCAACAGTATGATTGGATTCCCAATATTCATCTATTGGATCTTATCAATCAATTGAAACATGTTGAGAAGATATCATTGGAAGTAATTTTTGGTGTGGAACTTTTTTGGAAGGAAATCAAGCGATTGAAGTACTCCAAGTATTTATTTATTTGGCATGGAAGATGGCAGGTTCCTAACGAGAACTCGAGGACGAGTTCTTTTGAAGAAAAGGAGAATGATGCAGGACAAGATATACACCGCTATTATTTATGGAAACATTATTTTAGTAATAATTTTTATTTACGATTAGTATTAGGAGATTTTATTTGTGTTGCCTGTTTTGCACGTTTTTAATTTAGTTTTGGTTATATTTTATTTTATTTCCTTTTAGCAAATAGTCTAGGTTTCCAAGTAATGCTTTGCTTGGTCACCACTCTAAGTAATTTCCTTTTAGTTAGGACTCCTACTAGTATAAATAAGGATGTAAGCCTATGGCATATGAAACGTTTAATCAATTATAAATCAGGGTTATTCTCTTTCTTCTTGTGGATTCAAGAAACCTCGTGGATTCGAGACCTATCATCGTTTGAACTAGTACATTAACTAGTCTCTCCTGAATTCCGCTGCGTCAGGAAACGCCTTGAGAAAGTTTGTCCAACACTAGACCAATAAGGATCGATCCTCTTATTTTGAAAGGACCCTAAGCACGCAGCATCATGACAGATTACAAAGATTAAAAAGACCCTAAGCACGCAGCATCACGATGAATTACAAAGATTAAAAGGACCCTAAGCACGCAGCATCACGACGAAAAAACGAGCATCTCACTAGGTTGGCACCCTCGCAAACTGACAAACATACATGCCACAAAATAAAGAAAAGAATTGTCCTTAATTAAGCTTTAGTTAAACAAAATTAGTTTCCTGATTCGACTATACCTTTTTTTTATTTATTGTAAATTAAGAAAATACCATACTGAAATGTCACTAAAGAAAGAAGAAAAATCAGAACTGCCAAATTATTGGATAGAGTGAACTTTTTTGTAGGAGTAACTAAATTTTAAAAAGAATCCTTAACTTTAGGAATTTCAAAGGAGAAGAAGGGGATGTTTCTAGGCGTTGTGTTCAGATCAAGCTAACAAAAAGTGCATTTTGCTGCCTTATTTTGTATTTGGAAGGTACGAGCATCGATCTCCACCAGATTTATACGTATGTTCCTATTTATATGTACATATATTATATGGTATATGTAGTACGTATAACCGGGTACGGGGAGGGTATGGGGCGGGTACGGGTATTTGGGGATGGGGATTAGAAAATCATACCCGCTCCATACCCGAGCGGGTTTTCTTGATATCCTACCATACCCGCTACTATTGCGGAAAATTCTGGGTTATCTCCGCCTCCATATGGGCGGGGGCGGGGGCGGGGCGGGTATCCATTGGATTTGGGGAAGTTGCCATCCCTAGACAAATTATTACATGCAATTAAAAAAGTACCATCCAACAGTGGGTATTAAGTCTACACCTCCAAGCCAAATCTCAGCCCTTAAAATATTTTCCCTTCAATTTGAGCCCTTGAATTAAGATCCAACGGTGCAAAATATAAGGAGTTCAAAAACTGAGCTTCCTTATTATATAGACTAGAGGCTGGGGCACACGCAATGCGTGTGCACGTCGATTTTTAACACAATATCCCACTTTTCTTTTGTTTGGGTATATTTTGTCAAAAATTGACGTTGTGTGTGCCCTGACCTATAGGACAACTTAAAAGGTCATTTGTTTCTGGAAACTAACAATCCAAAGTTCAAACTCCTACAATGGGTATATAGTTCTCCAACTCTAGTTGTTGTATCTTTGATGCTTACTTTCACAACATACATTTGGGGACTTATAGTTCCCAATGGGTATATAGTTCAAACTCCTACATTTGATGCTAAAATGGGTATAGTTCAAACTCCTACAATGGGTATATAGTTCTCATACATTTGATGCTTACTCCATAAGACAGGGCCGGCCCAAGATTTTTGGGTGCCCTAGGTCCAATTATAACATGGGTGTCGTATATATTTTGTTGGTGATGTGTATTTTTCAAAGTGTTTTTAAAAGCATCTCCTATTCTTTTGTCCCACATTGATTAGACACAAAACTTTTGAGCTCCTTTTATGTGTGAAAAAAAATTGCAAGTTTGGGCTTTTTTTGTCCCACTTCAATAAATCGGATTGGACCTTTCATTTTCCTATTGGGTCCCTCCTTTCATTTTTCTATTGGGTCCTATTTTTTTATTTTTTTTCCATTTGACTAAAAAAGACCCCTACTCAAGCCTAATAACAAATTTTGTGAGGGTGCCCCTAAAATTTCTTGTTTTGGGGATGCCCTAGGCCCGGGCCTATTGGGCCGGCCTTGCCAAAAGACCAACAACCGACTTATACTATTTTTTAGATGAAAGTCAAAACAAATAAATTAGTTAAAGTTAAAACAAATTAATAGGAGAGAAGAAAACAAATGAACATGGGTCAGAAGCATACCGGGTGAATTTGTATTTGGAGGCAGATTTTTTCGCTTCAAGTTTCCCACACTCTCCCATCCAAAAGAAGTATAGAACCTAAAAAGTAAAAACAACTCTGTGTTAAAACTACTGTAAGTAAAAAACTGTATCTAACATCTATAGAGTATGGCTTTTTCTTTTTCCCTCGTGGCAGTGGCAGAGAATTGGAAAACTCAAATCCAATTATAGGTGGTTGGACGGGATTTCCGAAATACAAACCTAACGAGTATGCGCTGATCTTTCCTGTAGGAAGTTTGGGTGGAGAAGGGAAGATGGAGATAGTTGGCTGGAGAAGAGATGGAAAATGGTAAAGGACACGGGAGTTCTGAGGGTGCATGGAATTGGTGACACTATTTGGTAACTGCCTGGTAGTTTATACGTGGAGTCTTATGTGTCTTGAATTTACTCGGCTGCCCCTACGGTTATTTCTATTGATGGATGGCAAGGTTAATTAAAGTGAAAAAACTGCCCTTCCTTTATGGGTTTTTGGGAATATTAAATTGTCCACACCAAAGTGTTGCTCCCCCTTTATATATTAGAATAGACTGTTGTTCCAGTCACCTTTTTTTTTCTCCCCCAATTCTCGGTTATTGGCTGTTATTATTTGTTCCGTGAGTAGTTTGTTCTTTAGAGAAAAGAGGAAAGCTGAAAACAATGCTAATATGATATCAAGCTATTGATTTAGTAGGAGGATCTATGCAAGTGGATAAGAAAAGGAATTAAGATCAATTGGACGCCGTGACCAAGGTGCCATTACCTTACAGATGAGCCTTTTTCTTGGGCGTCCCTCTGTTTTGTATTCAAGAATCACACGTGACACATACAAATCTACTTGGTTTACGTGATTCATATTCTGGGGTAGTGAACTGAAAGTAGCCCAAGGTGTTAACCCCCATGATTTTCCATCTAATGTTTGTTGTCTGATCAGATTTTGGCGAACCATTTGTCTCTAACCATGGGTAGTGCACATATCTATTTCTTACTACCTGATTTCATGCTTGGCTTTTCGTTGTCAACTAATGGCAAGTACATGTTTAGAGAAGTACATATATGTTTTTCAAAGACTACGTCACAAAACTTAAACCTTTTGTATGTTCGGAGTGCCTTAAAACCCATAGACTATATATATACACGTTCTATGCTTTAATTGTTTTCATTTTTATTTTATTTTATTAAATTGGAAATCTGATATTATAGAGAATTACGTTGCAGTGTATTCTAAAGGGGGTGTTGTATTCCTGCAGCGTCTGTTTTTTCCTGCGGCTTTCCTAGGCAGATCTGCAATCTGATATTATCGAGTACTTTAATTTGGAGCGAAAAAAATCGAAAAACGATACACGGAACCACTTCATTTTTTGATTTGAAATATCGTGATTTTAGCACCTGGGTGCTAAAATCTTTTGGAAAACTAGGCCTTAGACTGTAAATGACTTTGTTGTCTTCAGATACGAAGTACAGAAAAGTTATAGAAATGATACTTTAGGAACTCATCTAGAGCACCGCAGGAAGCGTAATGACTAAACTCCTCTTCTTAATGGCTGAAGCATTGTGTTTAATTTTTTCAAAGTTGAACTTGAAGTATAATTTGTTTAGTTTATATTGCTTAGCCACATCATCTTAGCAAATACTCTTCCAAGATGTGGGGAATCATGTTGTGTCGATTGGAGGAATTGAACAACTTCAATCCATTAGCTTATTTTGGTCAGATAGTTTTCATCATTAATGGGGCGGTTTGAATTGTAGGGGTTCCCATGTATTTTTTGGATTAAAAGATGACGATAGGTTGAATTTTGTTGATTATAATGCCTAACGTTTATGATTTTCTGGTAATGCACTCACATTACCTTCGGACAATGACGACTTTGTTTATAGTTTATTTTATTTTCCTTCAAGTTGAGTCATAGTCGATATAGTTGTTGGATCAATCGAGGTGGTTGACATTAACTACAGGTAATTGGTTCTAATTGTGACCAATTATGCAGATGCGTGCGGGCCAATTTCTTTGAGCCGTGACTTCAGGCATGGGCATGCGCTATGTTCTTTTATTTCACGAGTTTGCTTTAAAATTCTTCATGATTGTTGCTTTCTTCACTTTCAGTTTGTTTTTCCCCCGATACTGTAATATGTTTTGTGCATTTCGTAATACCCACCGCATATTGGATAAATTGTCGACATGAATAATTTGTATAATGTTATTCAGTCAGCCGTCTCCTTCTGCATAAACGTCTCTCTCTGAAGTTATCGACGTGTAATTAATGTACACTGAACTTTTGTCATTGTTGTCGCTGTTGGTAACGAAACATTTACAGCCCATTTTATCTTGAGCTTTATTCATGCAAAGCTATTGCATTTGGTTCTAAACATGCTTTTTGAAATCCATTTCATTTCACAGGTATAACATTTTAGTATAACAACAAAGTCGGAGTACCGTTTCTACTAACATGGACAACATTACCATTTTTGGTCAGGTATGTCATTCCGGCAAAAGTTTGTTACGATTCAATAACAAACTCACTTTATTCCATTTTCCTATGACCTATCGTAATGTTTTTCCTATGAATAGGTCCACAAAGATTTAAGGGCAACCGTAATTAATTCCTCTGAAAGCATTGGTGTAATCAATTTTTGTTGATGTTTTATAATACCTCTTTGCTTTAGTAATTTTTTGTATTGTACAAGACTCTCCGAATAATGCTGTTTTTTGTTTGGTGTACAAGACTCTCCAAATGCAGTCAATGAATATGCTTGAGTTATCGTTTTCCACATAGTTGGATTCGATGGGCAAGGGTTGATATATTACACGTGCGTCCATCATTTGTTGAGTGCGTTAATCGTTTGAGGCGTGCCTTCAGGCATGGGCATACGCTAGTCCTCCTATATATCGGCTGTTAAGTAAAATGTAGCGAGATGATTTCAGTGAAAATTAAGACTTATCTAAAATGTTGATGCTACGTTGTTTCAAATAATGTTTCACATAAATTTTCTCTCCCTCTGGAGTATTCCAAGTACTCCCTCCACCCCAATTTAAATGTCTTCTACGGGAGATCGATCTTTTTAAGAAGTTCAAATTTTTTCTTTAAATTTTCAAAAGTAACCTTAAAAACTGTTAAGTCACTTAGGGAGAATTGAAAGTTTTAATGAGTACTTTTTAGGGGTAGAATTGAAAGTTTGGTTTGTTTTGATGGTTATTTATAGAAAGTGGACACTTATTTTGGGACATCCCAAAGTAGAAAGGTGGACATTTAAAATGGGACGGAGGGAGTATCTATTTATTTGACGTGGAAGATGGCAAATTCCTGATAAGAAAATCGAGGATAAGCTTTTTGAAGAAAAGGAGAATGATGTAGAACAAGATATACACTCCTGTCATTTATGAAAACATTATTTTGGTAAAATTTTTATTTACGATTGGTATTAGGAGTACGGATCGCTATCTCGGCCGACCCTCCCCGATCCAACCTGTCCCCTCCCTGAATGGATAGGGGATTCGGAGATTTTTTCAGGAATCGGGTAGGGTATGGGGATTTTTTTAAAAAAATTTAGGGATTGGGTAGGGGATCATATAATCAGTCCCCTCCTCGATCTCTGCCCCTCCTCGTTCCCCTCCCTGCATCCCCGTTCACATATATAAGTATATTATATTATAAGTTTATAAGTTGTCCTCCCCCCCGCAGGATAAGTTTATGACTTGTAACTTGTTCGTTGATTGTATAAGGAAAGTTTTCTCCTTTACATCTGTTTTATATGGCACTTTTGATTGAAATTTCAATCTACCCAGAAACCAAAACCAAAGCCAAAAAAAGAACATGAACAACAGTATCACTTTTGAGTGACTTGGTAATTATCTTTGGAAACCACTTTTATCATTAGCTTTGGATTTCAATACAAATTCTTTGGTATTCACTTGAATAGTTTGAGTGAACTTTTGGATCCCCATTTCCCGCATTGGGGTGGAGATGGATGTTAAAAAAAATCCCCGGTAGAGATTGGGGAAGGGATGGGAATTGACATGGGGTTGGGGATTGGGGATGGAGGTAGTGGTATCCACTTCCTACTATACCCTCCCCATGCCCATCCCTAATTTAGTAGATCTTATTTAATGCGGCATGTTTAACACAATTCTAGTTTCTTATTTTCAGGTTTTCTAGAATTCTATTTCCTTATTTTGTTTTGCTTGGTTCCTATTCTTAGTATTCAAGCATTACCTTAATAGCTAGGATTTATAATAGGCAAGCCTTTGGGAAAAACAACTTTTAATCAATCAATAATATTTCTGGTGTTTTCTCTCTTTTCCTTTGGATTCAAGACCAACTCTCCTGGATTTGAGAACCTATCTTTGTTTGGACTAGTACGCTAACTTGTGTCTCGTAAATTCCGCTGCGTCATAAGTATGGTTCATTGGCCTGGTCCGCCTTGTGATGTCTAAGAAACTAATATCTTTATACAAAAACTACTGTGATTACTCTATTGAACATGAAGAAGACATACTCCAAAGCTTATCAATTTATTTATCCAAAGCTAAATAAAAAATCAATTTATATATCTTTATACAAGTATATTTTAAATTATTTAATGCCATACGGCTAAATAAATTGATTTTTTCTAAATTGATATGAAGATGTAAAGCTAAATTAAGTGATTCCTCTAAAATCAATTTATTTATCTTTATACAAAAATTTAGATGATTGTAGCTGTATGGCATTAGATAATTTTTATATCATGACTTAAGTTTGGGTTTGAGTCTAATGTTTGGGAGCTCCTATTTTTTTTTATTCCGTATTTGGGTGATTCATATATGAAAATACGTATTTTTGCGGGATTACGTATCATGAATTTTAAAAAAGTCAAGTTCGCAAAAGAGAACTTAAAAAAAAATTATTTTGGTTTGAGTTTCAAACTTTTTCCCGACAAATTACTAGATATCAACGAGTTCTTTTAATTTGAAAAAAAAAAATTTTGAGTTACTTAAAATTAAAAAGTCCTTGTTTTTAAGTTCTTGCGGTTTACCGATAAAAAATTCTTCTTTGGACGGAGAGTTTATATTGATCTTTTTGGGTGCCATCTCAAGTTTTAATCGTGGCTGTGTCTCTGATTAGCTCAATACCCTCTCTAACAGAATTAACAAACTTAAAAACTGACCCTTAACTAATTCTCAACTCTCTCTGGCTGCTTTCATCTCAAGCACCTGAGACACCTCGTACATGGTAGGTCTAGAATTTGGATCAGCATGTAAACACCATATTGCTAGATTCAAAATGGAATCCAATTCCTCTTTTAGCTTTTGGCTTGTTAATTGGAAGTGAAGGACGAGGATCCAAGACTTCTGCTAATTGTATGCATTCTGTCACTGCCATTGTGTACAGTAATTCTGGCCGTATCAAGGAAAAAAACAACAACGTCAAATGCTATATCTCTCACACAGAACTAACCGATATAATAAACGATGGTAATTTGCAGCCATTCGCTTTGATCTAGAACAGATGATTTTAAACTTGTTTCAAAATGTGGTTTTATTGCCGCGTGCAATTAAAAATGCTATGACCTTCCAGGTATCTTTAACCGGAATTTTTCCAAAATCTAACGAATGTAACGCATAATGTGAAACCTAAAGGAGTTCATTCAATTTCGAATTTTACGAATATACTTGCAATTTGTACGGGCTTCACCGCAAAAAAGTACAGCAAAGATGCACAATAAAGAAGCCCTGTTTTTGAAATTTTCCAAAGAACTAATAAAAGTTACCCGGAGCAATGTATCCATATGTGCCTGCAACCCCGGTCCAGTTTGAAGAATTGAGGGGTGCCAAAATCCAAGACATGAGCCTCCATTTCTGATTTCAACAAAACTTTCTCGCTTGATACTCCCTCTGTCCCAATTTGTTTGCTCACTACGAAACTACGTGCAATTTTCAAACTAAAAAATAATGTATTCATCAAAATAAATTTAAATTTTTTTTGCACCGTATTAAAGTTCTCAATGAGATCCATTAAACAAGATCCATATTGATTAGAAAATTATTTTTGTAAGTACATTATTTTTTAGTTTGAAAATTGCGCGTAGTTTCGTATTGAGCAAACAAATTGGGAGTATATCTCTATAAATTATGGAAGGCACGCAATTATGATGCAAGTAACATAAAGCGTAAGTCACCCCTCTAACTACATTCACTCTCTTATTCCAATCCAACTCTTTGGCATCCTTTTCTCTCGTCAAAACATTCGCCAAGTTTCCTCTTTCCAGGTACTCACAAACCGAAAAAAGTGCGCATTTCGCGGTAACAGAAGCTCTAGGCTTCTGTTGTAGTATTTCCGTACAATATATATTTGTTGTATATGAATGCTTAATAATATTAATATAATGAGGAAACTTTCTGACGCAGCTAGAAACGTGAACAAGAACAAAGATCACCCCCACGAATAAGAAACAACTCTTCTACAATCTAATAACCCGCAGATTAATAGAATTATAGGGAAAAGAGATACTCTCTCTTGTGAAAAAACTCAACATATTAATCAACTCCCTTGCCCTAAGGCTTACATCAATTATTTATACTAGCCGCAACCCTAAAACTAAAAAGGAAATAAAATTACTAGCTAGCAACCCTAATTCTTGTAAAACAAGGAAACATAAAATAGGAAACCTCAATCAGAAGAAACTAGGAAACAAAATACTTCTAGAATATTTTGACTAAATTATAACATATTAAATAAAAATACTAAATGTAAATCAATATAAATAAAATATGACTTTTCTTAAAATCCACCCTGCATCACTTTCAACACCTTTATCGATTTTCTTAGTAGGGCAAAAATAAACGCACTAAGTTAAAATTCTTTATTTTTATTACAACAGGTCCACCAGTTAAGGGTCATCATTCGGCCTGAAGGCCCAAAGCCCGCTTGGCTTGAGCCCCATCAAACACGCATCCATTGTGACTTTTCAAAGTGCAAGCGGTAGTGGTGGAGGCCCGTCGTAATCTTTTTGCATCCATTACAATTTTTTAGGGAGATTTTTCAGTGTACTAATCGAGTTAATGTACCTATCTACCTAATCCATTGATACCAACTTTTTCTTAAAGCTAATTCGTGATCTTTTTGCAACAATATTATGGAATGTGAGGCCCATCGTAATCTTTTTGTATACATTAGCCCACCTGGCTTGAGCCCCATCAAACAAGCATCCATTGTGACTTTTCAAAAAGCGAGCGGTAGTGGTGGGAGGCCCGTTGTAATCTTTTTGCATCCATTACAATTTTTTTGGAAGATTTTTTCGATTGGGATTTTTTCGAGCATGCACTTGTTACACCTATGTAAATGGTTTGCTAGTTTTCTTTTGTAGTTCCAGGAGTATGTCTCCCTGTCGATTCTTTTGGAAGGTATTGTACTAACCAGGTACATCGAAGAGATAATCCTGTGTTACGAATCTGTTCACAAATTAAAACGAACTATCATTTTCAAGGGAACAGACTATCCAAAACGAACAAAACAAACCCTTCTCTAACTCTCGGATTTGATCTGACAACCTTGTTCATTATGATCTTTGACCGTGTCCTTCCGTTTCTTTCCCTGGAAACCATATAAGAGAATAAGACAATATACATAAAAAGCTTACCCACTTATTTGGTCTCTATAAAATAGTCTCCGTTTCATTTTCGTCCTTATAAAATATTTTGTTTCAATCTTAACGAAGTCCAAAACCATAAAATTAGCCCCGGTCAGAGAAGGGTTGAAAACAGGATAACACTTTCCTGAAGTATATAGTGAGTGGATTCCTGAGGATCAAGTCCACCCCGTTGGTATGTTTCAGTAGACATCCGAATGTGTGGTCACAAGTTCAGCATTGGCTGATGGATACAAAGTTTTGTGCTGTATATGCATAGTAAAACTCACCAATCCTTATACAAGGCCTTTTAAAGCCGGTGAGGGCAAAAGCCCTTTGAACTTCGCATTTGAGCGAGTTTGTCTAGCAGCAATGCAAAGTTGGGTGACCTACATGGAAGGCCATAGCGTTTGGACGAACAAAGTGAACAATAGTGTCCAAGGCAAAACTGGGCCATTAAGTATGTCATCCAAAATCTAGTCTATCTGTGAATACAGATAACATGCTTACTCTGTTTTGTGCGCTTAAAATCACAAGCACATACATAGAGAAACTTGAATTGCTCAAATCATTCGAAGGTATTAACCCCGAAATAAGAATAACTTCAAAGTATAGAAACTAAATATAGCATAAATGAAAAAGGAAACGAAATAGCACTTTAGCTGTCTAAATCAATCCAAGTTATGGTAAATATTAAACAAGAAAAAGATGGAGAATGAGATTATCATCACCAACTTCTCCACGAACCAGCAATTATTTCTTCTCTTGATTCCGAATCTGATTAGAACTCTTTCGAATTTGGCTCTTCATGCATGTTGTTCCTTCGAGCTATGGTAAAGAACAAGCAAAAAAAAAAAAAAAAATGAAAGAGAACATGAAAACACATCCGACGGATGAGATCCGTCCGGTACACTATTCAAACATGTACCGGATGGATCTCATCCATCTGATGTGTTTTCATGTTCTCTTTCATATTTTTCTTTCATGTACCAAACACTTTCTCTGTTCCTTTTCAAGATTCTATGTATTCCGTGTCCCAGTAACCATCCTCGCCCTTTTTCATTTTCCGTAATAGATAACCATCACGTTCCAAATAAGTTGCTACCCTTTTCAGCTCTTCTCCTTCCCAATCATAGTCGGGAGGTGTAATCAAACTTTCTTCATGGGTTATGACATGAAAATATTGATTTTCTGGTACTGGAATTATCTTTTGGGAATTCTTAGTCAGATAAAATGCCTTTATAGGCCAATCAGGAGGGTCATTCCGCAGGAAAACCTCAGTTAGAACTTCACCATTCTTTGTATAACCTAATGGCACTAACGTCCCATAAGGATTAAAGGTAAGACGACCATCTGAAACAACGAAAAGAATACTCCAAGAACTTTTCACCCTGTATTCTTTCATTATCAGTACCTCAGCATTGCTTTCACTATTGCCTGGACTGTCCGAGCGAGACATACAAAGGTATCCATCCAAATTTCCCAACCCAAAAATGATATCTCCGTCCTCTGCTCTGGGATCTGGCATTGCTAGCTCCTCGAATTTATCCACATGTGCATTAAAGTAAATAATTTGGTGTGGTGAAAGGAAATGGCTACTTGAATCGTTTTTTGAAGCGAACCAATGAAGATTTCCATTGACTATGGGCCCCGAATTCACCGTAGATGCCATGTAGGGAAAGTCAATCTCTATCCAACTTTTGCTTCTGAAACTACCAACCACGACGAATTCACCACCGTAACTTGGAGTCTGATATTCTGATGGGAAAGGGCAAGAACGGACGGGCTCTTGAATCCACAAGAAAAAGATGAACACCTTACAAACAAGGAAAATAGAGAGAACTCTGGAAATATTATTGATAGTTGATTGAGTGAATTGTTTTGAAAGGTTACATCCCGATTTATAATTGCAAATCTTAATTCGACTAGGACTCAAACTGATTAAAGATGAAGCAAATCCTAATTCGACTAGGACTCAAACTAATTAAAGAATAAGCAAATCCTAATAAAAATGGAAATAAAAATCAAACTGAATACGGAAAGATAATAATTCTAACTTAAACAAAAATATTCCTAATCAAAATCTTATTCTAAAAGAAATTCAAATAAAAATAAAGAAACTTCCTAATCTTGAAGAGGAAGGTTGGGGGCTACTCATACATGCATGTTATATATATATATATATATATATATATATATATAGGGCAAACTTTAATAACCGGGTCTAATTCTTAAGGAAAAAAAAAATATTCCCCTTATGTTGTTTTCCACGAGCTTGGAACGGTGTCAGGGTTTACAAGAAGAGGGAGCCAACACTTAAAATCTAAACTCCTTGTATTCACGCTAGAGCATTGCCCGTGCCTACAGGGAGGAGGGGAGGCTGTTGTGTACATTTTGCCAAGTGCACAATTGTATAAATTTTCTTGAAGATTCTTTTAAACTACAAGGTCCTAAATTCTGAATTAAAATCAAATGAATCAATTACGGAAAAATATCCAATGGACCTGATTTTTTTCAAGACCACTTGAATAATTATTTTAAAATTATTTAACGGTTCAGATTGTTTGTGGGGGACCCGAAAGTGGCTCCCACAAGATTGCATTTGGCAAAATAATTGGGTTGCCCACAAAACGGGGCCATTTTGTGTCGCACAGCAGCTCCTGTGCAAAATATGCACAGCAGCCTCCCCTCCTCCTGCCTACTGTTATCAACAATAATTCAAAGCACCTATTTTGGCTAAATAATCGCCTGACTTATTTTTTCGTTTTTATTTGATTTTTTTCATTAGTTTTTCATTATGCTTTTGTTTATTATTGGTTTGTCTCGATGAGAGGAGTCAAGAAAGAAAAAGTTATTATCAAAGATCAATTTTGTTAATAATGACAAAAATTAGTAACCGAATTAATAATACACATAAACGAACTAAGTTTTTGATACATGGAAGGATCTAAAAAGGGACCTGATTGCCTTTGGTTGGGGAAAGGTTTTCCCCTTCCAGATCTAAGAAGGGAATGGAATACCAGAAACTGTATTCCAAGATTTTAAGGGGGGAAATTAGACGTCCAATTGAGGCATGTTGGGTGAACCTCAACACTTGGATCAAACAAATTTCGACCACGCCATAGTGTTTTGTAAGATTATAGAATTTTTAAGATTCCTTACATGTGTACTTACAAGAAACCCGTGCTATGCATGGTACGAATTTATTAGGTACACTCAATTAATTTAAATAATCGAAATTCATAAATCATTCAACACCTCTACAAAAAAAAATAAAAAAATACAGAGATTAGCCACTTACATCATTGAGTTGGTTTGCAGGACCAACATACCTCAAGCCTTCAACCCTCGCTACTGAAGTAAAAGAACATTGGTTAATTAGCTTCGTAAACCTCAAAATTTTCATTTATTAAATTAGTTGAAGTGCTATTGTTCCCTAAATTAAATTTGTTGAATAATCAATATCTATTAATTCTAGTTAATCCATTTGCCACGTAAAACACGATAATGTTTACATAAAAATAATAATAACTATCTCGACCGTACCCTCTTTCATACTAGAATGTATGGAGTTTGCATTAAATCTATGTTCCATGGTTTAAAGTTGTGATTCTGATGCAAATTCTCCAGTACTTTAGACTTAAATTCGGAGGCTAATTCAACGGGTAGAATACTGAAGTTGGTAATGAAATTCTAATACGGCGCCACAAAAATTCACTAGTTGGTCCTAATTAATCGATGGTCATATGCATGCATGTATGGTTACATAGTTTACCTGAAAATAAAGAGAGTAGAAGGATCACAAGGACCAAGGCTCTAATCCACTGTCGACCTATTCCAGAATAATCTGATGATATTGTTATAAGGTGATTTTTTTCTGTGGGTTGAGACGTTGTGGAGTTTGCTATTTATTCTTGGTGGAATGGTATGAATTCTGGGAAGTTGCAAATGGTGCTGCTATATGTCCCATTCAAAAAAGCTTTGTAGATTGATGACGGAATCGCAGAAGGGTAGCTGCACGGGGTAACTGTAGAGTTTTAGTTCAACGGTGACAAAAATGTACGAAACACTAAAAAAAATAAGTACTCCTATGCCATGAGATGATTTTTTTCCACAGAGCGTTTTTATCGATTTTAGGGATTTCTTTTAGAGGGAGATCGGGATGTAGACGAAGGGATTATGGGGGATTTTAGGGTTACACGTGATGTTCGCGTGTAAGGGGGTGGTGAAAACCCTAATTTGCCCCTCATTTTAACGGAGATGTTGGACAGCATGAGAAGTAGAGGCCAATTAAACACATGCCAAATGTTGGAGATGAAAATCGCGCAATTGGAATTTTGAGGACCAAAATGACATGGCGAGCATATTTTGGGGACAAAAAAGTCAAAAAGTCAACTTTTAACTCATCAAATTAGTTCAGGGTAGATAAAGAAAAAGTTTGGCACTCGGTTATTTGCAAGTGGTGGCTAGCTCATGCAATAAATCCCCTAGATGCCCCACACTGCTTCCCAGGATCGAGTCACATTTCCTCCTCCCCATGTAATAGATTATGAATAATGAATGAAAAAAAGGTTTTTAAAATTTTGAGTATATTTTGGACGGGGTGAATTTTTTTTATTAACCTGAGAAGATAATACAACTAGTTTATCACAAATCATCCCACCACCAACCCCAAATAAAGTTGGACAAGCCCCAACAAAAGAAGAGCGAGAACCAAAACACAACATGTGAGAAAAATGACACGGCATCACCAAGAAAAGGGAGATGACAATCATCCATCATTTTTTTTGGAAGTCTCACGGGTTTGGTCAAATAGACATGGGGTTGCATGTTTTAATTATACAGAGGCCTAAATTTTGAATCTTGGGACCACTGGTGAGTTTACCAGCTCGTTAACTTTAGGGCCTCTAAATTAGTCGAACCATGCACAAGTTGGCAGAACATCGGTTACCAAAAAAATGAAATAACTAAAAAACGATGTTTGACACTGGACTGCAAAAACAGACACGGCAATCTTAAAGAATATTTTTTTTTAAACAGCCAAAAAAAATTTATTAATCAAAGTAGATAATACAATGTTCATAAAGAATAATATAATCACCCAACAAAGGGTCTGTGAATTCCGAAGGGCTTTTGGATTTCAACCAAAGTAATATTCCACTCCTCTATGTAGATTTGTTGAATTTTTTAAGAATCAAGCCTATCAAGGTATAGGAGTCCCGAAACGCAACTATAAAACAACATCAAAGGGAGACAAGCTTTCTCATCCAAAATTTGGTAACTAGCTTTGGCTAGCTATGTAGTAATGGATTCAAATACCAGCTGATACGTATCGGATCGGCTAGTTCGTAACGGGTTTTCAAAAGACCGGTTCGGATACACACCGATATACCAGTGCGGGGTTGAAATCACAGGTGAACCAACCGGTTCCCTTTACCTAACGGGGTGTAACAGATTTTTCAAGCCGATACTAACCAGTTCACACTGGTTTGGTGGCGGATGATGATTTTCTACGGATAAAAGAAATATTTTGGCAATTTTTCCTTTTAGGTCTATGAAAACTGAGAACGGGCTCGGAGATTTACTGTTATGAGTAGGGAAGGTGTTAGGCACTCTACATCCCCCTTTCAATACTTCTTTTCCAAAACTAACTCTTTTTAAAATTATCTCTAGCTAACAGAATAAAAGATAGAGGAAACCTTCACAGAAGAAAAAATCCGAGCATACGGATGGCAAAACGACGAGATCAGTTTTTGCCGTTCATACCCTTGTCACCATTTGCGAACCTAGATATTTTAGAGATTTCAAAGTCAATTTATATTGAACTGGTTAATGAAAAATGACCATGAGGCATATTTCATTTTAGATGCAAAACACGATCTAATCAATTTGATGACACCTAGGATCCTCAATGCAATAAAAATTAACCTCAAATTTGCATTTATCTGGATACTAGCGACAATATACTTAAATTCGACGGCGTCGGTATCCTCACTTCGAGTGGGGAAAAGGAATTATTCACATTGAATTATACAGGAAGAGTGACAATAAAATGAATATGACAACTACTAAAAATAACATACCACAATTTCTTGAAAAATAATGATTCGAAAAATAGGCAGGAGCTAATAAAACCATACCACAATTTTTCGAATCACCAAAATGATACAAAAAAAGGGATATTTACATTTTAGGCAGATTTATGACGTGTCATGATAATTCGAAAAATTGACGAGTTCCAATGTGACCGTACTGCAATCTTTCAAATTATCGAAATGAGCTCTAAGGAGAAGGATATTTATGATAATTTGAAAATTACCGAGTGTCAATAACCATACAACAATTTTTGAATTACTAGAACGAGCTTTTTTATTTATGCTAATTCAAAAATGGGCGGGTGTCAATAACCATACCACGATTCTCGAATTACCAGAATGAAATAAGAAAAAGAAAGGATATTTGCAAATGACAGTGATCAAAAGACAATACAGACGTGTGCTGGAAATTGAACTCTTATTACCATGACGATTCCAGAATTACAACGAGAGTGAAAAATAATCAGTGGCGGATCCAGATCCAGGAATTCCATCTAGAGGGGTCACCTTTCAAGCAGAATTAGGAAAAAAAATTCACAATCCAATCCAATATAATGAGAAGAAAAAATGTTTAAAACATTCTTTATTAAGCATATAATAAATTGAACTCAAGATAATCTAAAAGATTTCAAACATAAGTGCTCAAAATTATAGATCCCTTCCTAAAAAGTTTTACAATTGACCCCTACAGTTTCCATTTTTTGAAAGTTTTGCATGATTGTATCGTTTTCAATGTTAGCAATAAATCTATTTCTGTGTACACCACCAAACAATTGTTCAACCACATATCATTCATTTGGTTCCGTAATCGATTCTTCACAATGGCCATTGCAGAAAATGCTCTTTCAACAGTAACAATCGCAACTGGTAAAATCAATGCCAAAGTCAAGAACAAGTAAATTAAAGGATATAGTTTACCTCTTCCGGTCTCTACCATTTTCTTAGAAAGGCCACTAAGTCCATTCAAGCTTGAAAAAGCATCATTCGATTGCACGTCAAAAATATTTGAATCAAGTTGATCAAAAAGCACCATGAGCTCTACTGGAGAAAACTTTTTTGGATAAAACTCGGCAAGGCGAATCAATTTCTCTTTTGCAAAACAAGAGAAGGAGTTGGTTGGATTTGAATATGCCATACAAAGTAGCAACACGAAATTTGCCTTGGTGAAAGGAGCATTTTGTTCTTGACGTTGCATATCTATAACGCTAACAAATACCTCAACACGATAATGATGCAAGTTTGTAATTTGTTGCGCTTTTCGCTTGCCTTTCCCTTGAGCAACAAATGTATCATCCATGTTGGGGACATCAATTTCATTCTTTTCACAAAAGGAGGAAGCAACAAGAAATAAAGAATCCCACCCACTTTCCCTCATCATGTGGAGCCTTCTTTTTGATGTTTGAACCAAATATATAGCATTCACAATATCTTGATCTTTCATGTGTAGTGCTTGTGATAGCTCTGATGTAGTAGCCAATATTGCTTTCATCAAGTGAAGACTGAGTACAAATTCAAATAACCGCATCACGTTCTGCAATAGCTGTGCTTCAGATCCTCAACGATGATTTGAAGCACATCAATCACTGTTGGAAACATACTCATTAACCTGATTAAAATACTATAGAGTGAACCCCACCGTCTATCACGAAGATGTTTAAGATTGATTTCTTGATTCAATCCTTTCCCACTTGAAAGCTCTCCAATATTAAGTGCCTCAACAACATTGGCGTATTGTATCACCCTAAGAAGATCACAGCGCTTACATGATGCTCCAACAATATTCAGCTCTTTCGTAACAATATTCAGCTCTTTCCTCATGATTCTTTGCCACGACCACAAGAGCTAATTGTAGTTGATGTGCAAAATAATGCACATAATATGCACATGAATTCTCACTTAGTATTAATGCCTTGAGACATTGAACTCATCTTGCATGTTACTTGCGCCATCGTAACCTTGCCCCATTAATCTAGACATACTCAATCCATGTTGACAAAATAAATTCTCCATTGCTTTCTTGAGTGAGAGAGCATTGGTATTTGCACATGCTCAATGCCCGTAAAAAGCTCAATTACATTCCCCTTTTTGTCCACATATCTAATTACAACTGTTATTTGCTCTTTGATTGATATGTCCGGAGCTTCATCAACCAAAACAAAAAATAGTGAATCATCAAGATCTCTCACAATCGCTTTCATAGTTTCACACACAGCCGCACTTAGAATATCCTTTTGAATATCAAGAGCAATCTTCCTTTAGATTGTGTGGACCTTTATCCAATGTAACTTTGCTTTCTTCATTATTGTCAACAAGAAACTTCAAAAGTTCAAGAAAATTACCTTGGTTAGTTGAATCTTTAGATTCATCACGACCACGAAATGCAAGTCCTTGTCTCAGGAGGAACGGAATACAATCGACTGATGCGTTCAAGCAGATTCGATTATCAATTCTAGCTTAATTTGATTGATTGTCGAACACTGTTTGAATATGTTGTATTTGGTTTAACAAACCGTGACATTTACCCCAAGCATAATTATGAGCACTATTAGGGCCTCCCATATGTTTATAGAGTTTTTCCTACTTCCTATTTGTGAAACCCTCACAAACAAAAGAATCACCGCCCACTTGATCTCCAATTTCTGGCTTGAAAAGATAACAACAAATGCAAAATGTAGCATCTTTTGCTATGCTATACTCTAACCACGTAGGAAACCCACTGAACCATGCCTAGTTAAATCGTCTCATTTTATTTACAAATAGCCTCTGCGGAAAGTCATGGTCACAAGGGTGAAAGTGATCCTTTTGCCAATAGAGTCTACAAATTTGGTCTTGCTCATTAGAATTATAATCACCAATTCGGGTCAAAGTCCAGGATCAGCCGCAAGGTTAGCCAAGTTAATTTCCACACGACATTGTTTTGGTGGTTGAGAATTATCATCATCCTTTTGCAAATTAGGCACTTGAACGGGCAAATTAGGCACTTCTACAAGTTTTTAGAATCTCTTCATGACACTAACTTATAACTGTTAAGAGAGAAAAAATTCCTACAATTATCACATACAATAATTACAAGTGACAAGTCACAACAAGAACAAAATTAATATTTCACTTGACAGAATTGAAATTGAAATTGAAATCAGTCACAAAAAGAACAAAATATTCTCAAATAAATTGAAAGCCTTCACTTGACTTAATCTTCCCCTTGTTTAAACTAGGAAGATAAGAGTTATAGAGAGGAAGCATCGTGAGTGTAAGGAAAAGAAGCCTGGTTGATTGCTTTCCTTCGTCTGATCCCTCTTTGTCTAATCGCCTTCTTTGTAGTTTGTAGGTGCACGTCTGGAAATTTTTGTGTGGAGAGACGAATCAATTGCTAATGCCTGATGGCATTTGTAATCCTAATAAATGGGCCAACAGGGAACAGCCTACTAGGTCAAAATAGCCCATCCATTTGTTTGGTCCTTTAAAAGAAAAAGCCTATCAACAAATCCATTTGGGCTTGCTTGAGAGTGGTTCCAGATTTTTAATTCGTGTCTCCCCTTGGCCCTTCATCCATCGGCTCTTGAAAACAATGTTTAGCAAAATGAGACCATAATCCGAGATAGTAAAATAAAACTTACTACCGCAAGTTTATGCTAACGTAAATGCGCGCAAAGTCTTTCTTTGGCAAAAAAACATCTCCTCCAAGCTACTGAAGATTTTGCTAACTCAAACTAAAAATAAAATCGCTTTTTCTACACGAACAAAATCTTGAGATGAGAGAATTTTTGGAAGCCTCTCTCTGTGAAAGAACTTTGAAGGAACACAACCCATGAAACAAACCTAAATTAGACTTTGGCTACTGACACAACCAACACTAGACCTCCTTTGCCCTCCGAAAATTTTTCCCTCTCTCCAAGATTCCTCCCTTCAAGTTTGCATGGGGCGTTTGGGCTTTAGGACTATAGATAGCTTCTAGACCCCCTCTGAAATAACTCACTAACTCACCCACTAACCCCCCACTAATGTATATCGAATGGCAAAAAAAAAAAAAATTTGCATGGGGCAAGCGTATTTAATTTATAGGCGTGAATTGATTGGGGCGGTTTGTGGGCCGAAACTATTAACGCGGCATGCGGGCCAGAAGGCCGTGCATATAGTCACGGCTATGGGCCGGGCCTCTACATGCGGCACACCACTTCGGGCAGCGTCACCAAACGCGGCATACATACGGCCCAATCACGTTTTGGCGGTTTAGTGCTGACGTCCAATGGCCCTCCGAGGGACTTCAATTAGACTAGTAGTTTGTTTTGTCTATTAACGAGGGACTTGAATTAAATTTCATTTATACTAAAATCTCTTTTTTTTTTTGGTTTATGTTAAAAAGAAACATTTAATAAGAATTGGCTCAAACGTAATTAAATTTAACTCCATCATAAAATAACAATCCGGCCTCCAAGGCCCAAAGTATAGCTCCCATTCCAAAACATATAGAAGATGTTTTATTTGCCAATACAAATTGGAGTAATTTATGAAAAAGTAGATATATCCCATCTCTAAAATTAATAGTATATATTCCACGGAGACCCCCTGACATTAAAAACCGCCTAGATTGACCCCCTCATTTTTTACCGTTAGCCATCTCGATTCTCGACCCCTTCTGTTATATTAACGTTAAGTTTTAACTTTAAGGACAAATGTTACCAATTAGATGAAAATGCCCTAGCTTAGATTAAAACTAAAAATTTTCTTTACATTTCCTTCTAGTAGTTCTCCCAATTAACCGAGGAAGACATAAAGTAGTTAACAAAAACTAGTTAAATTGGAAAATCATGCACAGCGAAGAGACAAAAAGAACAACATACTCCCTCCGTCCCTTTTTAAATGTAGACATTTTCATTTGAGCTGTCCCTAAATAAGTGCGTGTTTTGAAAATTTAATGGGTAAAAAATTGTAAAATTTTCATTTTGCCCTTTAGAAAAGTTAGCGGGTAAAGAGTTAATGAGTAAAAGTGGGAATAATTTTGGAAAATAGAGGTAAAAGTTGATGTGAAAAATATAAAGAGGAGAAAAAAATTAATGTGAAAGATGTAATAATGATATTTCTTTAATAAGCGGGATTTACGAAGTAATATTAAATTTAAAAAGGGACGGACGGAGTATCATTTACCAAAAAAAGAATAGGCAATAGATCTCAAATCTGGGAAAATGTATTTTTTGTTGCGAAGAGATTAATTCTGTTGAAAAGATGCAGGTTAATTTTGTCGGCAACCAATGTCGACTCCAAATTCCGGTGGCAAATATGAGGGAGATCCAACCGTGGTGGAAATTTTGTGGATGAAGATTCGACGAGTTGGTGGTCTTTTCTGGCAGAGGCGTCCACGGTTTCTCTCCGGAGAGAGAGAGAATCATTTGTTTTAATCTGCGAGAGAGACTCTCCTGCGTACCTTTTCCGCGCTCTATGCCTCGTAAGCACAAAATAGTATTTTTACCTTACATTTATCCTTCGTGGGAAATAAAAGTAGAGTTCATCCTTACAGGTAAATAAGTAGAGGAAATTAGAACTGACTGGTAATTTTCAGTCGCAGGAAAGAGAAGGGAGAGCGGGGGGAGAGGTATTTCAGTCTCAGCAAAGAGAAGGGAGAGAGAAAGGGTTGTATTTTGCACTTAGAAAATTTTTATGAGGGTAAGCTTGTCATTTTATTACTTCCGTTAACGAAGTAAGGGGGTATTTGCATTTCGCATAGACGAGGGTAGGGGTGCACATACATTAGACCGGGCTTATACAAGATAATAATGAGATTTGTGCATTCCCAAACTCTGCCCATTTATAATCGTTCTTCTTTCAATATCCCCAAGCGTAATCGGTAACCCATTTATTTTTCTCAATCATGGTATCACAGACATAAATTAATCAATCATAACGATCACAATTACATTCACAACCGCAATAATATACTTTAAATTCTAAGTTCTTACAAAAATATTAAAACCAGCCCTATAATTAAAGTGCAATTAAAGTACTAAAAAAGATGGACCTCTCCAACCTCCATCAATCTCTATAGATTAAAATAAAATATTATTTAAATTGGGCCGAGCCGGGCCGGGCTGGGTCCATAAGGAATTTTCCAAACCTCGCCAATTTAGTAAAGATGCTTAAAATCTCAACTCAGCTCTATGGGCCAAAATATTTATCCCAAACCCTAAAACAATACAATGGGGCTGAGCTAGACGGGCTACTGAACCAATGTGCACCCCTAGATGAGGGGGCATGTTTGGGCATTTTTAAATGTTAGGGGGTCTCCGTGTCCTAGAGGCATAAATGAGGAGGTTTCCGTAAAATTTAACCAAATTAATATCAACTCATTTCTGGTTTGATTTTCCAATATTTCCCAATTAGATTTTTTTTCTTTTAAACGAAGAAACATAAGATATCCATCAATAAAAATTTAACAATTATAAAGGCGATGATAGACAAAATATGAGGAGACCTCACATATCGCTCACAGTGTTGCACTTGTGTGACCCTGACATAATACCACGATATTGCTCTGCGACTCTGATGTATTATGCTAGGCTATAGAGATGAATAGGATAAGTACTAAGTACTGTTTGGAGTACTATAATTGTATCACATATCGCTCATGGAGTTGCACTTCCTGTACTTTAGTGATGAATGGATGTAGAAATGTGGCGTACGTAAGCGGAGTTTGGTTCCTTGCCGTATTTTAGGGCTTCTCTGAAAGCAAACAGGGAATTGAAGACTATCAAAGTAGAACTTTATTATACTTCAAAAGGCGTACAATCGAAAGAACTCGAGGTTACAATCTATAAGGATTCTATGTTTCTCCTAGAAAATGCTGTAAAGTATAGGAAAGTAAAAACTAATAAAAGAAAAGCCTTTAGGCGATTGTTTGTCTCTTCAAATCGTTGTATCTGACTGATATTTATAGGCTTCTTCTTCACTAAAACAAAATTCACGTATCGCGACGAATCAATTTCGTCTCTAAAACATCAAATTTCCTCGCCAAATGAATTGGCGACGAAAAAATTTGTCGCCCGTTTTCCTCGACTAAAGGTCGTCGCAGAAGGAATCTTAACGAGGAAAATAATATTTCCTCGCCTATTTTGACAATTGGCGTGGAAATTTTTCCTCGCCTATACGGAACAATTGGCGAGGAAATTTTTCCTCGCCTATTTTGACCATTTGGCAACGAAATGTTGTTTTCCTTGCCTATTCATAACATTTGCCGAGGAAATCGTTCCTCGCCTATTCAGAACAACTAGCGACGAAATTTGTTTTTCCTCGCCCATGAGGAACAATTGGCGAGGAATACTTTCCTCGCCTAAAACCCCTAAAACTACTTCGATTCAGCTGGGAATCGAACCAGCGACCTTCCCTACAATAACACGCCACCCTTCCCCCACGCCAACTTCCTTTTCAATGCAAAGTTGTTCAACTTTTAATATATAAACCTTTTGTACTTGTTTTCACCTCTCTAATTTTTTTAAAAAAATCTTTCTGTCTAATTTTAGTCCCTTTGTGGTGTTTCTTTATACTTTTTCTTAAATCTCTTATTGTTATTTGCTTTTACCCAACCCTTCCACCACACCAACTTCCTTTTCAATGCAAAGTTCTACAACTCTTAATATATAAACCATTTTTTACTTCTTTTCACCTCTCTATTTTGTTTTAAATCCTCTTGTCTAATTTTAGTCCCTTTGTAGTTTTTCTTTAAACTTTTCTTAAATCTTTTATTGTTATTTGCTTTTACTGAAGTTTTTACTTTCTAGCCCGAGCTTGAACCTGCGACCCTGCCTTTCTTTTCAGTTCATATTGTTGTTACGATTTCTTTAAAGTATTTTAATTTATTCAATAATAACCTTTATGAAAATATTAATATTTTCAAGAATTCTTTGATTTTGTAAATTTCGTTCACTATAAAAGAAAATTGAAAACTTGTGAACTTAAAAAGTACATCGTTTGATAAACTGGCATAAAAAAACTCTTTTACGAGTCTTTGAGTTCTCTTGAACCATTCGAAACTTCAACCATTTTCCTCGAGAGCTCAGGTGGGCTCCTATGCGCCTATTGTTTAATCTATCAACTACTCAAGGTACATTTTGCTTTTGACTATTGTATTCTCTACATAATCTTTGGAATTATTAGCTTTGTTTTTTTTTTTTTTTGGTCGTAATTTCATAACTCAATTTTATAACTTCTCTTTTTGATCGCTTTTTGATTTTCAGGCAACAATGATGGCTTCAGTCCCAAGATGCGTGAGAGTTTTTTTGAGAATACTGAAGTTGATGATTATGTGCCTGGAGTTATTATTATTATTTGTTTATCACATCTTAAAACTTTCGGAATTTATGTTTCAATTATTGATGATTATGTGCCTGGAGTTGTTGAATTTGTTGATGATTATTGGATTTGGGTTGATTACGATGTCACTTTTTGGTCATGAGTACTCTTACCTTTTAATATTAGTGTGGCGTCGGTTTTTATTAAGAGCAAGTGGATCGATATGAAAAAATAAAAAACATGGTAAGAGAATAGATTCGGGGGTAGTTTTGTAAAGTAAAATGATGGTGAAAAGTTACGGGTGTAGAAGAGGGCATACAAGTCATTCAATGATAACTTGAAATTAATGTTTTGGCACCAACAATTTTGGTTTTGGCACCAACAATTTGGGTTTTGGCATTATCATTCCCCATTTCTAATGAGAAAAAGTGAATGAGGAGAACTAGAGAGAAAAATAGTTTCATTTTTATCATTACTAGAAAATGTAAAAAAATATTTTGCTAATAATGTCTTATAATATTAGTGAGCTACTAAAGTTGTTAATTATATCTTACCATTGGGATAATACAACACATCTATATCAAAATCTAAATAGTCCTAGAAAAGGTGTGGAAATATTTCCTCACATAACATTAACATTTGGCGACGAAACAAAATTTCCTCGCCTATTCTGAACAATTGGCGAGGAAACTAGCATTTCCTCGCCAAATCTTAGCTTTTTTGCGAGGAAAGATAATTTCGTGGCCAAATGAGTACCCTTTAGCGAGGAAATATGCATTTCCTCGCCAAATCTTAGCTTTTTGACGAGGAAATATAATTTTGTCACCAATGTAAGCTTTTTTGGCGAGAAAAGATAATTTCGTTGCCAATCTTTGATGTTTGGCGAGGAAATATTCATTTCCTCGCCAAATCTTAGTTTTTGGGCGAGGAAAGATAATTTCGTCGACATTGTGTACTCTTTGCCGACGAAATTGATTTCCTCGCCATAAAGACCCATTTGGCGAGGAAATTTGAATTTCCTCGCCAGCTTTCGTCGCCATGGTTACTTTTTGTTGTAGTGCTTCTTCCTTTTGAATTTGAACTTTAAATGACTTCCTTCTTGATTTTGAACCAAGTAGTTATCCCCTTAAAACAAGGAACTAGTTGTTTGAACTCTTGTTCGAGTCGTAACTGCCCTTGTCTTGATCCAAATATTCTAACCCATGCTCTTCTGTTTATTGGCTGCCACGTATTAATTAAACAAATACATTTTTAACTACTTGCTCCCATGTTGTTTACACCCAAATTTGGCACAAAATCCTAACAAGGCTAAAAGGATTATTTTCGAATCAAAACGGGCTATTTGAACCTGTAAAATTAATGGACCTACACTAATGTTGTTTCTTTCATTAAACCCAATTAATTTTGTAAAAGTTTGGCCCATGGGTTTTTGTTTATTTTGGACCCAAATCTCACGGCCCATGTTTTTAGAGAGGCAGTTGAGGCCTTCTCATGGTTGAATGCCGAGTATCTTGGTAAAGGTTATCTAAATATGAACCCTAATCTCTCCTTTCTACATGACTCCACCACTGCATTACCCGTGAAAGTAGGGAAGTGGAAACTGGGGCGCTAGGGCCTCTTTGGCTCCAAGAGGAAGGAGCAGCTTCCAGTAACCGCTCTGTTGGAGGGAATTGTGGGTAACATGGGACACTTGGCAGCATCACGTGAAAGTGGGAAAGCAACTGGGACACGTGACAGCATCTCAACGGAAAGGGAGTTGGCGCCAAACATTCAACTTTTACATCTTGGAGCCTGTAAATACAAGTTTCCAAGACTTAGAAGAGGTTCCACAGCCAATCAACCTCATGGTTAAAATCAAGTCGCTTGAATTATCCAAGCCCAAAGACCCTCAACCTGTTGAAGCCACCAACTCCGTTGAGTTTATTTTCCTTTGATCGTTCTACAAATCTAGCCTAGCCTAGGTCTTGTTTTACGATTCCTTGTACCCCAAATTTGTTAATCTTTATTAATAAAAGTTGGATTTTATTTACTTCGTCGTTTCTCATTTTTCAAGCAGTTGGAAAATTATTAAAGTCTTTTACAGTAAGGCAAACCACGAATTACTTTGTAACTCTACCCTTTGAGTTGCACGCAACCACTACGTACGAAGTCAGGAAAAAAGAACACAGGCCTTTACAGCAATTTGGATTGTACCGCATAGTCCTAGCACGTCCTTATACACAAACCGCTCAGGCACTCGCGATTTCATTTGACATTTTTGCAAGGAAACACATGTGTTTTAACCTTATAGAAAAATAAAGGTCAAATCAAAATGTGTACAATTAAACAGGTGTCTTTTAATTACTAGTTGCCACTTGTTTAACATTGTCGATAAATAGATTAAATCAGAGTAGCCCCTTATTCTGACTTTGATCTTAATGTAGAGAATTTTCAACCATGAAGAAATGAACGCCTTGGTGTGGTTATTATTCAAATCTAATTTCACCTACCAACAACTACTTGTCAAGAACGGAGAGCACACATCTTTCAACCTCGGATTGTAGAAAAGTAGTAGCATTCCAGTCGCCAATCTCGAAAATTACTAGTCATTTAGATTTGAGAAAGACCAATTCACCGTGCGTACATCTACACAAATTGATCTTTTTGTAAATAGCTATATATAAACCCATATATATGCATGTGATTATCACCAAGACTTAAGATGCTTAGACTATAAGTTGTCAAATTAATAAATCATTCTCTTCACATTCATCAACCAATTTGACAACTTATATTACAAAAATATCAAAAATATTAGTAGATAGGTTGCGGGCAAAGTTAGGCCCAAAAATATCAAAAACCAATTACCGTTGACCAAAATAATTATTAAATACTTTACTCTAGCAATAGCATTTATAATATCAAAGAGCATAAATAAGCAAAGTTATTATAGGAACATCTTTAGCAGAACTCTCAAATGCCGCGTCATCACTCAAATATCATAGTAGTTCTATTTTTCAGTTTAGCTTCTCATCCCGTCATATTTTTATTGGGCTATATGACTCTTGCCACTGATCTCTTTTTGCAAACTTCAAACTCTGTTACCACTATTCCTCACAAATAGCAAAAAAGTTCTTGATTGTGTTTTGTTTTTAATTAATGTCCTCAACTTATCTATTAGTATATAAGTTGAGTTTTCACATGTTCACTAGAGAATCTCAGGTTGTCTTTCTTCCATTTACTTGTTTTTCTTTTTTAATTAATGTCCTCAACTTATCTATTAATATACAAGTCCATTTTTTACCTTTTTCCTCCATTCACTTGTTTTTCTTTTTTCAGTTTTCACCCCCTACAGGGATCCCGAATTTTACTTAGGTTCGGACTTCGAATTTTCCGATCATATTTCGATGATCCGATCCATTAAACGTATTCAGACCGTGTTTTCAAGGGTACACGAATCAACAAAAAAAATGAAGAAAAAAGACCGTGAATGGCTTGAATTAAGTAGTTTTCTATAAAACTGTATATGTTCGAATCAAGCCCTTCCCAGTCATTTTTTTTTTGCCGATTCATCGTGGGTATCCTTAAAAACAGATTCCAAACGCAATGGACAGATCAGATCATTGAAATTTGATTTAGAAAGTTGAAGTCCGGACCGAGATAAATAAGGATCCCTGTAGGGGGTGTAAGTGCCTAAAAAAAGTATGAAGAGTGTCTTCGCAACTCGAGCAAAGTATGGGGGGTCAAATTGCAAATTCCCAAAAATATATCATCGACATGATTTTTAGCAAGGCAATTATCTCACTAAGATTAAAAAAAAATAAAAGAGAGAATGGTCAGAGCCCGGTAAGGCCAACAAATAGGCCGGGGAGGACCGTGCGGCGTGCAGTCTCTTTGAGAATGGAAGAGTATCCAAGTCCAAAAAGATAACTGCTTGATGTATCGACGGTGCGGACTTTGAAATGTTCAAAATTAAGGACTTGCATGGAAAAGACATTTCCAATAGGGATTTCATTTTTGGTGGTCGTGACCACGTTATGAACGGAAGACTTAGAAAGTTTGGTATATAGGCACGCTATCCCCTTCCTGGCCCATTAATGTTCCCAGTCATTTTTTTTTCCGATTCATCGCTGGTCTCCTTAAAAACACATTCCAAACGCAATGGACGGATCAGATCATTGAAATTTGATCTAGAAAGTTGATGTCCGGACCTGGATAAATAAGGATCCCTGTACGGGGTGTAAGTGCCTAAAAAAAGTACGAAGAGTGTCTTTGCAAATCCAGCAAAGTATAGGGGGTCAAATTGCAAATTCCCAAATAATATATCACCAACATGATTTTTAGCAAGGCTAATTATCTCACTAAGATTAAAAAAAAAAGGAGAATGGTCAGAGCCTGGTAAGGCCCACAAATAGGCCGGGGAGGGCCGGGGAGGATCGTGCACTTGCAGTCTCTTTGAGAATGGAAGAGTATCCAAGTCCAAAAAGATATCTGTTTGATACATCGACGGTGCTGAATTTGAAATGTTCAAAATTACGGACTTGCATGAAAAAGACATCTCCAATAGGGATTTCTTTTTGGTGGCCGTGACCACGTTATGAACGGAAGACTTAGAAAGTTTGGTATATAGGCACGCTATCCCCTTCCTGGCCCATTAATGTTCCAAGAAAAAATAATCAGTTTGATTTTGACTTCAATCTTTAAATGTTCATCACGGTTCAACCACTTGTGCGGTAAAAAAAAAAAAAAACTAGTGGTTTGTGTGAGACTTGATGAGAGAGAATATGTATTTGGTGAGAGATTCTGGCTGTATTTGGGATTGGTAAGTGTCTCCTCGTGGAGTTTGTTAATTTGTTTGTCACCATTGTAACTCTTTGGAGCATTGTTCTTTTCACATAGTGGAATCACCTCTCTTTTGCTTGCACTTGGAGTAGGTTTACATCCATAAGCCGAACTACGTAAATCTTGGTGTTTGTCTTATTTGTTTTTGTTTAAGGTTGTGTTTCTCCCTATGTTTTTCACAGACGTTTGGTTTGCTACTTCTCCATTATCATGACCATCAATAATCTTTGGGTTGTGGTTGGATTCTTAGGGTGGCTGGCACACAATAAATTGGTATCAGAGCTCGGGTTTGACCTAGGCATTGGTTTGTACCCCTGGGTGACAATCTAGGTTTTCATTTTTCGGACTTGTGTTTCATCCATGGCATATGTTTTGTTATGCTGCTTCGGTTTTCTGGTCGATTGTTGTTGTGGTTCATGGATCCTTGGGAGAAGTTTGATTCGGTGTAGAAATTTGGACACTTGGAGATGAAGATTTTTACTTTGGAAATTTTGGGTTCATCATCAATTTGTCATTTAGATGAGTGGATTGTGGAGTTGGGGTTTTACTATGAAGATTTTCTTATTAGTACTAGCCATGAGAAATTGGAGGTACGAAAAATCCCGTTTGGAGTTGGATGATTCAACCGTTATGTTCGGTGATTATCGAACTTGGTGGAGAATTTCATCAATTTGGGAGGTAAACTTTGGTTTGGTAATTTTGTTTGAAGTACTTTTCCTCATCTTGGTTTTGGGTCTATCTTTTCGGTTATTAGTTTTTTGAAATTTGCATGGTGCTAGTGAAGTTGGTGGAGATAGATCACTTTGATATGTTTTGGGGACTGTTGATAGTTTGGTAAATTAGTTTGATTGGCACGCAATATCGTAGATATAAGTGCCTTAATAGGGTAGTTTTAACACGTTGTTATCTAATTTATTCCCTATTTTCCACTTGATGCGTTGTTTTGGTATGTGTTTGTGTTTTTGTTAATTTTCAGGAAATAAGACGATTTTAGTGTCAAGCCGCGGGGATCGTGCACGAGCGCGCCACACTGAATAATTTTTCAGCCACCACATTCTCCTGACCGAACTTTGCCAAGGCAATAAACAATTCCATTGTTTATTAAAATCAATTCTTTGATTATTTTAATGAGGTGTGAGGTTGGAAAGTGTGGTGGGGAATTTTAAAAGAAAAGTTCTGCGGAGTCCTGTTGATTTCAGATTTTTGCCCCACGATTCACATGTCAAGTGCATAAATTACGTGCACCGTACCGTTTTATTCCTGGCGTCGAAAGAAGAAGGTCGACTGTTCCTGCATCCTGATCGGACTTCGTTTCGAGAATTAGTCGAGATGATCGCAGACCCAATGGAGCTGATTATTCGAATCTCACTGGAGCTCTGCAATTAATCTATTATTGTCAAAAGAAGCAAAGGGAATATGGGTGATGAGGATGTCGGCAAAAACTAAGGGAATAGAAAAAAGAATGATGGGCTTAATCATTTATAAATGATGGCATGAGATTTATTATATAAAACTAAGTAGCTTTTTCATTTATAAAAGAAGAAAGGGGGCTTCGAAAGAACAACGGAGGAGAGTCCCCAGTAGAGAGATTTTTCACTTGTAGTTTTTATGTTCCAGAGAGCTGGTTACAGTGTTTTCATTAGAGTTCTTTTTACTTTCGCTGCTGTTCCGGATCATATTTCAGGTTTTGCATTTAATCATAATGTTTAATTGTTCAAGTTTGTTCGTGGTTCCTTCTGTTTAAACTGTTTAATTCTTATTCGCATTATAAGCATGTTTTTAATTAAAGTTTTATTCTTATTTCCTGTTAAAATCATGTGTGAGTAGTCGTTCTGAGTGCGGCCGCGGGACCAAGGTGTCCCGTGGCTAGGCTAATTCATATTTTACCTCGGTGCCGAATTACTTCGATTAATACGCAGTTTTTGGGTATGGAAATTTTTCTAGCAAACAAGCTCGGGCATCGCCCATTCTAAATGCGAGCAGGAATTGGTGACAAGTGGTGTGCACTTGTTGGAAACTGTTTTCATATTTTTAAATCAATTAATTGAATCATTGTGGCCCGAGTGAATGTGAATTAGACTAGTTGCGGACACCGTAGTGCCCACGGCTGTGCTCTCTTTTTTTAAATCCAGAGTTCAATAATTAAATTAGTCCAATTTAGATAATTAAGTGAACCAACTGAGTAAAGGGTGGCTACCTGAGAGCCAGTTTCAAACATAGAGCTAGCATTATTTGAGATCAACACCGTAGACCGTCTCTGTGGTTCGACTCCGGTACTTCCGGATTTATTGTGCTGCACCGGTCGATAGTCCTACGCTTGGGACGAGAAATCTTAGTTAATTTTTAATCACCCGAACGGTCAAGCATTCTTGGCGCCGTTGCCGGGGACGGTGACGTGTGTTCAAACGGTGTTAGTTTAAGTGTTTGTTAAATGTTTAGTTGAGTCATCATAGGTAGAGATAAGCAAGTCATACGTAAGCCTGACCCTCTCTTTTACCGTGATCGTACTAACCGCTTGGTTAGGATAGAGGACAGGTCGAGTCAGTCAGAGTCTTCAAATTTTTCGTCAGCGTCAGTAGAGAGTCGGTCGGAGTCCATTCCCATTAGTGGACTCTACATAGATTTACGTATCGAGTCAGTCAATTTCAACAATCCGATTTATCAGTCAGAGTCAGAGTCAGTTTCCGAACCAGAATCTTTTGAAATGGGAGACCAGCAGGTCATTCAACAACCGTCGCTGAGGCAGCACTTGAATCCCGAGAGGACCACTCCTCCCGGGCCGATTGTGTTCCCTCGAGAGACACAGGAGGCACGCAATGCCTTCACCATAAAGCCTGGTGTTCTGAATAGTCTCCCTAACTTCTATGGGAGAGAGTCTGATGATCCGTACGAACATGTGCGGACGTTCGAGGGGTTAGTGCGCAACCTGGCGTCTACTACCCAATACGACAATGCCTGCCTCAAGCTGTTTGAGGCAACTTTAAGAGATGGCGCACTTAGATGGTTCAGAATGCAGAAGCCTCAGTCCTTCACCACATGGGCACATGTGCGTGATGCGTTTTATAGAAAGTATTTTTCTGAGGCTAAAACTAATAGTTTAAGGCGTCAGATACAAGGCTTTAGGCAAGAGAGGGGAGAGACTTTCGTGAAGGCATGGGAGCGTTTCAAAGATTTACTCCTAAGAATGCCACACCCTGGTTTTGAAAAGATACAGTTAGTTGAATTCTTTCACCTGGGTCTCAACGCTGAGACAATCCAGCACATAAAGTATTCATGTAAAGGGGGCGACTTCTTGTCCAAAACTGCGGATGAGGGTTGGGATTTTCTAGATGACCTAGCAGATAGGCAGAGGGCGTTAGAACCCTCTGATTTTGATCAGTCCGGACCTTCTGGGTCCAACGTTATCCCCGTTACCATACGAGACCAGCGACTCCAGACCCAGGTCGAAAAGATCGCGCAAAAGCTAGAGGAATTAGAGGTTAGGCAGACTCGCCCAGTGCATGAGGTCAGTATAGAGGAAGTCTGCGTGTGGTGTGAGTGTAAGGGGCACATTGCAACTGTATGCCCCGGATTTTTAGCTGCTAAGGGAGCGAGTCAGAGTACTCAGGAAGAGGTAAATGCTGTGAGGAATTGGGACCCATATTCCAATACATATAACCAAGGGTGGAGAGATCACCCCAACTTTGGGTGGTCAGACCATAGACCCACAGGTGGAGGTCAAGCGCAACTCCTTGCGCCACCTCCGTCGCAACAGTTTCATCAGTCCCAAGCACCCAGGCCTCCGCAAGGCCAGGTCATTCCGTACAACTACCAGTCACAGCAAGGCAGGGGGGGAGGCCCATCCACTCGTGGGCCACCCCCAGGTTATGCGCAGACTGCACCACCCGGTTTTGAGGATTCCATGAATTCCTTAATGCAGTCTCAGCTGACATTCCAGACTGATACCAGGCAGCAAATTGGGGCCCTTACGGCCCAAATGACACAACTCACTGCGGTAATCAGTCAGATGCAACAGGAAAAGGGTAGGTTTCCGGCCCAGGGTAGTCAGGCGGGTGCCCATTATTTGGGAAATCCTTCAGGTCCTAATGTTCAAGGGCAGAATCAGGAAGAGGCTAAAGCAGTTACCATTCTGAGGAGTGGGAAAACCATTGATAAAACCATTCAGCCAACACTAAAGCAGGCTCCAACCCCGGAGCCAGTTATTGAGCCTGAGGTCGTTTTTGATACTGCTAGGGTGCCTCGAGAGAAAGTCGATGAGAGGGTGGAGTCACCTGAAGTGGTAGTGCCTGCAGCTGCAGACCCCACGACTCCACCACTGCCAGCACGACTGTTAGCTCCATTTCCCCAAAGGCTGGCGGTGAAGCCTAAGCAGAGTATGAACCATAAGATGTTAGACCTTTTTAAGAGGGTGCAATTCCCTATTACTCTAATGGAGGCTATAGAGTCCTTTCCCCAGTGTGCTAAGGTGTTAAAGGACCTTTGCACACCAAAGCGCAAGATTCAGAACAACGTGGTTCTGACGGAGCAAGTGAGCTCCATTCTGCAGACTGAGATTCCTGCCAAGTGCAAGGATCCAGGGTGTCCCACCATTCCCATAGCCATAGCAGGTCAGAACTTTGACAAGGCATTGTTGGATTTGGGAGCTAGTGTTAATTTGCTCCCTTATTCGGCATACTTGAGATTGGGCCTAGGCGACCTCAGTGAGACTCCAGTCACGCTACAGTTGGCTGATCGGAGTATTAGAGTGCCCAAGGGAGTGGTAGAGGATGTGTTGATCCGGGTAGGGGAGTTTCAATTCCCCGCTAATTTCATTGTTCTAGACATTAGTCCCGGTCGTGAGGCTTTAGAGAAGGCTCCCATCATCTTGGGGCGTCCTTTTCTAGCCACCTCCAATGCTGTTATGAATTGCAAAACTGGCAAAGTCCAGTTATCTGTAGGTGAGGAGAGAATGGAGGTGGATGTGTTCACTGTAGGTACATTAGAGGATGATGGTGAGGAGTTTGAGGAGTTGTGTCTGATTGACACATTAGTCCAGGAGCATATCGATACAGTCCTGTATAAGGACCCCTTGGAGGTTGCTCTTACCTCCGAGGAAACATCATTTTTGGACTCAGCAGAGGTGGTGAGCTTGTTAGAATTGCTAGATGTCGAAGAGTCATGTGAGGAGATTTATGGGGTCACTCATGACCTTATGTTTGAGTCATTGGGTGACCCTCCGCCCAAGGTTCTTCTGTCAACTGTCCAGCCGCCTAAACCAGAGTTAAAGCCTTTACCGGACAAGCTTAAGTATGCCTTTTTGAAAGGCAATGATACCTATCCGGTTGTGATCTCCTCATCCCTCGAGGAAGATCAAGAGAGGAAACTGCTTAGTTTGTTGAGAGAGCATATGGGCGCGATTGGCTGGACCATAGCGGATTTGCATGGTATAAGCCCAACGGTGTGTACACACCGCATTATTCTTGAGGAGAGTGTCAAGCCTTCCAGGCAACCTCAGCGGCGTCTTAACCCCAACATGAAAGACGTGGTTCGGGGTGAGGTACTTAAGTTGTTAGATGCGGGGATCATATACCCAGTTGCCCATAGTGAGTGGGTGAGCCCTGTGCAAGTGGTGCCTAAGAAGGCAAGAGTGACCGTTGTGACCAACGACGAGGGAGTGTTAGTTCCGACCCGAGTCCCTACAGGATGGAGAGTTTGCATAGACTACCGGAAGCTCAATGCGAGCACCCGGAAAGACCACTTCCCTCTTCCGTTCATTTATCAGATTTTAGAGAGGGTAGCGGGTCGGGCCTTTTATTGTTTCTTGGATGGTTATTCGGGGTATAACCAGATTGAGGTCGCATTAGAGGACCAGGAAAAGACCACTTTCACCTGTCCATATGGAACCTATGCTTACCGTCGCATGCCCTTTGGGTTGTGCAATGCGCCTGGTACCTTTTCCAGGTGCATGATGGGGATCTTTAGTGATATGGTGGAAAGGATAGTAGAGGTGTTCATGGATGATTTATCGGTCTTCGGAGATTCATTCGACGGATGCCTCGAAAATTTGGGAAAGGTTTTGCAGAGGTGTGAGGAGAAGCACTTGGTGCTTAATTGGGAAAAGTGCCACTTCATGGTTACCCAAGGGATCGTGTTAGGACACATTGTGTCCTCTAAGGGTATTGAAGTGGACAAGGCCAAAATAGATTTAATCCGAAATCTCCCAACACCTAAGTCTGTTAAGGATGTGCGTTCATTTCTGGGACACGCTGGTTTCTATCGGCGGTTCATTAAAGACTTCAGTGCTATCTTCCGTCCGTTGTGTTAGTTGTTGGCAAAAGACACACCCTTTGTGTGGTCCAATGCTTGTGAGGGGGCATTTCTGATGTTAAAGCAGCATCTTACGACTCCGCCTATTGTACAGTCCCCGGATTGGAGTCTTCCCTTTGAGCTGATGTGTGATACTTCTGACTATGCAGTCGGAGCTGTTTTAGGGCAGAGGAGAGGGAAAGACCCATGTGTGATCTACTACGCTAGTAAGACATTGAATGAGGCGCAGATGAATTACACCACCACCGAGAAGGAGTTGTTAGCGGTGGTGTTTGCTTTAGAGAAGTTTCGGTCCTACCTGGTAGGCTCGCCGATCACGGTTTTCACTGACCATGCGGCCCTTAAGTATTTAATGACTAAGCAAGATGCGAAATCTCGCCTCATTCGGTGGATTCTGCTGCTGCAAGAATTCCACCTGGTTATCAAGGATAAGAAAGGGGCAGAGAATGTAGTGGCTGACCACTTGTCTCGTCTGGAATTCGAGGACCCCACCTCGAATCTTCCCATTAGAGATTCTTTTCCGGATGAGCAGTTGTTTGCTGCTAATGAGTGCCCGTGGTACACTGATATTGCCAATTATTTGGTCACTGGGCAGATTCCTCCCCATTGGTCTACCCAAGAGAAGCAGCGATTTTTGAGGAGTGTCCGACAGTATATATTCGATGACCCATATTTGTTTAAGTACTGTGCGGACCAGATCGTGCGTAGGTGTGTCCCCGAGTCTGATCAGAAGGGGATTATAGGATTTTGTCATAGCGAGGCGTGCGGTGGTCACTTCTCTGCGAAGAAAACCACTGCCAAGATTTTACAGTGTGGATTTTGGTGGCCTGATATGTTTAAGCTCGTGCATGCATTCTGTAGGTCATGTGACCGTTGCCAAAGGCTTGGCAAATTGTCTTCACGTCAGGAGATGCCCCTCCGACCCATTCTTGTGCTAGAGGTTTTCGATTGTTGGGGCATTGACTTTATGGGTCCATTACCTATGTCCCATGGTTACGAGTACATTTTGGTAGCGGTGGACTATGTGTCCAAGTGGGTGGAGGCGATACCCACTAAGTCTATGGAGTCACGAGTCGTGCTAGAGTTTCTTAAGTCTCATATTTTGTCGAGGTTTGGCGTGCCACGCGCCATTATCTCTGATCAGGGCACGCATTTCACAAGTCGGTCGTTCGAAAAGCTAATGGGGGAGTATAGAGTCACTCACAAGGTGTCCACTTCGTACCACCCCCAAACTAATGGGCAGGCCGAATTAGCTAATAGAGAGATTAAGCGGATTTTGGAGAAAACAGTAGGTGTGACTAGGAAGGATTGGTCCACCAGGTTGAATAATGCGTTGTGGGCCTATCGCACTGCTTATAAGACTGTGTTGGGTGCTTCACCCTATCGGCTTGTTTTCGGTAAGGCCTGCCACCTGCCAGTTGAGTTAGAGAAGAAGGCCTATTGGGCCCTCCAGGAAATTAATTCAAGTCTAGATGTGGTGGATGCGCATAGGAAATTACAGTTGTGTGAGCTCGAGGAGCTTAGGAATGACGCGTATGAGAATGCGAGTATTTATAAGGCTAAGGTTAAGGCGTATCATGATAGGAATATTCAGCGCAAAACCTTTAGAGTTGGTCAGAAAGTATTACTCTATAATTCGCGTCTTCATTTGTTTCCCGGAAAGTTGAGGTCCCGTTGGGAAGGTCCCTATGTCGTGGTGCAAGTGCATCCGAATGGGTCAGTTGATGTCCGTGATTCTAAGGATGATAATGTGTTCAAAGTTAATGGGCAGCGTCTGAAACCGTTTTTGGAATTGTTAGAAGTGGGAGAACCTGATGAGGAGTTTGTCGATCCTGTTTATTCGGACGACCCTGTTACTTAGGCTTTTTCAGCCAGGTTTTGACGGGTAGCTCACGCGTACCATGCTCTTAATTGAGTGTGGACCCGGCCCCTAGCGATAGGGGTACCCATCATTGACTTGGGTTTCTCATAGCTTTGCACGCCGCTGTTTGAATAAGGATCGTGTACCCAGCTCCGGTTAGTAAGGGCAAATTCTGATTTTCTTTAGTGTTACTTCATTTTTCGTAATTTGTGTTTATTCTTGCTTGTTACTGTAAAAAAAAAAAATAAAATAAAAAATAAAAAATAAAAAAAAATTTGGTCCGGTATAGCCACCTAATTGCTATCCTTAACTCTGCATATCTGGGTTTCTAACAATCTTATTGCCGTGTCTCGGATAGTCATAAAAGACGATTGGCTTTGATTTCTTTAAGGAACAACCTTGAGAAATTTAACCTGTTGAGTCATGACTTACCCGGGGTTGTTATGATGACCTTCTCTATGTATGTTTAAGTGAGCCAATTAGGGAGAAAAGTAGTACCTGTATCTTTCACGTGACGGAAGTGGTGGTGTTTATTATTTCCTTTATTGCATTTGTTATGGCCCGGCTTTCAAGCAAGCGGGCGGTACTAATGTCATTTGTTGCCTAGTAGGTATTTGGTTCTTAAGTCTTTTGCAGGGCAAGCATGCTACCACATCCGCCTGGGAGCAGATCTGATGACGAAAAGCAATGGTGACAGGAAATTCCCCGTACTTCGGCCGGGGTCACGATGGTTGGCTGTCATTCGACGGTCCATTTCCTTTCCCTTGTTCTTTATTTTCTTATTGTCTTCATGCTCTGAGGACATAGCATATTTTAAGTTGGGGGGAGGGTGTACTTCGTACATGTTTTTCAAAAAAAAAAAAAAAAATCGAGGATTCGGATGCTTGGGAGTAACGATTCTTGGTTGTTGACTGCTAATTAGTGCTTAAGTGGTTGTTGTGTAAGTCAGAGTCTGGATATGATTTCATGGATAGATTTAAGCTCGTGAACATGATGTTGAGGAAGTACTTGGATTAGCCCGTATCATCTATAGTTGGATAGCGTTTGGTCACTTGAAAGCATGCTTTCACACACACACTGTCCTACATGCGTATTTGCCGGTCTCGAATTCAGTTCATATGTCGTTGGTAATCTGGTATGTGTTAATTCGTTTGATGGAATTTTTGGAAACTCCTTCCCTAAAAAAAAAATAATAATAATTAAAAAAATAATAATAATAATAATAATAATAATAAAATTCTATATGTGTGCTATATTGTTAATGCTTATCCGGGCGTCCATTGAGTAGTAGCCGGGCAATCGGGGTATGCTCCCACCGTGTTGTCCGCGTCGAAAGATGGATTGACCTTGTGAAAGTATTGTTAAAAATGGTTAGCTTGGATCTCAATATAAAGCCTTTTTGACTTGAGCAATTAAGTCCGTAGGGGTCTCTTAAAACCTGGTGCTCTAAGGCCGTTTGGCTTGGGGATTGCCGACCCAAAGCTCGCTAAAGAGTCAACTAGAAAGCCCGAGAGATCCGGCATTGCACGACCATAAAAAAAAAAAAAAAAAAAAGAGAAAAAAATACAAAAAGGGAAGGAGTGCGCTTAAGAAATATTGGGTTATCAACGGTGTGTGAACTGTTCTCGAGATTGGTAAATTTCTTTATGTGGTTTTTCATTCACGCATGCCATTTGAAAATTCTCTATCCGATCGTAGGTGAGAGGATTAATTTTTGTGCTAAGTTTGGAACGGAGTTCGCTTGTTTAACTTTATCCATGAATGAAATATCTTGCCTTTGATTTGCTTGACAGTTATGGTAGTGTTTTTAGAGGTTATTGATTGGGTTGAGTTGCATTCGAAGTGTCCGAGTCCTTTGTGTTTTGTGGGTGATCACTGCTGAAAACCCTCACGAGACTTTACTCGTCCTACCGGGGCCGCCCAGGGGTTTAAAAGATCTATCCTTTTATTTGTGTGTCTTATTATTTTCATTGCTAGGGACTAGCAATCTTCAAGTTGGGGGGTGTGATTGGCACGCAATATCGTAGATATAAGTGCCTTAATAGGGTAGTTTTAACACGTTGTTATCTAATTTATTCCCTATTATCCACTTGATGCGTTGTTTTGGTATGTGTTTGTGTTTTTGTTAATTTTCAGGAAATAAGACGGTTTTAGTGTCAAGCCGCGGGGATCGTGCACGAGCGCGCCACACTGAATAATTTTCCAGCCACCACATTCTCCTGACCGAACTTTGCCAAGGCAATAAACAATTCCATTGTTTATTAAATTCAATTCTTTGATTATTTTAATGAGGTGTGAGGTTGGAAAGTGTGGTGGGGAATTTTAAAAGAAAAGTTCTGCGGAGTCCTGTTGATTTCAGAGATGGTTGCGGTTTAACGTTTGAAAAGATTGAAGATGGTTGTTAAAGTCGCCACCCGGATTTGAGGTCCGAACCCGAGAAACCGATAAAAATATGACTTGTTTGCCCATTTGAAAGAGATTTTACTGATCAAGGCGGAACCAAAGATTTCTCAGATTCGGGGGTTTGGTTACGAGAGGGGAAGGGTTTTACGGCACCCCTCTCGCCCGGTCCGTGAACCGGTCTCTACTCAATATTTTGTGTGATTTTGAAAATATGTAAAATTTAATTCTAATCATGAAAAGTGGGAATTGGGGATAGGGATCACATGAATAACCAGAAAATACGAAATGCAAATCTAATGTGGATGCTTGTGCGCGTAGTTTGCATGGGAATGATAACAACAAAGAAAAATTACGACAAATATCTACAGAGGTAAACAACAACAGATACTGTACAACAACTCAAGAAATCATGGATATAAAACTTGATAAACTAACTTACAATCTGGATTCCAGAATGGGGGTTGAGCGCTCAAGGCCTCAAGCTTGAGCGCTCAACCTTTAAAAACCAGTTTGAGCGCTCAAAGCTTATGGATTGAGCGCTCAAACCACTTTCTAACTTCTGTGAATTCAAGCCCCTTTATCAGTTCTTTGCTCATTCTTTACAAGATCAAAACTTTGATAAAATGTTTTTCGTGGAAAATCAGTCAAATTGATCTCTTGAGAATGATTAAAAGAAGAAAACATTCGAGAATGGAATAAAGAGGGGGATACAAATCATAGCACAGCAATAATAACTCACACACACTCCTCCCAATTAATTTCCAGCAACAATATACAAGAATAAAGTGTAAGAATCAAAACTGCTCAAGAACAGCTTGAGCGCTCAAGCTCATAGCCTTGAGCGCTCAAGCCATGATCTGGCTTTCTAATTTTTGACCTTCAAACGAGCTTTTGGCATTTCATTATGATCACAAAATATGTAATCTGAAGATTTATGAGATTGAACAGTCTCTGTTTTACACTAAAATATGAGATTTTCAAAGATTTAATGCTTGATCATCATAAAATAGTTAATCTACACTCATGCATGTGATTTTGAGATAAAATAAGTTGTTTTGAGAACTACATAAGTAAAAGTAACCGTTAAACAATGATCAAAGCCAAAAGAAAGTTCAAAACTTATCAAAACAGAAACTGCTCAGGACTGGGTTTGAGCGCTCAAGGCCTGAGGCTTAAGTGCTCAACCCCTGTTGAAACTGCAAATTTCGAAAACGGTTTTGAACAACTTTTAGACCCTTTGTGAGTTCAAAACAAGTATAAAGAACTTGTTTGAACTTACTGGCCTCCCTCAAGAGGATCAAAACAGTGAGTTTATCACTTGTTTAACTACCTTTTGGAAGTGATTACAACTTGAACTTGATTTTGGACTTGGTGATGGAATATTGTGGATGTTTTTACTGGTATTTTGGATGGGTGAAACAATGTATGTTGTTGATTGAAGATTGAGGTTGGATTTTTGATGCTTGGTAGATGGTTTTTACAAGTGGTTTTTATGGAGGTGAGTGGTTTTTGTAGAGAGAGAGAGAGAGAACGATTTCAGGATGATCTTTCAGCTGGAGTGTGAGAGTTGGTAATCTCCAAAACCAGGGGTGGTGAATGGTTTAAGTAGGGAGTGAGTGGGGGGAAAGAAAGGAGAGAGAGTAAGTGGGTTTGTTTTCAAAATGGGTTAGGGGTAGTTTAGGAGTAGTTTAGGAGTAGAGTTAGGGTGTATTGTACGCATAAGGATCGTAGAAGATCACCTTAGACGCTCCCATGCAGAAAATCTCATGATTAGATATTCTGCAGATTCCTGACTGGCTCAGAGTTGAGCGCTCAAAGCCGTAGGCTTGAGCGCTCAAGGTGCTCCTCGGGGGTTTGAGCGCTCAAGGCCTCGAGCTTGAGCGCTCAAGGTAGTATTCAGGGCTTTGAGCGCTCAAGGTCTTAAGTTTGAGCGCTTAAGGTTCTTGGTGGCATTTTGATGGTTTGGTTTGGTTCAACAATGCTTGGGTTGGTTTGGATTATTTGGTCGTGTTTGGTTGATTTTAACCAAGTTCAAGCCATTTTCACAAGTTTCGGGTAGTCATGATTGGTCCGTTTCATCATCGGGAATGCTCGAGCGTATCCCGGATTCAAAATCGGGGTGTCTACAGGAACTGTTATTGGGTTGTAATTTGGTTAACGGGTTCGGTTTTGGCTGGTTTGGGATTGGAAGAGCTGGCTTGGTTTTGATTGTAGTTGTTGGGTCCAAACAAGGCGCTACTGTTGCCAGAGTAAACTCGTCTTGATTTAGGGACAGATTCTCCTTTCTCAAATATGCCGCTTCGGAGGGCATCTTCAACTGCTAGGCCGGCTTCATAGAAGGTTTTGAAGTCAGCGGTGGTCTGAAAGACCACCAAGTGCTTGGCAAAGTCTGGTTCTAGATTTCTCGTAATAATTCTCATCTGTTCCTTTTCTGAAGGCCTTTCCATCATTTGGGAGGCTTTCCCTCTCCATCTCTTAACAAAGTCAGCAAAGGACTCATTCTTCCCTATCTTGGTTGATTCCAGTTCCCGGACAGTCATCTCAAGCTGAATGTTGTAATTGTATTGGGCGACAAAGGTTGCCCCAATATCTTCCCATGTCCTTTTCTTGGAGATGTCCAGATTCAGAAACCAGCGAAGCGCAGGTCCAGTTAGAGTTTGTTGAAACATCTGGCCCATCGCATCCTTTCCAACGTCATACATGGACAAAGTGCCCACATATGTTTGCAGATGAGCTTTCGGGTCACTGCTGCCATCAAACTTGTCCCAATCTATCGGTTTGAACTTATCAGGGAGCTTTGCATCTGGGAAGAGGCACAACTTCTCCATATCAATCCCTGTAGCCGCTATCTTCTCTTGTTTCTAAACAGACTCCTCGAGTTTGGCTAATTTGGTCAGTACTGACTCCATGTTCTGACTGTTTGAGCTTCCTGCTGGTGGAGGGAGTTGAGCAGTTAATTTTTGGATCATGAGCATCATTTGGGCCATCCGTTTGGCGTTGTTGGTTTTTTGTTCCTCCAAAGCATCTTCGAGAAGCTGAATTTTATCCTTTTCTTCTGCCATGGCTAAACCCCCGGTTGACTGTTCTATTCCTGACTCAGTTCGAACCAATCGCTGTTCGGGGATTCGGGTCCAACTCGGTGTGAGGTTCTTCTTCTTCTTGCCAATGGTTAGTACTGATGAATATGCACAAATTGAACTCAGGGATGCAGCGCGTAATGCATGTGCAAAATGAAAGAGAGTCTATGTACAAAAGAAAGATGCATGATGCATGAAAGGATTGCCCTAATTTTCCTTTTATTTTGTTGGATATATTTAAATTCCCATGATTTATGAAAACAACGGCCGGACCGGAGGTTGCCTACGTATCCCCATAGAGAGGAATCAGGCCGTAACGTAGTTCGGGACTACAATTTGGCTCTTTTTCCCAAAAGATCTTTTCATTAAAAGCAAGGAGTTTTTACAAACTGGTACAACTACCGACTCAACAACAGACTCGATGATTGAATAGACTCGATAAGCAAACAACAACAAACTTGATAATCAAAGTACCAAGAATCACAAGCTGGCTTGATTCTTCAAAAGAAGCCCTGCTGGCTGGATTAAGTCGGTGGATATTCACATCTAGCAACAGACTTGATAATTAAACAGCAACAGACTCGATAACAGACAAGAACCACAGACTGACTTGATTCTTCAAAAGAAACCCTTTTTGGCTTGATTTGTTCATTCCATGACTACTTCTGGCTTTACAAGCCGTTCTTAAGAGGATGGATGATTTGGAGATGTTGACCCTGCAGAGGATCCTGTTTCATCAACTTTTCCTTTTCCCTTGGGGTCTTCCTTCTTCTCCCATTTAGCCTGATCCTTGAGCTGCTGCGGGGTCATGCCATCGTTATTGAGGAGGCAATCTGCAAAGCACATGTCACATTCGCATTCGTCCCAATACTTGTGGCCCGTGATCGGGTCTTCAAAGTAGTAGACGGGCTGGCCATTGGCATCAAAGTATTTCACAGGTGGCATGGTTGCGAGCTTTCCGTCTTCTTGCTCCATCATCAAGGTGATCTTTTCTGGCATTGGTTCCGGCTTTTCCGGGAAGCAGAATTTCCATCCTTCATTTGCATCCCATTGGAGAGACACACCTGGCAAGTTGGCTTCGGCCAACAAACTGAGTTTCTGATCGAGATCTTCCCCCATATGGTCTTCTATGTTGAGCTTCCCCGGTTGAGGCTCCTCTGGTTTGCATGGAGGTTGCTCGGGCAGAACTTCCTCGATTATCCACACGGGCGCCCCTTGGTGGGTGGTGAGGGTAGACTTGAATCGCTTGTAAGGTCCTCCAGACATGATGACTCTACCATAAAGGAAATGCGCATTTCATTGGGAAACAGAGCCGATCGTAGCACTTTTTTTTTTTGTGATTTTGATTTTGTGATTTTTTTTTTTGTTTTTGATGAGGAATTATCGTATATCCGACGAAATGCGTGTGATTGTCAGGGCAATCCTTATGTATGCAGACATGATGTAATGACCTAAGGCAAAGTTATCCTATGCATGTATGCAAGATGGAGACAATATACACATGGAGTGATGTATACAAAATGGATGAACAGTTGATAAGCAAATAAGATGGACAACTAACAGGTAAACAGATAAACAGATAACAGGATAATCAGGTGAACAGGATATAATAGATAGTCCTACCCTGTGGATTCCTGTCCTAAGTTGGAAGGTACTACGGTTTACTATATGCAAAGGCCGGGTTTTGGTTAAAGGGGTTCCCTAGACTAGAGTCAATATTTGCCTCCCAGTGCCAAGTGTACTGCATGGCAAAGGTCAAACGGCAGGCTGACTCATCATCGTCCGGGGTTGCCGAGAATCTTGGGATGTCCTAACACCGGCAAGCCGGGTAGGGTAACCAAGACGCAACGGCGGGGTTTATCCAACATCGATGCACGTGCAATGCAAAAGTTTTGATAATAAAGTATTTTCAAAGAAATCCCACAAATTATTTTTCAAGTTTGGCTCACTAATAAATTAATTTTGATTTTGAAATTTTACACAAGCAAACAACCGGGAAAGCTCCAGTCCGGATTGGTCGGGCGTAGCCCTGTTAATGCACCATTCCTTCCTCGATCACGCGGGGCGTGTTCGTTTTTGTCAAGCTTTCAGGGGTCGTTTTACAAGTGTAAAATTCCAAAAATAAAAATTAATTTAAAATTTTTCCAGCAGAGTCGCCATTTTGTGGACGGTGAGATCCACGCGGCTCGCTCTCGAAGGTTCGGATATGAAAACGAAAAAAATGTGAGTCGCCACCCGGGGTTTATATTTAGAAAATGTTTGGTACCCGAGAAACCATTTTAAGAATAGTTGTTGACTCTCATGCCACGTTGGAAAAGATTTGATCCGCGAAAAGATTCTTTTGGATTCGGAAGCCAGGTTACGCGCGGGAAAGGTTTTATTGAAAAGCACCCCACTCGCCCGAGAAGTTCTCGGTCTCTACTAAATAATTTGTGGGATTTTTATAGAAAACATTTTATTAAAAACTTTGACAATTAAACAGGCAAAATAATAATAAATTAAAACCATAACGGAAATAAAACTTAAACAAAAATGACTAATTAGTAATAACAAGAAAATAGAGGGTGAAAAGTGTAATAAACAGAAAAAAGTTGCAGAAAATAACAGTGAAACAGGGTACGAACAGGGGAAAATAGAGTAAAAATTTCGATTTTAAATGGGAGCCGTGCGGCTCCTGCACAGGGGCCGTGCGGCCTATGCTACAAGCCGCGCGGCCTGTATACAACCCATTTTTCAAAAATTTTGTTTCGGGACCAGTGAGTCCAAAACTCGTTTAAAACCTGATTTTCTTCTTCAAATCAACTCCAAATGGGTTGTTTTTGTTTGTGAACAAGTTATTGAAGTGAAACTTATTTCCGGTACGGATCGTACCGTGCGTTTATCGAGAAAAATCGCCCGGTACGGTTCCGAAAAGCCGGTTTTTGTTTTGAAAACGGTTTACCGAGTCAATATACGGTTATTGAAACCGTTATTAACTCGAGGACGCCCTCGGAGAGCCACGATTAAAAAATCGAAGCTCGAAAACAGTTTGTACCTTTCCGGAACTTGAAACAGAGATTGAAAATTTCGGATTCTTCGGGCTTGGACTTATAGAATCGAGGCTTGGTATAACTGGGAACAGTATAGAGGAATTGAAAGGGGATGGAAAGTGTGAAGTTTTGAGGGAGTTTGTTGGTGATTTCGGACGAGAACTTCGTCGGAAAATCGAACGGAAATTCTCTCGGAGTATATTTTTCGGTGTGTTTTGAGAGGAAGATGAGGCCTCCATTTATAGCCGATTTCGGAAGAATAAAAATGATGATATTTGGCGGTGGCGAGATGATGATATTCCTGAACTGGTTTGTAAGGAATTTTTCAGAGGATAACAACACCAGCCGCGCGGCTTGTATGAGGGAGCCGCGCGGCTTGTATGAGAAAGGGAGAACCGTACGGCCTGAAACAGGAGCCGCACGGCTTGTGAGGCTGAGTTTCCAATTTTTCCGGACAAGTTCCAAGGTGGTTTAAACGTTTCATTCGTCATCGGGCACGTATGGGTATCCAAAATTGGGGTGTCTACAGTTAGCAAGACCCAACATATAAAAAATGTTGCCGAAATATTTTAGTGAGGCAAGATATGTTGTCACAAGGATGTCACGTAACGTGTATTGTTAAAAGTATGACATGGGAAAATCTGAACATATGCCCAACAAACTTATGTTAAGATTTAAAAAGTGTGTTGAAGTATAAAAAAAAAAGTACAAAAGTAGGAGTAAAAATATTAAAAAGTGTAAAAGATGCATTGGAATGCGTGTTTTTTTTATTTATTTAATTTTTTGTGATTATTGTGAGTCCATTGGACAGACAATATGAAGACTCTTTAGTGGGCCCTACATTCTCTCGCAATTTTAAAAGTTGCTTTATTATTATTTTTTTAAAACTCTGTTTTTTTTTCAAGACTGTGTTTGTTTTCTTTCTTCTTTTTTTTTTATCGACAACTGTGTTTGTTTAAAAACTATATTTGCGTAAATTTTTTTTTTTTTGAGGTTGTTGGAGATAAATGTTTTTTTTTAACTGTTTTTCAAAATTGCTTTACTGTTTTTAAAATATTATATTCAAAACAATTTCAAAATAGTTTTTTTTTTTTTTTTAGTTTATATAGAAAAGTGATATGTAGCAAGTTTTTAGTTATATATCCAAGTTTTAAAAAAGTGATGGGGTCCATTGTTTTTTGTCATGGACAAAAATGCTTTAATGGGAAAATGAATAACCAAAAGCTGATGTGATAATTTTTTGGGGGTACCGCCACAGCCAACAAATATTGCTCATATAATTTAGAGAACATTTTTTACACTGTTGGTATAAATTAAATTTTTTTCCAAAACTAGTAAATTGTGCTATATGTCCAAACAATGGTCCCAAGAGTAAAAAAACATGATCACATTACCCAATACAATTGATTTGGTAAAAACTAGTAAATTTTTTTTTGCCATTCGATATACATCAGTTGGGGTTAGCGGGAGAGTTAGTGAGTTAGTTTAAAGGGAGGTCTAGAAGCTATCCATAACTCTAAACCCCAAATGCCTCTACCGAGGCTCAAACCCTGGTCTCCCTTGTGAGAGAACCAGGAGATAACCGCTAGGCTACAAGCCCTTGGTTCATTTTAGTTTACACGGTATAAAGATTGTTTTCTCGATCTAATTACCCACAATCCACGTTACTATTTCCTTTTCTTTCCACTTGACAGAGGAAATAAGCAGAACCCAGAAAATCAGACCAAAAATGAACCTTTCCACAATGCCCAATCTATTCTTCTTTCTTCTTCTAGCTGTGTCAGCCGTTTTGGTGGTTTTCCCACCTCCCTCTACCGCTCAACTGCCACCACGTAATCCCGAAGTGGAAGCGCTTCTCCGGTGGAAACAAAGCCTAGGCAACCAAACAGTCGTCAGCTCATGGATTTTCAACCAAACAAATGGTAATTCTTCAGCTTCGAGCCCATGCAACTGGCGCGGAATTTCATGCAACTCTGCAGGAAATGTAACCGGGCTAAACCATGCCTACACAGGCCTACAAGGTACTCTTGACCATTTGAACTTCTCATATTTCCCTCTCCTCCGTCTCGACCTCAAATACAACCAACTCAACGGTACCATACCTGCCAACATCGGCCTGCTGTCAAACCTTGTGTATCTTGATCTGTTAGAATAATCACCACACGCACACAACAGAATACGAAAACAGTAAAGGAAATCAACACAGGAATTTACGTGGTTCCCCAAAACCGGGTACGTCCACGGGAGCACACAGAATAGTCGTTTATTGATGGTTGAGTTCTTAGGGCTTTACAATAGAGAGTTTATATATGGCTGCCACTTCTATTCCAACCCTAATTCGCATTATAGCCTGAATACCTATAATGCCCTTGTAACACCGTTCACCGACTGTTTTAAGCCTCTCGGTATTGATACAGGGAAATACCTGTATCGATACCCAGACATTCTGTTCGCCCATTGTTGCCCCGGTATCGATACAGAGAACCTCCTGTATCGATACCGATACCTCCATAAAGCTTCCTAGCTTGCTTATCGATTCCGGGAACTTTTCAGTGCCTCTCATACACACCATATGAGCCACAAGTTCCAACAATCTCCACCTTGGCGAATATCCTTGCCCATTCAGGAGATAACCATATCGATCCAACAAGTTTTGGGAGGACGCCTCCTTTCTAGTATCTGGAGACATTAACCAAGTCCAAGCAATGCTCGAACTTGTCCACAGTCACAATCTTTGTCAACATGTCAGCTGCATTCTCAGAAGTGTGCACCTTTTCCAATATCAAATCACCCGAAGCAATCAACTCTCTCACCTTGTGAAATCTTACGTCAATGTGCTTGGTCCTTGCATGATATATCTGGTGCTTCGCCAAATAAATGGCACTCTGACTGTCACAGTACAACTGCACTCCACCTTGATCTATGCCCAGTTCTTTCACCAAACCCTTCAACCACAATGCTTCCTTAGCTGCCTCAGTCACCGCCATGTATTCAGACCCAGTAGTAGATAGAGCAACTAGAGGTTGAACCATGGATCTCCAACAAATAGGCCCACCCGCAAGTGTAAACACGTAACCCGTAGTAGACCTCCTGTCATTCATACCCCCAGCATAATCCGCATCCACATACCCCACAACTGAAGTCTGATCCTGCTTTGCAAACATAATCCCACGGCCTACAGTACCCCTCAAGTATCTGAACATCCACTTGACTGCCTTCCAATGCTCTCTGCCTGGATTGGCCATGTACTTGCTGACTGTGCTAACCGCATGTGCCAAATCGGGTCTAGTACATACCATTGCACACATCAAGCAACCAACTGCGCTGGCATAAGGCACCTTTGACATGGCTTGAATCTCTTCCTCAGACTTCGGACACTATGCTGTAGACAACTTGAAATGACTCGCCAAAGGTGTGCTAACAGGCTTAGCATTATCCATGCCGAACCTTTCCAACACTTTCATGACATAATCCTTTTGAGATAACCACAGCTTCCCCGCTGGCCTATCCCTGTGAATCTCCATCCCAAGTATTTTCCTAGCAGCACCCAAATCCTTCATGTCAAACTCCTTGCCCAACAAAGATTTCAACCTGTTCACCTCAACCATACTCTTTGCAGCAATAAACATATCATCCACATAAAGTAGTAAGAAAATACATGAACCATTGTCAAGACTTTTAACATAGACACAGCAATCATACTCATAGCGTGTGAACCTAATCCAAACCATGTAGGAGTCAAACCTCTTATACCATTGTCTTGGAGACTGCTTCAGCCCATAAAGTGACTTCTTCAACCTACAAACAAGGTGCTCAGTCCCTGGCTGCATGAATCCCTCAGGCTGCTCCATGTAAATAACCTCCTCCAAATCACCATGGAGGAATGCAGTTTTCACATCCAGCTGCTCTAACTCCATATCATAGCTAGGCACCAATGCCAAGAGAATCCGGATCGAAGTGTGCCTCACAAGTGGAGAAAAGACCTCATCATAATCAATCCCCTTCCTCTGTGAGTACCCCTTTGCTACCAACCTAGCCTTGAACTTTTCCTTTTCCTTTTCAGACGCAGCTTCCTTCTTCTTATAAACCCACTTGCAACCCACTGTTTTCTTCCCTTGAGGCAATTCTTTCAGCTCCCAAGTCTTGTTCTTATGCAATGACTCCATCTCCTCCACCATGGCTTCCATCCATCTGTCCTTTTCAGAGGTAGTGATGGCCTCCTGAAAAGTAGACGGATCCCCACTGGTAGTGGACAAAGCATAAGCAACCATATCCTCAAACCCATACCTCACCGGTGGCTTGATAACACGTTTGGGTCTCCCTGTGGCTATGCTCTCCTGCTGCTCCTTCTGCTGTTGATCAAGCTGTTCCTTTGGCTGTGTCTCCACCTATATCTGTGTCGCCACCTGTGTCAGAATCACCCAGCTCAATCTGTATACCCTGCTGCTTGCTACTTTCCCCTGACTCGGATTTCTGTACCCCTTGATGTGCCTTGACCATTGAATCCTCATCAAATACCACATCTCTACTGATCACCTGCTTCCTTGCTTCCGGATCCCAAAGCTTGTACCCTTTAACCCCTTTTTCATACCCAATAAAGATACACTGTTTGGACTTCGCATCAAGCTTCGACCTCTCATTACCGGGAACATGACCATAGGCTGGACACCCAAAGATCCTCAAAACTGAGTAGTCAACCTCTCTGTCTGTCCACACCTCTTCCGCTACCTTTCCATTCAAAGTAATACTAGGCGACCTGTTTATCACAAACACTGCCATGCTCACTGCTTCTGCCCAGAACATTTTTGGAAGCCCTGCATTAAGTCTGATACACCGTGCCCTTTCTGCTATGGTTTTGTTCATCCTTTCTGCCACCCCATTCTGCTGCGGTGCCTTTCGAATTGTCCAGTGTCGCTGAATCCCATGCTCCTCACAAAACCTCAGAAAATCCCCATCCTTGTACTCAGTCCCATTATCTGTCTGTAGGCACTTAATCCGCTTCCCAGTCTGATTTTCCACCTCAGCTTTCCACATTTTGAACGTTGCATAAACCTCAGACTTGTGTCGCAAGAAGTAAACCCAGACTTTCCTCGAATAATCATCGATAAAGGTCACGAAATACAGAGATCCCCCTTTCGAGGCTACCCTCACTGGCCCCCAAACATCAGAATGAATGTAGTCAAGAATGCCCTTTGTTCTGTGAGTAGCATTCCTAAACTGCACCTTACACTGCTTCCCCAGAACACAGAATTTACAGAACCCCACTTTGCACGATTTCACCCCTTTCAGCAGATTCCTCTTATGTAGCTCCAGCATCCCACGTTCCCCCATATGCCCCAACCGCATATGCCAAAGAATGGTATCATCAGTATCAATTGTTGTGGTGGCGCAGCTCCACCTACAACTGTACTCCCTGTCAGCTTGTAAATATTACCAGAAACTTTGGAACCCTTCATTATCACCATGGCACCCTTCGTCACCTTCATCACCCCACCTTCCGTTTTACATCCACAGCCATTGGAGTCTAAAGTTCCCAACGAAATTAAATTTTTCCTCAATTCTGGAACATGTCTAACATCACCCAAGGTTCTCACAACACCATCAAACATTCTGATTTTAATTGTGCCTATTCCTATGACTTTACACGATGCATCATTACCCATAAGAACATTACCACAATTCACTGACCTGTAGGTGTCAAACCACTCCCTGTTAGGAGACATGTGATAAGAGCATGCTGAATCCAGAATCCATGAGTCTTCCAAGTGATCCGGATTGGCAGAGACTGAAAGCATATCACCATCTTCAGAATCATCCTGCTCCACCACGTTTGCAGAATTTAATGGTCCATCTTTCCTATCCCCTGCCTTTCCCTGTTTCTTCTTCCAGTTCCCTCCTTTTCCTTTCTGCGGACAATTTTTCTTGAAGTGACCCAGTTCATGACACCTGTAACACTTCAACTCAAAACCTGCCTTCGATTTCGATCTCCCACGCTCAACAGATTTCCCCCTCTCAAACTTTCTGCCACGTTCCTCGTACCCCTTAACCATCAGTCCTTCACCCTACACCGACTCAGTCTGTAACCTGTGCTGATTATAGGCCAGAAGGGCTGCAGTAACTTCCTCCAGTTCTAAGGTTTCTTTCCCCCAGAGTAGAGTGGTAACGAGATTATCCAGAGAACCCGGTAGAGAGGATAGCAACATCAGAGCCTGATCTTCCTCTTCGAATGTTACTTCAATCCGCAACAAATCACTAACAATCTGATTGAACGTGTTGATATGCTAAATTAGGTCAGAACCTTCAACCATCTTCAGCCCGAATAATTTTTGCTTCAGAAACAGTTCATTAGTCAAGGACTTCGACATATACCTGCTCTCCAGCTTCGTCCAAACCCCAGCCGGCGAATCATCGCCGATCACGTGATACATAACTTCATCTGCAAGACACAGGCGAATCGTACTCACGGCCTTTGCCTGCAGATCTTCCCAATCATCGTTGGACATCTGCTCTGGTTTCTTGGACGCCCCGCTTAACGCCTTCGACAAACCCTGTTGCACCAGTAGATCCTTTACCCTCTGTTGCCACAATCCGAAATTACCAGTCCCGTCGAACTTTACAACATCGAACTTCGACACAGATGTATTCCCCACCATTGTTCTTCGTGTGATTCAATCCGCGTGAATAAACCCGCGCTCTGATACCACTTGTTAGAATAATCACCACACGCACACAACAGAATACGAAAACAGTAAAGGAAATCAACACAGGAATTTACGTGGTTCCCCAAAACCGGGTACGTCCACGGGAGCACACAGAATAGTCGTTTATTGATGGTTGAGTTCTTAGGGCTTTACAATAGAGAGTTTATATATGGCTGCCACTTCTATTCCAACCCTAATTCGCATTATAGCCTGAATACCTATAATGCCCTTGTAACACCGTTCACCGACTGTTTTAAGCCTCTCGGTATTGATACAGGGAAATACCTGTATCGATACCCAGACATTCTGTTCGCCCATTGTTGCCCCGGTATCGATACAGAGAAACTCCTGTATCGATACCGATACCTCCATAAAGCTTCCTAGCTTGCTTATCGATTCCGGGAACTTTTCAGTGCCTCTCATACACACCATATGAGCCACAAGTTCCAACATGATCTCTCCACCAACTCTTTCTCGGGAACCATCCCAGTTTCTATCGCGAATCCCAGTTTCTATCGCGAATCTCACCGGCTTGCTTAGCATGCAAAGGCTACTCTTCCAAAAAACTTTGCTCGGTGGGCCCCTCCCGTCAGAGATAGGTAATTTGGAAAAGTTGACCATATTGGCTTTAGATGATAACAATTTTTTTGGCCCAATTCCTGAGTCTTTGGGTAATTTGAGTAAGATAACTTACCTACATCTCAACCTAAACCAATTTTCTGGCCAAATTCCAAAGAGTCTCGGTACTCTGACGGAGTTAACCGATTTGAGCCTATTTTCTAACAACTTATCCGGTTCAGTACCGGAACAAATCGGAAATCTTTCATCATTAGTAGTTTTTCATTTACTCTGGAACAACTTGAGCGGTCAATTACCTCCTCAAGTGTGTCAAGGCGGAAGGCTAGTAAATTTCACCGCGGGGTACAACAATTTCACCAGTCCGATCCCTGTAAGCCTAAAAAACTGCACATCATTATACAGAGTCCGGCTCGATTTTAACCAACTAACAGGTAATCTTGATCGAGATTTCGGAGTGTACCCGAACCTCACTCGTATCAATTTGAGCCACAACAATTTACGAGGGAAAATTTTGCCCACATGGGCAGAATCCAGGAATTTGGAAATTCTGAATTTTGGTGGGAATTCCATTGGAGGTGAAATCCCATTGGAAATTTTCCAGTTGAACCAGCTACGAGAGCTTGATCTTTCCTCCAACAAGATTTCTGGTAAAATTCCGGCACAAGTTGGAAATTTGACGAAATTATTGTCGTTAAAGTTGAGCGACAACAACATTTTTGGTCAAATACCATTAGCAATTGGGGGACTATCCAATTTGGAGAAACTTGATCTCTCATTGAACAAGCTAAGTGGGCCGATTCCGGATCAAATAGGAGACATTTCAAGAATAGTATTTCTAAGTTTGAGTAAAAACCACTTGAATGGGAGCATCCCATATCAGATTGGCAATCTTGTAACTTTACAAATTCTGCTTGATCTTAGTTACAACTCACTCGACGGACAGATTTCGCCTCAACTCGGGAAGCTGAAAATCCTAGAAGCTTTAAACCTCTCCCACAACGCTCTCTCTGGTTCTGTACCGGATTCATTTGGGCAAATGTTGAGCTTGTCAGCGATTATTTTTTCGTTCAATCAATTGGAGGGTCCTCTGCCTGATACCGGGGTTTTTAATATTTCTCCACCGGAAGCATTTTCTCATAACAAGAATCTATGTGGTTATCCAAATCAAGGTTTGACACCATGTAACGACTCTGTATCCGAGGGCGGTGGTAAGGGAAACAAAGGAAACTTGCGGGTGATCGTTATCACAGTTTCAGCCTCTTTAGGCTCGTTGTTTCTCTTGCTCTTTCTTGTTGGGGTTATTGCATTTCGTCGAAAAAGCAACCGGAGGACCCAAAAAGAAGATGTGATAAGCGAAGAGGATATATATTGTGGGAGAATTTTGTATGGAGATATCGTCCGTGCTACAGATGATTTTGATGATGCATACTGCATTGGAGAGGGAGGATCAGCTAAAGTCTACAAAGTTAACTTACCGAGTGGGCAGGTACTTTTGAAAGTTTTTACATTTCAACTATTTCCTTCTGTCTTCTCCATTTGATTATCGATTTTAAGTTTTCAGAGGTGTACATGAAGCTATTGATTTGTAAATAAAAGAAATGGTTTTTAACCAAACGGTTGTCATTTTTATAATTAAGAAGTCGGATATGAAGGCGGATATAATAAAGAAGGGGAGATATTATTATTATATCTGGCCAAGTGGGTAATGTAACGCCCCCAAAATTTGGGTTTGTTAATAAAGGATACATATACAATATATGGGGTTTTACAACAGTAACCCATAGGAAATTACATAAATTTCTGTCAAATACAATCATTCTCTACAGGGTTGACTAGGTTTCTCTACTCCATCGCACGACTGTCCATCCCGGCAGTATCCTGCTCTGCTCCGTAGGCCTTCCAGTCATAGTTCTCTCATCCTGTCCATCTCTATAGTCTAGCATAATACGTCAGAGTCGCAGAGCAAGATCGTGGTATTATGCCAGGGTTACACAAGTGCAACACCGTGAGCGATAACGCCCAGTAGTTCACTCTACTAAATTTCTAACTAGCAATTCTAGAACAATAAGTTTGAAAACAGTATATAATACTTTTTGAACAGTAAAACCATGCAATGCACCATGCGTGCCTATGCGGATCAGAGTAAACATGCGCAGAAAACAGTAACTCATTTCAATATCTCAAAAACAGTGTCACGTGTCAGTTTCTCAAAACAATATCTCATTTCGATAACTCATCACATGTCTCAAATCATTTTACTCGTATAGTGCCTCTTTCAGCATTCTTCTTCAAATTTCAATCATGTCAATATCTCACACCACTCTGAAAGTTATTGGTCCGCTTATGCCTCCTTTCAGCTGGCGGTACCAAACCTTTCCGCTCGAAGCCCCGGTGTCGTGCATCACTGAACCTAACCAGTCTCTTTGCACGGTCCGTCCGCCCCGCGACTCTCACGACATAGTCCCGGCTACTTGTCTTACTGATCCCCACAGTACGTTTTTCAAGGTCCGTTCACTATGTGTTGTGCACGCTTAGCCCTTACCACCAAGTTCACTCCACGAAAATGGGGCGGTGCCTCGCTGCACTACTGTATTACTTAACCCCAACCTCATCATGGCGCACACTCACATGATGGGCGACGTTAAGACTGCATTACCGTATTAATCCCAATCCTCCAAGTTCTCCCCGCGGAACTTGAGGTGGCATCTATTCATCTTATCACATTTCATTTCATTTCATTTCCCAAAAATCTCGTTTCATTTCTCAAAAATTCATTTCTCATTTCAAAACTCATTTTCATTTTCATCCCTATTTTCACATTAACAGTTATTAAATTTCACGTCCGGTGACGTAACGTATCGCGTACGTGCTCGGTGCCGCATGCTCAAAATCATACTCATGCAATATTCCATAGTTTCTTTCAAAAAATCATATTCTTCCAACATACATATTTCTCACACAACATCATGCATTAAAAATATACCATCTCTCTAAAATATATTGTTTCCTCTAGAAACTTTTCCCACATAAAATCATACATTTAAATGCTCCAATTTTCCTTCAAAATAATATTCCTTCTAAAAATCCTCTCACATAAAATCATATATTTAAACTCTCAAAAAATAATATTTCCAATTCTCTCAAATAAAATATATTCCTCAACAAAAATCTCATTTCTTCCTTGTCCTCTTTCAAAACTATTTTATTTCTTCTCAAAAGAGATAAAACTAATCAACTTGCTCTTTCTAAAATAATTTAGACAAAACTCTTTTCTAGAAATCTCTTGTCAAAAATCTATCACAACTAATTGTGAACTTTCTAAAAATATTTAATCTCTCCGAAAATATACTCTTTATATTTCTAGAAAACTTTCTTTCTAATAAACTCAAATAAGACCTCTTTTTCTATAACTAGTAAAATCACAATTTTCTTTCTAGAAAATTTAATCAACTCCATTTGCTTCTTTTCTTTTCATCATAGCCATAAAATATACTCACAAATAGTTTAGTAAAAACATTTCTAGGAAACATTTGTAAAAACTCTCTCTTCATATTTATTAAATAAAACTCCATACTTTCTTACCAAAATTAACAATAGGCATTCCTTTCTACGAATTTCTCATCAAAGAAATTACTCCACTTATTTAAGAAATAGCATTTCAAATAACAACCAATGAGCTAATCAACCAAGATTAATTAATTCTTCCAAGAAATATTAACAATATCATACAAGAATCTTGTCTAGTGAAACACATCTTCTAATTAACTTCTAATTACTTCTAATCACTTCTAATCACCTTCTAATTACTTCTAATCACCTTCTAATCACCTTCTAATTACTTCTAATCACCTTCTAATTACTTCTAATCTTACTAATCCACTTCTAATTTCATGAAGAACTACTCTATTTAGAACTCCATAAACATGCTTGTTATTCTTTTCAACATGAAATCCTCTTTCTAATTTACTAATAAACATGCTTAGTAACTTAACACATGCATAAATTAAATTAATCAAACTCTAAAATCATGCGTAGAAACTAAATTAGAACAACATAATTAAACTAGAAATAACTAATTAGAAGAGTAGTTTAGTAAACTACCTTGTTTTCCGGGTGTAAACCGGAAGCCGATTAGCACTCCGTTGGCGTAGAAAACTCTTAATCTACCTAGCTTACCTACTAATTAACTTAGTAAGTAGCTAATTAGAGTCTAAGTAAGTGGGTTAAAGTGGTAGTAGAATAAGATTAGAATAGGTTTGTTGTTGGAGAAAGAAAGCACACAAACTTTGTATGAGAGAAAGGTGACAAGTTGGTAGAAGAATGCATGGCCTTAAATAGCAAAATGGGCTCTCTCTTTCTCCCTCAAAACCCACGGCAATTCTGCCCCTTTATGGCCGAAATATTCCTCCCAACATGGGAGTGAATGTGCTCATTAAATGGGCACATGGTTAGATACAATATAAGTGTACACCTTGCACTCTAAGTCTAGGCTAGGTCCTAGGTTGTTTACTTGCAAGCAAAGGAAGAATCTTGGGAAAATACATGGAACCAAGGTGGGAGACTATAGTGGGGAAAAATATACCTCTTGTTGTGTAGGTTTTTGCACGGTCACCTTAGTTATGGGGTGTTTTTAGGAGCTAATAAATACAAGATGCATGTGAACACATTAAATGGCTAAGGGGATAGCCTTAAAGGCTATAAGTAGGGGGAATATTCTTCCTTAAAACAAGGAGCCATGTTTCATGGGGCCTTGGAGGCCAAGTTTTCTAGTCTAGTGTAGGCATAGGCTTGTAGCATGTGAACAAATCCAAGCAAACATGTGCTAGGCTCTTAAGGAAAATTCTTGGGCAACTTTAGAGCAAAATTGGGCACCCTTTTCCCCTCTCATATGGCTGCCCCTCTCTCTCTCTCTACCGTCCTCTCTCTCTCTCTCTCTCTCTCTCTCTCTCTCTCTCTTCTCCATGTGCACTAAATTCTCTCCCATGTGCCACCACTTGCTAGGAAGTTTCCTACATTAATGAAACACATGTACCTAGAATACTTGGAGGCAAAGTAACTTTCTAGTAGGGTTTAGGGTGTTAGTTATACACACACATATATATTCTAGCACAAAGAAAATAATTTATTGGCCCAAAATAGTATTTTCCAAAATAATTTTAAGAAATTTATTAGAGAAAATATGAAAAACCAATTTTATAAACGAAATTTTTATTTAGCAAAAATTCGGGTCGTTACAGGTAAATGCAATATTTACTGCCTATCTCCAAGTGACAAACACCGAATATAAAATAGTACGAATATGCTATTTAGGGAAATAGCATATCCGAACTATATATCATTTTTACAACCAAGCTGACACCCAGAGCTATGTGTCAATTATCTATTGCACTTGTGAGCAATTAAGGCCGGCCTAAGTCCTAGGCTCAAGAGGCCTGGCCTAGGGCATAAAATTTTAGGACCACTCCCATATTTTTAAATTTAGGCTTGAGTATGGGTTTTTTTGGCCTAATAGAAAAAATAAAAAAGGCTCAATCTAATTTGAAAATGGACCTAAACAGAGAGCTCCATAGAAAAGGCGCAAGTCCAATTGTCTAAAATCCCCAAAAGGCAACCCAATATTATCTCTCAGAGTATTTGTTAAAAAAATTACACAATTCAAAAGGTTTAACGGTTTACCCAAATCAGTGGAATCTCTCTCTCTCTCTCTCTCTCTCTCACTGTTTCAACAAACGCGAGGCAAGCATTTTGCTCGGCATCAAGGCAATATTCAATGCACATATTTAAAAAATTGTGCGTTGAATACAGGGACAAGATATTCACATTTTAGTATTTTGCAGATGTAGTATTGTTTCTCAGAAATGAGTCGGAATCTCAGTCGTTGGATGGTTCAATAATAATTGATTTCATATAATTGTACGAATAATTTCGTGGCACTTCGTCAATGACAAAACTAAGTGTCTGTCTCAATCCAATAAAAGGTATGCTAGAAACCAGATTCTAGTGCAATATCCAAGTTTATTAAAGACCCTATATACCCAGTGGGAACAATTGGTTATTCACAGATATTTTTTGCCCATTGTTTATTGATTGATTGATTCACGCAAAATTGAAAACTTTGGGAATTACTAGTATTCATTTGCCCACTAGTAGATGATTTTGCTTTTAGAAATGCAACACAAGTAATATTTGAGTGATACTCATGTGTTCTTGAGATGACATGTACCGAGTAATATTTGAGTGATACTCATGCGTTCTTGAGATGACATGTATTTAGAGACGTCTTATTTTGTGTTCTTATATAATGATTAATAGAATTTGATATTGTTTTGCCATTCTCGTATGATGATTGTTGCTATAATTTTTTTCAAAAATGATACAGACACACCCACTCGGACACACTCTGCCACACCCCCTCTCACATGTGGGGTGGGTCCCTCCCGGGTGGGTCCCCTAACATGTAAGAGGGAGTGTGGTAGAGTGGGTGTGTATGTATCATTGTTCAATTTTTTTTTAAGCATTCACTTTTAAGGGTATAGTTTTTAGTTTAGGCCTTGAGCACAAAAAAACCCTTGGGCCGCTAAGGGCAATTGAGGTGCTTCTTAGTTATCCGAGTTAGGACATCCACAGTGTACTCTTAAAATGGCTCCTAAGTAAGGCTTTTAAAATTTAGCAAGCCATTTGATCAATAATGGCTTTCAATGGGCTCCCAATACAAGCTCTCAATGGTAGCTCCTAAGCATGACTCCTAACTCATTAGCTAAATCTAAGTAGCCTTGTAGCTAGCTTTAAGTGAGACCCAAGCACTTTTAATCTTTTTAGACTTATCAATTTATAGGACCCACACTTTTTATTATTTTTTTTCCCACAAAATAGAGAATGCTTTTGCTAGCCCATTGAGTGCACATATGCTCTCTAAATTTAGCAAGCTCTAGGAGTAAAAAATGGGTCCCAATTAGGCTTCTGTGTACACTTTAGGAGTCAACTTTGGAGCTATTTTTAGGGAGCTCACTGTGGATGCCCTTAGATCTCCGTGTAAAAACACTTCTCATTTATTCCTAAAGCACCCAAGTCATTTATAGAAAGACAAATACGCGTGCGAAGGAGGGATAATCTAGTCCAAATGTTTCATGCAGTAGTACTGAGGCATGGTTTCTGGCTCGGGATAGATTCGGTGGGAATTATATTTTTTGTGTAAGTCGTCGCAAATGGAGTTGACTCAGTCGAGTAAGTTGACTCGGTCGAGTATGGATGTAGAAGAACTACTCTCAAGTCTCATGAAACACTGCATTGGCTGTTATTCTTCAGTTTTAATTGTACTATTTTGCATCGCTAGTCGTTTTTGTGATCTTTATGACTTTATTGTTTTACTAGTATCTTCTACTAACTAAATCCTCAACAACGTACAGGAAGTAGCAGTCAAAAAGCTGTTTATGAATGAAGGTTCCGAGAATGGGGATATCAAGAGCTTTGAAAATGAGATAGCAACACTGACAGAAATAAGACACCGGAACATAGTGAAACTCTACGGCTTCTGTCACCATGACAAGCACACTTTTTTGGTTTGTGAGTACATGGAAAGAGGAAGCTTGAAAAATGTTTTGAGCAGAGAGAAAGAAGCTATGGAGTTGGATTGGAGTAAGAGAGTTAATATAGTTAAAGGGGTTGCTCATGCTTTATCTTACTTGCATCATAATTGCGTGCCTCCGATAATTCATCGAGATATATCGAGCAAGAATGTTTTGTTGAACTCCGAAATGGAGGCTTGTGTCTCGGATTTTGGCACAGCAAGGTTTTTGAAGCCTGATTCTTCAAATTGGACCGCAATTGCAGGAACTTACGGATACATTGCTCCAGGTAACTTCAAATGTTCTTTGAAAAGTTTCACAACAAAACTCATGCAATTTACATCCTTCAAAGTTTACTTAATGTTCTGTTAAGCCCATGCAAATTCGAAAGTATATGGTTACAATTAGGGCTGCAAACAAGCTGAATCGAGCCAAGCTTTATGTTGTTCAGATTTTGTTAGTTTAGTTTTCAAACAAACTCGATCCGAGCTCGAACTCAATGAAATTTTTTTGAGCTGAGCTCCAGCCGAGTTTGCCTAGGTTGGAGTCAAACTTGAGTTTGTTCACAAGCCTTAACGTGTCAAAATATAAGATATTTATTCTTTCATACAGGTCTACAATTTCAATAAAGATAAGTACATAAATAAGTACATACAAATATAAAATTAAAAAATGATATTAAAATTTAAGTTTATAGTACATTTAAAAGTTTATACATGGACAAGTTAAATAATTTTCATGATGTACATGTAAAACTGTAAACATATTCAAGCTTACACATGATATTCTTATGAGATATACATATATACTCCAAATTCGCGAGCCGACTACTGTTAGGTCTAAGTTCGGCTCATTATTAAACGAGTTTAAAATTGAGGTTTAGGTTCTGCTCATTTTGTACTCAAATAAGCTTTTACCGAGTCGAGACTCGAATAGTTCACGAATACCCCACTTCATTTACAACCCTAGTTACAATTTTGTATCTCCTAGAACAATTACTATCGTGGTGCATATCAAAGATACCCAAAAGGAAAAAAGAAAGAGTCAATGCCCTGGTATAGCCAATGGGCTACATGTCATTTCCTCGTCCTTCAATTCCCATCGTGGGCGTTTGTGATTAAAGGCTATATAGGAATAGCCTTTGGACTCCCTGTAAACTTACTTATTAACTACCCCCTAAACCCTGTATATAACGCTTGTAGCGGTGTAAATTTGGCCCTGCACGGCCCTTAAATAATCAGGCTCGGGTTGGCCTAGTCCAAGTCCATCAGGCTCCTGCCAACAAGGCATCTCTCTCGATCACTTTGAATCTTCATTTGCTAATCGCTTTGATAACTCTTATCAGCATACAAGGCATCTCTCTCGTCGTAATAGAAAAAGAAAATGGGTTGCTCCCACTGAATAAATCAATCCAAGATTACCAAAAAAAAAAAAAAAAAAAGCATTCCAAGATTACCAACAAAAAAAACAATATTCAAAAGTGGCCCTCAAAAAACTTTAGGACTTGTATTGCACGATAAACCCAACAGGACTTGTAGTATATATATGTCTATGTTTTTATTGCCGTGTGTAAAAATCTGAATTAAAATATTTAACAGGCTTGAATCGGGCTAAAAATTCAGACTTAGGGCAGGTTAATCGGGTAGCCCAACGGGCCGGACTTCAAAACCTCCAGCCCAAGGCCTACACATAGGGACCGGTGAGCCTAGGCCCGGGCTAAATTTCAACAGGCTCGGGTGGGTTTAGGCAATTTATCCAAATTTACACCCCTAACCATCCAACAAAAGTAAAAATAATTTGCCATGGTATACGAACTCCATTCGGAGAATCAATTGTTGGCCTAGTCATGAGCTTTTGTTGTCTTGTTTGTACATCAAACTTGTGCTGGTTTTGGCTTGAAAAAATGGTAAAATGGAATTGGGAACTGTCTATAACCAATCAAACGCGCTCAACCCTGGTTATGAGGCTTTTTGGTGCTTTGTTATGAACCGAAGTGGCCTTTTTTTTATTAGGCTTTGCATATTCATTGGTTGAAGATATCTGGTACTTAGCATTTTCAGTTGCATGACAACAACTCTACATGTTCAAACAAGTTTAAAATCACTACAATCTAGTTATGGTGCTGCTGCAAAAGAAAATCCTTTATTTCGTTAGCTAGACCTATTTGTGAGTGAGACCAAACATGTGACAATATTGTTGTTGTGTTTTTTCCTTGGGACGAGCTAGAGTTATCGTACACCATGGTAGTGACCGAAAAATGTGACGTTTTCAGCTTTGGTGTTTTGACACTTGAGATTTTATGGGACCGCATCCGGCGGAGCTCATTTCAAACCTGTACACATCTGTTCATAACGGACAATACAATTAGCAGATATCCTGGATACTCGTCTTCCGCCTCCTACTAGTCAAAAGTTTAAAGGTGAAATGGATTCCATCTTGAATCTAGCAATGCGTTGCTTACGTGTTGATCCACATTCTAGACCTACCATGTACGAGGTGTCTAAGGTGCTTGAGGTAAATGCTGGAGCTGGCAGATCGAGAGTCAATTTTTAAGTTTGGTAATTTTGTTGGAGACGGTGTTGAGCTAGTGGTCAGTTAGTTAAAGCTAGATATTTCGCTCTCGTTCTATATTTCAGTTGTGTAATAAGGCTCATCGCCAGGATTTTCAAACAGTAACTAATGTCAAATACCTAAATCAAGTTTGACGAGCCTAGGATTGTGCGATGAACTGGAAATGCTGTAATTTTAATTGTCCCCTCGGGGCTATTTAATAATGATGATTGTTGTAAAGAGGTGTCAATTATCCAGCTTGTACTTCGAATATTGGTTTTGATTTTTGAAATCAATTAATGAGAGCTTGTGCAGGTCATGATTTTTCGCTCGTGGATTGTAGTTGTTTTTATTTGATTCTAGTTTTCCGTTGAATTGTTAGCTTAAAAACATGTACTTCAGATCCTCAAACAGTTCAAAGTTTTGGGGCTCGACCTTAGTACCCTTTCATCCACTTCTTTTTCAAAGAATACCCCAAATTTCGACCACCCAATTTTTTGATGCACTAAGACGCTACATTCCAGCTGATTCAGTACAAATTCATCAAGAAGATTGATTACTCATTATAGCGAATTTAGGCAGGGATTTGAGGCAGATAAATTGTTAGTTTATCATGTAAGATAACGAACGTGGGGGTGTTGATCCGGTTCCTCTTCTAGATCTGAGGTTCGGATTTTGATTGATCTGGGCTTCGCTCGATCTAGATGTCCAAGACCAATTAGTGCCTAGCCCATTGGAAGGCACTCCGATGCTAGAGTGAATCTCAACTCTCAACTCAAGAAGAAGGAAGTACAGAGCTTGCATGAACATTAACGGCATACCTTGGTCGGATTTTGCACTATACCGTATATAGAGAGATCCTCTTGACTTAGGCTCAAAGTAAGCTATTGATGATCTTGTGTCTTGCATGACGCCAAAAATAACAGCCTCTTGAACTAACGTTACAAATAAACACGCAGATCAAACGTGGGATTGTGCAAGATCTTGGACTAAATTAATACCAAGACAAATAGTCAAGGACTACTAGTCCCAGGATTGTTAATCCCATCTATTTTAGTCCCCAAATTAAACGAGGCGTTAGTCTCTAATTTGGTCGGGCTTATCATGGCCTCATCCGGCTTACCTAGGCGTAACATCTCAATGGGACTTGGGCTCATGTGTAGGCCACATGCCAATACCAGCGTATCAACCATTGTGAATTGTTCCCAATGGTGGCCTTGTGCTAACTAAAGCCCAGGGTGCGACTGCTTTAGGTCCCAAAACATGCGGGGGCCCTTCAAATTATGTGTTTTAGATTTTCAACATCATTCTCACCCTCTATTGTTTTCAATGGAAAATAAGAGTATCAGAGGCTATATATGATTTTTTTATATTTTTTTAAACGCTGATTTACAAACTACGGCCTCCAAAATCTCTAATTCAAGTTTTCATTATATGATCAAGGTCGGGTAAGTGCGCTAGGAATGAACCCTTCCGTCCATACTAAAGAATTAAGAGAATTCTTTTAAATAAGAAACACTTGTGATACGCATAAACATTTCTGCATTCCACACTCGACGAATGTACCCTTTAGTTCAAATTATGGACTTGATAGAAATCCTTTCCAAATAAGAAAATACTAGTGAGATACACAATCATATGACACATGACATGCAGAGGAGATCGAGGATGACCGTTAACAACAAGGTGCTTTACTTTACCGCCCATATGGCCCTCATCTCGAGCTCAAAACATGATTCTAGCCCATTCATGTAGAAGAGCTCAAGAGTCAAGCTGGAGTGAACTACCGTTTCACAAGGAATAATGGTTATGTCCTATAAAGAAAAAGGTGGTTAAGAAAAAGAATAAGAGATTAAAAAACATTTGTAATTTAAAAGGTCTTCCAAAAGCCGGAAAAGGTAGGAAAAAGAGGAACAAATGTGTTTTGGTCAGGTCGGCCATAGCGGCAGCAGCGCTTTCTATCTCTTCGGAAGGGATTAAAAACAGAAATAGGATCATTCTCAATGAAGAAGAAAACGCAAGGACAAGCTCAAAGATCATGAGTGAAGACTTCATGGGCAATGATGAGGAGGTGTTAAGCAATTTCATGGCTTTGGAGTAATCAAAGGTGGTGTTACTTGTCCGATCTGGGGTTTTTGGAGCAACTTGGGGTGCTCAATAGTTTGGGGTTTCGATCATCTGGGTTGCTACTTTTTTTTTGGTTTTTCAATAGGTGTGCTTTCTTGGGAGTGGTTTTGGTGTGTCAAGCTTCGGCCTTTTAGGTGGGCTTTGTTCCAGTGGTTCTCGTTTGGCTCCTTGCCAACAGTTTAGGGTCTGATATGATTTGTTGCGTCTAGCGGTTGAAGTTCCTTCTCCTGTTGTGTTGGTCGCAATTTTCCCTTCCCTTTTAATCTTCGTTCTCATTTTAGAGATTAATAAATTCTTTGCCGTTTAAAAAAAAAATGTAGAATAGCTCGACGCAATTTACCAATCGTTTTCAAATATGTGATCTGAACAGTTTAGATCATGTTGTTGAGTTTGAGACGAAGCCTGCATGACCGGCAAAGCAGCCTGATGTGCCCTTTGTCCTCCAAAGTCCAGACGCTTGCACATCTTTTCTAAAAATATTGTTATTTTGCTTGGCAACAATTGAACTCTGTAGTTGAGCAAAAAGTCCCAAGTCTTGGGGCCGAAGGCATTAAATTGTGGGAAAATGAATGGCATTGTCCTATATGTTACTACTATTTGGCTATAAAAGGGTTAACTCCGTTAACTTCAAACCGCAAATACTGACTCGGCGATACTCTCATGCCCTATCGTCGCTCCTGCCAACCCATCATAGAAGAACCTTGGGATGGAATATTGCACGCAAGGACACATCTAGGAATTTAAACTAGTGGGGGCACCTTGTTAGTTTTAATCGCGCAAATTTTTTTCCGGTCAACGATCATGCTAAATTGAGACATTTATTGTAAAACTACAAAATTTAAAATGCAAACTTTAATTTTATTGAAATAAAAAAAAAGGGTGCTGATTTTGGGGCTCCTTAATTTTTTCTTTTATGCAGGCACTCCAAAATTTAATAAAGTCCCAAAACTACCCTTTTTAAGATACCCCCAAATTATCTTCTCATCTATTAAGGCACTCCAAACAGAAAAATGAATCAAAACTAAACATAAACATTAGGTTCTAAAATAAACATAAACATTAACATTAGGTTCCAAACATTAAACATCGACAACATAAATATTAGGTTTCAAACCTTAAACATGCATCTATATCATATTGTTTCACGCCAGTTTGCAAAAAAAAAAAAAAAAAGGCTGGAATTCTCTAAAATAAACAACACACGATTGAAAATGTTGATACTCCAAAATTTTCATAACGGCTGCGACACAAGATCTTCATATTTTCGTACTCATTATCTACTATTTTTTCCTCAAAATCTTCATAACGGTTGCAAATCAACAATTTAAAACTCATAGTGAGACAAACAAAGCACATCACCAAAGTTATAAGGGTTGTGTTTGGTTAGATAGTTTAGTTTAGTTTTGATGATGCCAGCAAGTGTAATGAGTAGAGAGAGATAGAGAGAAATGAGAGAAATGATGATGTCATCAAAACTAAAACTAAAACTAAACTGGGAAACAAACAAGGCCGAGAACTCTTGAGAGGAAAAGTAACAGAACTCCCAAGAGACTTTGCATGGACAAATAATGGTTCTACAATCATAGGCCAGAGACTACTTGTCCAGGTTGTCCTGGTGCAGAACATGAAGATAATAACATGAATACTTTATCAAGGAAACATTACATATGGAAGTAGACAATTCAGTGACATGCACTTAAAAGAGTTGAACTATCTGTTTTTTTCTGATAAAAAAAATATGTGTTTTTGAAGTGTCTGAAGTAAAGGAGAAGAGTAAAGGTTTTTTCGGAGTGTCTGAAGTAAATCACGAAACTTGCAAAAGGGTAATTTTGGAAAACTACTGTAACTTGGAGCACCTACATCAAAATTGGGAGTGCGATTATCAATTTCCAAAAAAAAAAAAACATAACTTTTAGAGTATGGTTTACATTGACAAGTCTTTAAAATATTGAGGTTGTTTTATTGATGACTTTTTTAAAAATATTTCTCCACAACAGTTAAAAATTAAAGATAATCAAAAGATAAATCTTTAAATAAACAAACAATTTATGAACCAATATATATTTTTTAGATTTGAGCGGGGTTCACCGAGGGCACGTGACCCCGTGTGACCGTCCTTGGATCCATTCTTGATTGCACGATCTATCTAATAGAACAGGGTGCTAAAAAATTCAGGGTGTTATTGCAACAGTGATCGATTTTGAATCAGTGTAGCGCACAAAAAAAAAAAATCAGCATAGATTTCTCAAAATCGATTTTGAATCGATGATCTTCAGTTTCACCTCTAATATATTGTTAAGTACAGCGTCGGATAAACAAATAACAGGTGAGTTCTAATATAATGTTGTATTGTTCACTCCATACACGTTTAAGGTAGCAAATGGTGGCTAACTCATGAGATAGAGCTCTTAGATGCACCACACTGCATTCTGGGATCGAGTCTCATTTTCCCCCTTTTCCCATGTAATAGACAAGGTGGATGATTGGAAAAAAAAAAAAAAATACACGTTCAAGGTAGTTTTTAATTGGATCTGAGTTTATCCAAGTCATATTGAGCACGAGTTATATGGTGGAGCCTTCGCAATTACTCTTGAAAGGTTTTGGCCTTGAGCATGCAGTGGCGGGTCAATGCATATAAACACACTCCAAGTCTTTTTAGAGCCGAAGATGTTGAATGGGTATAAAATTGGATGTAAATCCTGTTTGGGCAGAGGAAGAGTCCTATTCAGTTTTTTCTCTATCTAGTCCGGTTCAGTTTTGGGCCTTTTTTGGGCTCCTCCCGTGTCCACAACAATGATTAGAATAACATTATGACGAACTTGAGGTAGATAAATTGTCTGTGTACGAAAGTAGCATATGACCAAACATCAATAAGTAAACGAACAAAACTGATTTGATTTGTATAAGAATAACATGGGCAATTCTAAGTGCCCGATTATTTTTCATCATCTCATTTTCCCTGTATAAATCTATTTCGTTCATGTACCAATCAATATTCGATCAATCTAATTTTTTACATGAGTAACATACTAGACAAATTTCTACAATTTAACGATTCTAATCATTGTTGTGGCCCCGAGATGGACCCACAAAAACCTAAAACTAGACCGGGATTGATAGGGAAAAACTGGACAGGGCCTCTTCCCGTTCGGCTGGCTACAAAAAGATGGGGTCTTTAACCCCATACCCTTCCAAACCTTTGATTTTTGCCTATTATATCCCTAGTTTTCACATTAAGGATTCGAGCTATTTAGGTCATAGCTCTTGCAAAGCACATAATCTGCGAAAAGTGAGCCTGATCGTATATGTCATTTAAAACACATGGTTTAAGTTTTTTTTTTTTTTTTGTCATTCGATATACATCAGTAGAGTTAGCTGTTAGATGCTAGTAAACCACAAGAATTGATCTCGTCTTTATAGGAGTCGAATCCAGAACATCACCCTTATAAAAGGGCTACACGACCAACTGGGCTAATTGCCCTAGTCACCAATGTTTTAAAAACCAGACCGAACCGGCCGGTTCAACCGGTTGGCCTGTCAACCGGACCATAGTCCGGTTCGGTTTGATTAAAAAACTGCTTCTTTTTCAGAATTGGCCCAAAATTTAAAAACCGTTCCTAATAAATGATTGAACCGCCGGCTCATTCGACCTGGGGCTGGGTTGATCAACCCGGACTCGAAATTTTTTTAACTGAATTGTGAGCTCAATTGCTCGGTTTGCTCCCAATATTTGCATCATTGCAAAAAGATTCTTCGGCAGTGGGACCCTTGCCCACTCACTCGCCTTTGGTGTGTAGCCATGTACAATCACGGGGGCTTCTCCAGCATTTATAAAGCAAAACTTAGTAGTACAACACATTTATAGCACAACTCCTCCTTTGACACAATTTTTGACACTCCATCTCAATCTTTGAAACCAAGGGCTGAGATTAGAACTCTCTCTCTCTCTCCTCCGTCTCCATCTCCATCTCCATACGCTATCCTTTCTTTGTATAACCTAACGTCGACTACACTCTCTCCTCTGGCCCCTCCATCGTAGGCAACTCCATCTCTGGTGAAGGTTTTGAGATCGTGGCCGGCCGGCGGCGAGGAAAACGGACGGAACATAGTTGTTTCTCCTTCTATGAAATTGATGTTTGGTTTTGGCTTGAAGGTTGAAAGCAAAGGGAGAGAAATACGATGAGTCAGCGTGAGTTAGTGGGTGGGACCCATTAGTGTAAGTTTTAATCTTAGCCCTTGGTTTCAAGGGTTGAAATGGAGTGTCAAAAATTGTGTCCCCGGAACCGGCCCCCACATATATATATGCTTATTTTAGTAAATTATATATTTATAATAGTTTTTAAACATAATTATGATATCACGGTTCAATTCCAGTTCGACCGCGGTTGAACCGGTGACCCATCCGCCCGGTCCTTTTTCCGGTTCGCTCACCGGTCCGGGTTTTAAAACATTGCTAGTCACACATGGTTTAAGTCAAAACTATTAGCCATATACATTTTGTGAAACATACTCCTATTTGTTTGCGTACTTATTCATATCCAATCAAACTTCAATTTTATTTTTTGGATTCTCACTCAAATTTCGGAAAAGGACGAAAAATGAAGGGTTTGGTGGGGTATAGCCGATTAGATTGTGCATGGGAGCTTAAACCAAAAGGATCCTACTCAGCCTTTGGAACGGTAGAATTTTTATTTTATTTTTTTGTTGGACGGTAGTATGTTAGTTAAGTACTTAAGTTAGATTACTACAGACTACAGAGATAATGCTACTCCGTCAACTAGAACCCCATATCTCCCAGCACCAAACTACTGCTACACAAACAACTTAACTAAAAGCCCTTGTCCTTTGAAGACTGGTACTTCTCTTTTAGTATTTGTCAGAAACAAGTTGTTTGTGAATCACTTGGGATGCATGGTACTTCTCTTTTAAAGCTAACGGCACGGGAGGTAAGTGACAATTAGTTTGAAAAAGGAGGGCATTGAAATTTCAGAAAGTATAAAGTATTTGTTAGAAACCTCAGGGAAGTAAGTAAAATTTACCCCTATTAAATGTTCCGTGGCTAAGAAAAATGGAGGTGCAGAGTATAATTTTTTGATAAATTAGCATCGGGCATGTGCTCAATACCAATAACCAGAGGCTATTACAATCTTCTAATGAGATATGCTACAAACACAATATCTTTAATTCTCACGTTCAGTCACTTTTTCATTTTCTTTATGGTCACCAACAAACGAAAAATTTTTCAATTCAATATTTTTTCACTAGAGATCAGGGCACATGCGATGCGTGTGCAAGTCAAATTTTGATGGAAAAAATATGCACAAAAACTTTTGACTTATCTTTTGATCACACATGCATCGCATTATCCAATTTTAACATTATAGTAGAAATAAATTTCACATCAATAATTGGTAGGGAAACTTCAGCAACATTTTTATAGTATTACAACTTTTCCTATTAATGTGATGAATAAAACTTTTTTGTCCAAACCAAAATATGTCCCACCGTACACCCGACTTTTTTGTCAAAGACTCCATGTAATCTTAGTTTGAAAAGTCTTAGGCAATAAATAGGAACCAGATTGTCCAATAATTTGTCAAAACTCTGCTGGGTGCAATTCCGCTAATTAATATCTTGATGTGAGTGCTATCAGTTGGCCTGATGCTATCAGCTTGCGGAGAATTTGCTGGGTGCATTATACACTTGTAGTACCATTGTTTTTTCAAAGAGTCCATGTCTTTTTAGTTTGAAAAGTCTTAGGCAATAAATAGGAACCAGATTGTCCAACAATTTGTTGAGACTTTGCTGGGTGCAGTTCCGCTAATTAATACCTTGATGTGAGTGCTCTCAGTTGGCCTGATGCTATCAGTTTGCGGAGACTCTGCTGGGTGCATTATACACTTGTAGTACCATTTTTTTTCAAAGAGTTCATGTCTTTTTAGTTTGAAAAATCTTAGGCAATAAATAGGAACCAGAATGTCCAACAATTTGTTGAGACTCTGCTGGGTGCAATTCCGCTAATTAATACCTTGATGTGAGTGCTCTCAGTTGGCCTGATGCTATCAGTTTGCGGAGACTCTGCTGGGTGCAATATACACTTGTAGTACCATTTTTTTTCATAGAGTCCATGTCTTTTTAGTTTGAAAAGTCTTAGGCAATAAATAGGAACCAGATTGTCCGACAATTTGCCAAGACTCTGATGGGTGCAAGTCGGCGTTTCCCACCAACTTGACAGACCCACTTGTAGGTAGTGCAATTCCACAAATTAATGCCGTGACGCAAGTCCTATCAGTTGACCTGATGCTATCAATTTGCGAAGACTCTGCTGGGTGCATTATACACTTGGAGATATACCATTTTTTTCAAAGAGTCCATAACTTCTTTGTTTGAAAAGTCTTGGGCAGCAAATAGGAACCAGATTGTCCAACAATTTGCCGAGACTCTGCTGGGTGCGATTCGGCATTTTCCGCCAACTTGCCAGACCCACTTGCAGGTAGTGCAATTCATCTAATTAATACCCTGACGTGAGTGCTATAAGTTGGCCTGATGCTATCAGTTTGGGGAGACGCTGCTTGGTGCATTATGTTAGTGTTATTGGCATTTTCCGGATTTCGACAAACCATTGGTGTATGTACTTCTATCTTTTTCCATTTGGGTTTGGGAGGTAGCTTAGTTGATTGAGTCTTGATGCTCCATCCGGTGGTTGAAGGATTGGAGAAATGGAGTTACACGCACCTTGGCTCGGATTGACTTATGAAAGGTATAAAGTTGCATTATCATGTTCTTCATTTAGATTAGGGATTTAATCGTTTATATTGCATGATTTTACATTTTAGCCTTATAATGTGAGCATCAAGTATTTTCTGAGGCATGTACCTATTTTAAAAGAGATTCAGAGCGCAGCGCTCTTTCAGCGCTACTAGCGCTAACTAGCGCTTCAGTTTGCTTCATTCAAAATAGTTTCAGAGATCAGCGCTTGATGAGCGCATGTCGTAGCGCCCGTAGTGCTTACTGGCGCCACGCGTTTTGAGGTCATGCATGATGTCACCCTTTTATTCCGCAGCGCTCGTTAGCTATTCGGCCGGCGCTTACTAGCGCAACGCCTATTTTCTTGAGTATGTGGCATTTTCTCATTGGCCCTCTTTAGGGCTCCGACCTTGGCACTATATAAACTAATTTTTCACACTTCTAGGTCAGTTTTTGAGAGCATTAGCCCACCTTAGAGAGGGAAACACTTCTCCTTCATTTGTTCATGGGGTTCTATGCTTTAGAGGTGATTTCTATTTTGATTTGATCATCTTTTATTCATCCTAGTGCTATATTCTAATGTCTATGTATATGCTCTAGTTTGATTCTTCTCAAATCTTCATTGCATCATCAAGAAACAATCTTTTCTAAGATTTATGTGTTTAGATGCTTTTAGTATGATTTAAACTTAGTGTTTGATCATCTTTTGTGTCAATCTAGTGCAATACTTCTGTTCTCCATGTATTTGCTCTAGATTGATTTTCTTCATTCAAAAGCCCTCATTAAAAATCAAGTCTTTTATCTTTTATGGGTTCTTGATGCATTATATGATTTAAACCTTGTGTTTGATCATTTATTTTGTCAATCTAGATTAATCTTTTTATACTCCATGGATTATATCTAGTTTGATTATTTTTCACAAAAATCTTCATACATCATCATGTCATTCATATCATAGTTGATTGCCTTGGTTCCTACGTGAGCTGGTTGGACCGGTGCCGAGTTGACTCGGAGATTGACTCGGAGATCAAGACGGGTGTGCTTGTGGAGTCCATGGAATCAAAGAGGGGTACGGGGTACTACATCAAGAATTGGAGTTAGGTGTCACAAGGGCTTGTTGGGTAATTTCCTAGTCTTGTTAATTCTTGTACACCTTTTGATTTATGGAATGCATAAGTAGGACTAGGCCGTGGTTTTATGCTTAGGGTGTTTAGGCCTTAAGTAGTTTCCACGTATATCTTTTGTCTTGTCTCTTTACTTTAATTGTTTCATATCCTGCTTATTAAATTGTGGTAATTTGAATGGAGCATGTATCAATGGATATCTTTTTATTAAACTTAATTATTAAATTATCGTTCTATTCACCCCCCCTCTAGGACTCGTTAGTACATTATATTTGATTTCACATTATACACTTGTAGTTATACCATTTTTTTCAAAGAGTCCACATCTTCTTAGTTTGAAAAGTCTTAGGCAATAAATAGTAACCAGAATGTCCAACAATTTACCGAGACTTTGCTGGGTGCAATTCGACGTTTTCTGCTAGCTTGCCAGACCCACTTGCAGGTAGTGCAATTTCGCTAATTAATGCCTCAACGTGAGTCCTAGCTATTAGTTGGCCTGATGCAATGAATCCTAATACGTACGTATTAGTTCATAATTTTATTGGTGGAAAATTTTAATTATACAAGTTCGGGAAAAAAAAAAAAAAAAAGGGATGCTCGTATGATTTGGATTAAGTTCCTTGAAATGTGGATAATTATCTTTGATTGTACTGTACTTTTGGATGCACTTCATCTTGGAGGCCATGGCCTAACATAGTGTATAGCCATAAACTTTACGAATTTTAGTCCACTGTGGAAACGCCTTGAGAAAGTTTGCATGTCCAACACTAGACCAGTAAGGATCGAGCCTCTTATTCTGAAAGGACCCTAAGCACGCAGCATCACGACGGAAAAACAAGCATCCCCACAAGGTTGGCACCCTCGCAAACCGACAAACATACATGCCACAAAAAAAAAGAAAAGAATTGTCCTTAATTAAGCTTTAGTTGAACAAAATTAATTTCCTGGTTCAACTATACCTTTTTTTTTATTTATTGTAAATTAAGAAAATACCATACTGAAATATCACTAAAGAAAGAAGAAAAATCAGTACTGCCAAATTATTGGATAGAGTGAACTTTTTTGTAGGAGTAACTAATGTTGAAAAGGAATCCTTAACTTCAGGAATTTCAAAGGAGAAGGAGGGGATGTTTCCAGGCGTAGTGCTCAGATCAAGTTAACAAAAAGTGAATTTTGCTGCCTTATTTTGTTTTTTGAAGGTAAGAGCATCGATCTCCACCAGATTTCATAAATTAATAACAGATATTAATATATTGTCACGGATGTATATCAATACGCTTTTCTCGGATATTGGTACATTTTCTACACATTATACTCCACGCTAAGGGGTTGATTTCTTTTTTTTTGCTAAGGGGTTGATGTTAGCACTTTCTTATTATTTAAACAAAAAAATTTGACATGGTCAATTGGGTGCCTTCACTACATCTAATTTCTGGGTCCGCCACTGGGTGTGGTATAAGTTCGTCGCTACACAAAGGGAGTCGAATATGGATGCAAAAGAACGACTTGTCACGACTCTCATCAAACAAATTAATTGTTTTTCTTTAGTTTTATTTTCTATGATTTGTTTTTGTCATCTCTGTTATATTGTTAACATATTTTACTGTCTGAATCCTCAACAGATAGTAGCAGTGAAAAAGCTATTTAGGCATGAAGGTTCGGAGATTGGGGAGATCAAGAGTTTCGCAAATGAAATTGCAACGTTGACAGAAATAAGGCACCGGAACATAGTGAAATTTTATGGCTTCTGTCATCATGAAAAGCACACTTTTTTGGTTTATGAGTACATGGAAAGAGGAAGCTTGGCGAATGTTTTGAGGAAAGAGAAGGATGTCAAGGAGTTGAATTGGCATAAGAGAGAGAATGTAGTTAAAGGTGTGGCTTACGCTTTATCTTACTTGCATCATAACTGCGTGCCTCCCATAATTCATCAAGATATATCGAACAAGAATGTTTTGTTGAACTCGGAAATGGAGGCTCATGTCTCGGATTTTGGCATCGCAAGATTTTTAAAGCCTAATTCTTCAAATTGGACCGCGGTTGCTGGCACATACGGATACATTGCTCCAGGTAATCTTAAGTGCTTTGGAAAATTTAAAAAACAGAGCTCCTTTAATATGCATTTTACAATTCTTATTCTGCGGTGAAGCCCATCCAAATTGCTAGTATATGAGTACAATTCAATATTGAATGAACACCTTTCACATTACGCGTTACATTACTTAAATTTTTGATATTTTTCCGTAAGGATATCTAGAAGTATAGTAGCGGTAGTGGTAGTGGACTGCGTACCAGTAGCGGTAACGATTTAGTGGTAGCGGGAGTATCCAATTAATGGCGAAATCACCACATACGTAATATAGGAATACGAAAAACAGTAAAGAAATCAACACAGAATTTACATGATTCCCTATAACCGGGTACCTCCACGAGAGTGAGACCAAGTCTTTTGTTATTTGATTAGTCGTCTAGGGTTTTACAATAGAGAGTATTTATATGCCCACTCTATTCCAACCTTGCCTAGAAGTTCTCAGTACCTCTCCATATAAGCAACGAGTTCTAACACGAATTCATGAAACTCTGTGGGATTAGGTATTGTGGCTGTGAATTTTTTTTTAAAAAAAAAATCCGCGCCAAACCACGTGAACCGGCTGTATCAGTCGTGTAGCAGGCGAAAAATCGGCTAAAAATCGATACGTATCGGATATCGGCCGATATGGATGTGAATTTTTTATTGGGCTTGTATAACGGGTGTAGCGGCATCGGAGGAGTGAAAACCTAATACGTGTCGGCCGATATCTAAATCCTTGTCTGGAAGTTCATAGCATTTTCAGTTGCACCAGAAAACAAAACCGCATTTTCAAACAAGTTTTAACTCTTTTGTTTTAGATCAAAGACAACTGCTGGAAATTACCGTCGTTTATTTTGTAGCTTAGTTCTATGTATGATTGAGATCGAACATTTCACATTGTTGTTGTGTTTTTTCCTTTGACATGGCTAGAATTATCGTACACAATGGCAGTGACAGAAAAATGCGACGTGTACAGCTTTGGTGTTTTGACACTCGAAATTCTGATGGGATTGCATCCGGGGGAACTCATTTCAAATCTCCACTCATCCGCTGACAACCAACACATACAATTAGCAGAAGTCTTGGACCCTCCTCTTTCACTTCCAACAAGCCAAAACCTAAAAGATGAATTGGATTCCATTTTGAATGTAGCAATATGGTGCTTACGTGTTGATCCAAATTCTAGACCTACCATGTACGAGATGTCTCAGGATCTTGAGATGAAAGCTACAACTGCCAGAAAGACTCCAGAGTTGGTCCATGTTTCTTACTAGGAACGAAATTCTTTAGGCCACTCTTCCTGGGAGCGAAAGCTTATTCAAAATAGCTGTGGAAGAGGATTCCAATTTACGCCACAGGTTCCCGAATATAGGTTACGGTTGGTGTTCTGTTTTGGATTAGCCAAAAAAGAACAGTGGTTCTCTTTTAAAGTAAAATAACGACAGAGAATTATATGTTTGTGAAATTTTTTTAAGTTTCAGTTCTATGGATACAAAGTTTCTTCCATCTCCATTGATTTATAGTGAATTAATGATTCCCGTAGAATGGGTTGATGCGCAGAGTTAGATAGAAAGGAGATGGTGTGATTTTATGTGTTATGTGCTAGGGAGGAGGTTATGTTATGTCTCCTTATGTAGTGTAGGAGGTGGTGTGCCTATTTATGTGTTTGGAAGGTATCTTGTGTAGCTGAATACTGTGGGTGAATTTCATGATGATAGTAGGGTTATTTATTATTGTGTGGAGTGGGATATTTTATGTGTGAGTCCGGGTGGCGGCCAACTCGGGTAGTTAACCTTTACACTTTTATGGGCCGTCATCCAATTGCATGTTGCCTTTTCTTCTTGGTAACCAAGGTCATTACAAGCCGAAAAAGTCCTTAGTTGACTCGTTGCACGCTTATCACGCTCCTCCATGCATGCTTAATATCTATGATGAATATGTGGTGGTTTTTGCCTCCCATGGGTACAAGTTGGGTGACATTGTAATTTTGTGGACATACTTTATCTCCGAGTTATTTTTCGTGCGAGGCTTCTTAACTGTTTACTAGGGCATGCATGTATTTGAGTTAAAGGTGGCAATGCATTGAAAATTTTATTGGTAAACTGGATTTTATACATCGTGCATAACTCTCGTATCCCCGAGTACTTACCTTTTATTTTGTGTTTTTGTTTTATCCGTTGCTCGGGACGAGCAACGCTTAGGTTGGGGGGGTGTGATAGGCGCGTAATATGGTAAATATAAGTGCCTAAGTTGGGGGAGTTAGCGCGTTAGACGTGCGGTTTAATGTTTAATTTCCGCTTAATGCGTGCACAGTGTCGTTCTCGGTATTTCTGTGAGTTTTCCAGGTATAATGGCGTTTGGCTTGTGTGTGGTGCATGGCTTGAAGTGGAGGCGCGGGAAACAAGGCTTGGAAGTTGGAATTTGAAAATGACGACGAAGGAGCTCGGTATCGATACCCCTATAGGCCGTATCGATACTAATTGGTTACAAGGGTGCAAGTTTCGTTCCAGAAGGTTAGGTATCGATACTTGTCACAGCTGTATCGATACCTACGGCTTACGCAGTCAACGAGTCAAACGTAACAGCGCAGTATCGATACCAGTATCAGCCGTATCGATACCGAATTGTTACGGGCAAAGCTAAAACGATGCCGTTTGGTGTGTTTATTGGGCGGTTGCTATAAAAACGTTTTGTTCTCATTCATTAGGGTTCGAATCTTTTTATATTTTTCTACACTTTAGAGTTTTTCGGCTACAGTTTTGAGAGCTTTCAACATTCAGCGTTTTAGGATTCAAGTTTATTTTGGAGAACTTCAGCTCTTGGATTGGTGTTGCGTATTAATAATCAAGTTCGATTTTTCCCTTGCAATCTACGGTATCGTTCGCTATTGTTTTTATATTTAATTCTTCAAGCATGTTTAGATCTAGCTTTAATTTAATTTCTGTTATTATTAGCATCATGAGCGAGTAGTCGCATAGAGTGCGGCTGTGGGCGAAGGCATTTCGCCGTTAGGCTAATGGATGTTCTACCTCGGGACCGAATTAACTCAATTTTCAAGCAATTTTAGGAAACAGAAATTCATCTAACAAACAAAACCCAGGCATCACCGGAATTCGAATGCGCACAGAATCTGGTGACAAGTGGTGCGCATTTGTTAGGGAGCCTTTCTTTTATTCTAAAATCAGTAAAAAGGAAAATTGTGGCCCTAGTAAACATCGGTTAGGCTAGTTGCGGACGTTGGGTTCCCTCAGCCGTGCTCTCATTTTTAATCTGCATTCAATAAATTAGTCGGTAAGCTAGTTAATTAATCTCATCAAATCAAGGGGTGGCTACCTAAAAACCAGTTAAACTACAGTTTCACACTTTTGAGTCAACACTGTTTGTCATCTCTGTGGTTCGACTCCGGTACTTCCGGATATTGTGCTACACTGATCGAGAGTCCTACGCTTGGGACGCGTCTTTATTTTAGTCACCTAGTCGGTCAAGGCAAAAATCACCCTGAAAATTGTCGTTTTGGGCGCCAAAAGGGGCAACAAAAAAATTTACTGAAAACTACACTGTTTTGAGTCTTTGAAGCTACGTAAATTCACAAATTACCTGTTCATATTGAAGCTACATAAATTCACCAAAAAACCATGAACTTGAAAAGGGAAAAAAAAAACTCATAGTTGTTGGTTATGTTTGATCAAACCAAAAATTTATGTTTTACGCCGTTTAATTGATCAAAAAAATTAATCCAGACTCTTCTTAATCACTTACAATTAAATATACTTCAAACGTAACTAGTATATTTTGTTTCTTCTTGAGTGATTTTTTTTGTTGCCCTTTTGGCGTCCAAAATGACGTCGTTTTGATGATTTTCAGGGTGATTTTTTGGGGCTGATTTCCACACCCCCGGATCCGGTGTTTTACGTGAATGGTTCCACCTGCTGGTGTATGTATGAACACGGAATATGCAGACATCAAATTTGGGTTAAGTTGTTTGATTTGCGTTAAGTTATTTGATTAGTGGAGTTCTCTCATTATTAAAAATAAAAGAGTTATTTCAGTCATTTTGATAGCAAAGGATAAATGTAATTATAAAGTACAAGACTAGTTTAGGAACTTCACCTAATAGAGACAAAAAAGAGAGTGTCAATATTAAAATAGGGAGTACCAATATCAATTCCCTTTTAGTCGCATTATTTGACTTGATTTTTGATGCTGACTTGATTGAATGTATGCACATGGACAAGCATGAAAGACAGAGGATGTAGTAATAAGATTTTTGGTGGATTTTTTTAGAATCGAAATATTCTTGAAATCTTCCCAATAGTATTACTTATTTTCCATGATAGGAAAGATTTACTCTACTAGTAGCTTTTATTCAGAAGTTTCTTTTTCAATCAACAATGCTTTGAGTACACCATTTGTGCACCCCAAATTAATGCACACCACTCTGGTGTGGCAAATGAGGAGAAGTCTAATGTGGGACTCACCCTTAAAATGAGCTTCTCCTCATTTGCCACATTAGGGCGGTGTGCATTTGGGGTGCACAAGTGGTGTACCCATATCATTTTTGTTTTTCAATGCCACTTATTTTGCCATATTTATTTGCTAGTATCTTTTAATTAAGAAGTGCCACTTGTTTTGGCATTTTTCAAGAATCTATAACTCTAAGGCAAATTTTTTTAGTTTTGGTAACGGTTTTGGTTGGTTGGCAAGTATTACCTTTTGGTCATTTATTTCCTAACATGTTTGGCTCCTAGTAGCCTATAATTAAACGATGTAAGCCTTAGGTCAAATCAGTTTATTATTATTGAATGAAAAAAAGCCTAGCGTGCGTTGCTCTAAGAGCATCTTTATCAGGAGCACCAAATTTTACACTAAATTTAACTTTAAAAACACCTCTTACAATTTAGCAAGCCACTTTCACAAAAGTTCACAGAATCAAGCTCCCTATTCTAACTTTACTGCATTAATCTATTATGTGTTTCTACTCCTACTCCCCAAAAGTAAATATTAAAAAATGAACAGTGCGTGAATAGTGCATGAACAGTGTGTGAATAGTGCCCTGGTGAGTGAACAGTGCCGCACCAAATTTGGTGCGGTATTGTAGCAAAGTTAGAAGCTTAACCAATTTGATCAACTATTTGGTGAGCCTAATTTTGACTTATTTTGGGGGTTTGGCTCTTTGCTTTAACTTTTGAGTTAAAGTAATGAGCCAAATAAGGATGCTCTAAACCTATCAAATTTGTGTTTAATTGTTGCACGTTTTTTATGTAGTTCATAAGGCGTGTTGCATAAATTTTGTTTGAGTTTTGGAAGTAATTAATAGTTTGACATAGATAAGGCGTTTTGGGTTTCAATGCTGCGATCTTCTTCCTAGCTGATACTTGGGAAACAAACAAACGACATAATTTAAAAAAATTCATAAGTTTTTCCTCTTTTTTGTCCCTAAATGCTGAATAAAAAAAACAAAAAAAAAAAACACCCAGATCGGATTCAGATTTCGGATTGAATATCTTTTTTCTCTTGGAGTCGGATTATGAAATTCGGATTTAACAAGTTCAGATTCAAATTAGGATACGAGCTATTTTGGAATCCATTCCATTGAGAAGCCTGGTCCCCAATATGTGTGTGTGTGGGGTTATTTTCCAAAGATTGCTGTACCACCACTGCGTTTGTGTGATTGATAAACTTGTGGACGAGTCGATTTGAAGGAGTTGATTTCAAGCCATCCACTAGTCTTCTAACCATCCATAAAACTTCGACTTTCAAACTTCAATCACGCGTATTTCTTTGGTCTAATCAATGCCCGACCACAACCTATAACAGATCAAAAAAATTGAGTTTTATCGACAACGTTGTGACAACAACGTGACACTAAAAGTATGTTTGTAAAAAAATATTCAGTGACAGTTTTTGTACTAAGCTGTCACTAATTACAGGATTAATGACAACTCACTAAAAAGTTGTCACTGAATACTTTTAGCTCACACTTTTAGTACAACCTAGTAACAAAATTGTTATCACTAAAGTCCAAATTTTTTATAGTGTAAAATGTTTACATAGTCTTAACAAATTGTGTACTTATTTTACCCCTATTAAAATGTTCCGTGGCTAAGAAAAAAGGAGGTGTAGAGTATATTTTTTTGACGAATTAGCATCTGGCATGTGCTCAATACTAGTCACCAGAAGCTATTACAATCTTCTAATGAGATATGCTACAAACACATTATTTTGCACAACTAAAATTTGTCAATTCACTCTTTTTTCACTATAGATTAGGGCACACGCGATGCGTGAGTCAAATTTTGATTAGAAAAATATGCAAAAAAACTTTTGGCTTTTCTTTTCATTTTGATCCTATGCATCGCGTTATCCTATTTTAACAAATAGACAGCAGAAATAAGTTTCACATCAAATAATTGGTAGGGAAATTTCACCAACATTTTTATAGTATTACAACTTTTGCTATTAATGCGATGAATACAACTTTTTTGTCCAAACCAAAATGTGTCCCACGGTATACACGCATCGTGTGTGCCTGGCCTCTACAGGTGGTGCACACACGATACATATGCAAGTCCAACTATCTTAAAAGATACACAAATAAGTTACAACAATTTTGTGTATTATTTTTTCATCGTTGGTAATATCGTAGTATAGTATTATTTTTTAAAAACACTCCAAAATGAACATTGACCGATCGAACTATTTATGCATTACGATAAAATTTACATCACACACAGTAAATTCAATGTAGCATTAACTTCTGTCACCTTTAATTGCTTTTGTACTTCCCATAAAACTTTAAAAAAAAAAAAAAAATGAATGCTTTAAGTTCTATCATTTACTTTGAATGCTTTAACAAGTGGAGTCCCCAATAGAACTGGATATTTCAAGGGTAATACTAATATGGTTGAATTGTTATGGAGTTCCATTGGAGAAAATGGAATACCGTTACATTTTCTAAAATTGGGAATCTGTGTGGGGAGGTGGTGTCCATATATTGATGAGGAAACAGAGAAGGCGGCAAATTTCTCTATGGGGAGAATTCTAATTGTCACCTCTTGTCAAGATGTCATTAAACAAGTCATCTGGTTGGATTACAAAGGAAAAAAGGAATGGTCAGTGTCGTGGATTGATCTTTAGTGACAATGATTTTGTCACTAGGTTGTAACTAAAAGTGTGTTGCTAAAGAATATCAGTGACAATTTTTTGGTGTGTTTTTTTTTTATCGGCATTTTTTTTTTTTTGGTGTGTTGCCACTAATTTTGTAATTAGTGACAAGCTGTCACTCACTGAATACTCTTTAGAAAAACACTTTTAGTGACACGTTGTTGTCACTAGGGTGCCACTAAAACTCAACCAGGAATCACATTCCCAAATTGATCACTTCCTTATCTCGTGGGAATCTTAGATTCAAGGCTTATTCATTAAGAAAAAGGAAATGTTGACTTTAACAACTTTCCAAAATAATTGTTTTCCGCGTAATATTACTGAATTAATCCAAACATCAAAATGAAATTACTCCAGCTATCCAATTCCTAAGAAAAAAACCTAAGAAAAAATTTCTAGGAATATGATTCCTGTTAATCGTATTCTTATTTCTACTCAAGATTCCGGTCATCCAAACATAGCGTACGTAATAGTTATAGTAATAATACTGCCTGTACATTAGACCAAGATAATGGGCCTCCAGAAATACAAAAGATGGGTCAGGTTCATAATGATGTGTGTTCGGCCCCATATTCGGATCCTCTATATTGAGGACCTATGTGTTGGGCTTTAAGAAATTCACAACTTAGACCAAACCATATTGGGCCAGGAAAACTATGCTCCGGTTGGGCCGAAGAACCTACTCCACCATCTCCTATTTTACCAGCTTCTGATAAACAATCTAAAGGGAAGAGAGTAAAGAGAAAGGTAACGCCGGTTGATGAAGTTAGGGGGGCTTTTAATCATATTTTTAGGAAGGGGAAGAAAATCAATAAACAAAAACAAAAAGGTGTTTTGTTCTTCAAGTCGGTAGCAGCGGCTATATCTCTTTCAATCTCGTTGTAGGGGATTAATAATAGGAATAGAATAATTCTCAATGAGGCTCGAGCAATATGGGAACTTGATAAATCGCTGGGAATAGGTTGTGATGGTGAAGGTGTTAGTAATCGACATTTAATCAACGGGTATCTGTAATCTTAACGTGGGGAGATTAATAAGTATTTAATAACGTGAAGCTCGAAATATAATCGAGATAAAGATGGGAGTGCAATTATAATTCTTTAGTGGTGTGAATTATAATTTGTGAAATAAGAATAGAATCCGGGTGGGATTAGGTTTTCTTATTTACACAAGGAGCCCAGATTTATTTCTCCTCAGGTCCCTGCTCTAGCCCTATAAATATATCGTTATGTTCTCTAGGTCACATAACAGTGATTCAGAAAATTAGAATAGAGGCTGTGAGAGAGAGAACAAAGAGATCATGTAGAAGTCCACACTTGGCTACATGATCGAGATATAAGGGAATATGGCAGAAGATCATGAGGTACTGTCGAGCAAAGCTTATTGCATACAGTAATTAGGTCTATCAAGTTCTAAAATAAACAAGTCAATCAGCGTTCGTGTCTACGGATGAGAGGTAAACCCTAATTCCGCCTTGTAGGGTTTGTGTTTATTTTTGTTGTTTAATCTGTGCGCATAATTACTGGGTTCTGGGATTCGTTTCCCAACAGAAGGAAGTGATTAGCAGGACAACTCATATGGAAGCAATTGTCGAAGAGCGATATAGAAATGTGTTGAATGAGGAGGGAAGGAACCTAGATTAATTGGGCTCCTTCTTTTAGAAATCATTAAGAGCTGTCTGCTGATTCTTTAGATGAGATCCTGAGGTGGTGTTGGTGTTTTTGGTTGGTTTTTAGGTTTCAACTTTTGTCAGTGGGGTTTCCTTTTGTTTCCTCTGGTATGTTTTGTTTTGGCAGAGTTTGTGGATTTTGGTTTGTGGGGTTTGGGGGCTTTTGGTCTGTGGATTTCTGTATAGGTGTTAGGGATTTGAAACTTTTTTTTCAAGGATTTTGGGTTGTTGTACTCGTCTCTGTTTAGGCAGTGCTACTTTTGATTTTTGGTCGACGTCTTCCCAATATTGCCCTTTGGGCTTTGAATGGCTTCATGCCATTTGTCTTAGGTTTTTGGGCTCAAGCGGCATTTTTGCCGTGGTCTTGTTCCTTTCTGTCAAAAAAATTTGGCAGGCAATAGCAGTGGAATAAACATTATTATACACTTGATTTTTCTTTTTACACTTGATTATGGCAGTGGAAATGTCGGATAAACATTATTATTATGGCGGTGGAATCTTTGTATCAATTACACTTGATTTTTTTTTCTTTGGGTGATCAACATTATTATACACTTGTTGATATACCATTCTTTTTCAAAGAGTCAATGTCTTCTTAGTTTGAAAAGACTTTGACATCTTCTTGTGGTCCAAGTAGTTAAGAAAGATAACAACTTTCCAAACCTCAACCACAACATAAGAGAATACAATGACACTAAATAGGAACCAAATTGTCTATAGTTTGCGGAGACTCAATTGGGTGCATTATACACCTGTAGATATACCCTTTTTTTCAAAGAGTCCATGTAATCTTAGTTTGAAAAGTCTTAGGCAATAAATAGGAACCAGATTGTCCAACAATTTGTTGATACTTTGCTGGGTGCAATTCCGCTAATTAACACCTTGATGTGAGTGCTATCAGTTGGCCTGATGCTATCAATTTGCGCAGACTCTGCTGGGTGCATTATACACTTGTAGTACCATTTTTTCCAAAGAGTCCATGTCTTTTTAGTTTGAAAAGTATTAGGCAATAAATAGGAACCAGATTGTCCAACAATTTGTTGAGACTTTGCTGGGTGCAATTCCGCTAATTAATACCTTAACGTGAGTGCTATCAGTTGGCCTGATGCTATCAGTTTGCGGAGACTCTGCTGGGTGCATTATACACTTGTAGTACCATTTTTTCCAAAGAGTCCATGTCTTTTTAGTTTGAAATGTCTTAGGCAATAAATAGGAACCAGATTGTCCAACAATTTGTTGAGACTTTGCTGGGTGCAATTCCGCTAATTAATACCTTGACGAGAGTGCTATAAGTTGGCCTGATGCTATCAATTTGCGGAGACTTTGCTTGGTGCATTATACACTTGTAGATATACCATTTTTTTCAAAGAGTCCACATCTTCTTAGTTTGAAAAGTCTTAGGCAATAAATAGGAACTAGAATGTCCAACTATTTGCCAAGACTTTGCTGGGTGCAATTCGGCGTTTTCTGCTAGTTTGCCAGACCCACTTGCAGGTAGTGCAATTCCGGTAATTAATGCCTTGACGTGAGTGCTAGCTATCGGTTGGCCTGACGCAATGAATCCTAATACGTACGTATTAGTTCATAATTTGATTGGGGGAAAATATTAATTATACAAGTTAGAAACAAAAAAAAAAAAAAAAAAGGAACCAATGCAAACCATAATGTCTAACCCATCCCAACACAATGACGAAGGAGAATGGGTCTTAGGCTATTGTGGAAAGCTAATCTGGGAGACGAGTTTGGCGGCTGAACTATGGGCCATTTACCGAGGACTAACCATCATCTTGGAGAAAAACATGCCGAACGTTACCATTGAATCAGACTCTCTCATGGCAGTGAATCTCATCAAAACTGATGTTGAAGGTTGCCACCCCCAAAGCAACATGATTTTTGAGACTAAAGCTCTAAAGCAAAGGACAGGTGCGACGCTATCCCATGTTTCCCGTAGTGCAAATGAATGTGCCGATCACTTGGCACGTTTAGGTGCTGAGCAAGAAGAACATCTTGTTGTCATGGATGTGATGCCGTTATCGATGAGAGAATTCTGGAATAGAGACCGTTTGGGTCTTAGACGTGTGCTAGACTAATTTTGGTATTGTTGGTGTTGTACCCTAACTTATCTCCCTGATGGAGTGATCTTGGTTTCCCTTTCTATTTAAGTTTCCATATTACCCAAAAAAAATGAATCCTAATACGTACGTATTAGCTATCGATTGGTTTGTTAGCCCATTAGGCTGGACAACAAGTTAACCAAAAAATCCGTGCACTCTCCTCCGGCCCTCATCTTCGAGGTGAAAAAATTCTAGGAGTGAGCATGGTCCAGATTAGTTTTATAATAACAAGAATTAAATTACTATCTACAGATTATGAATTTCGAGAACCAAGTTAATCCATAAAATTCATAGAACCAACCAATGCAAACCATAACTATACATTTCGGTTTCGGTTTTAAACCACGGATCCTTTGAAATTGAGATGTCATCTCTATAAACTATTTTAAGTACTTTTTAAAAAAAGAAAAAACTATTTAAAGTACCTTTTCAAAGTTTATATTAGAACACGTTAAACTACAATCACAAAAACTCACTAACAACAACCCACTAAAGAAGAGTACTAGAATAACAATAACTAGTGAAGGACTAAGGTCATGGAATCAAGTATTAAATTAATTAGAAAATTAGTTACCGAGAAAAAAGATTAAAAAAATAAATTGGCCAAGCCCAAACCGTGTATTTTTACAGTATTCATTAGAAATGATACCCTGTGACGGGTGTAAAGCTAAGCAAATTGCTTCTGCTCGAAGAATAGAGGATTGCATTGTCAGTCATAAGAGATGTGAATCTGCTTGTCTAACGGATTTCTCGAGTGTTCGAGTTTATTTATGGCATGAAACAATTCGCAGCATAGGTCTAGCTTATTGATATATTTCAGAATAAGAATAGGTTATCATATATACAATTATAAGAATTAATCATGGAAGTGAAAGAATAGGGTAGTGGAATGGAGCATCTTAGGAAATTTATTGACTATGGAAAAAAATTTATTCAATGTAACTAAATAAATTATATAAATTCATAGGCTAAACCATTTAATATTGTTTCTAATTTTTTAAAACCGAGAACAAACCACATTACTATCAAACCAAACTAAATCATTCGGTTTGTATTGTTTGGATTGAATTTGCGGCTATTTTGCTCGCCCCTAAAATTGTACTCAATTTTGACTAAAAGTCTATATGTGCGAAATTTTCAAGCATATATACCCCATTTGTGTGGTTATTTTCCAATTCGTTCGCGTGATTGCTGTGCTTGTGGAGAAGATCGTTTCGAAATGGGCCATCCATTCTATTGTTTGGCCATAGCCTCAATCGAATCAAAATTACTACTTGAAAAAGATGGGAAAAATAGGTCTTCTGAGGTTTGAAACTTCAATCACGCGTACTTCTTTCGTCTATTCCAATGCGCAATCCAACCTTGACCACCAAAAACAAGAAGATACAAATGACTAGAAAGAAGCGAAAAACAAGACTAGAAATCAAAGGAAACGGCTCGCTTGGACGGGACAGGGAGTTAGGACATGATTTTCGGGGCAACAGATCTCCCGCCAAATGGTGGTGGTGGCTCTGCTGTCCCGAATTTCCTATCGCAATTCCCTGTCCTGTCCATTCGAGCCATTCTTGGGAGCAATCAGGCTCGGATCCCATCCCACCCCAAACAAATCGGAGCCATGCATGTTCATTTGCAAATCTGAGTCGTCGATTGCTCGGATGGACGGCTTGCATGGATGGGACAGGATTTTCGGGGCAGCAGATCCCCACCAAAAATGGTCCTATGATGTTTTTGTTTTTTGTCAAAACTATAGAAGATTATATTGAACCCGGATAACGAAAGACAGAAAAATATATTGATAACATAGAAATTAATACATTAGAAAAGATGGCTATCTTTCTCTAAAGAACACAATAAATTGGGAGGTCTAACTTCTTAAATCTTCACACTAGAATTCTCAGTCCAAATCTTGCCAACCCGGCAATCATATTTTCCAATCTCCGAGCAAACTAAAAAACATCTTGAACCTTCTTGCACTCCGCCTACTATCTTTGACAATCACTTCTACGCTCGTCACTCATCAGACTTGTTAGGGTCACCGATAAAAAAAACCTAGCACCTGAAGCAGTAAGGTCAACAAGGCTATCAATTTGATTTTTCATTAGACCGCTACCACCACCACCTTCGTTAGAGAACTATAACCACCACCACTGTCAAAGTTTGAACCGGCACTATAATAATGAAAGGGAAGCCAAGAGAAAGGAAAAGACGGGACAACATGAAGAAAATCTCATATTTGAGAGCAAGAGAGGAATTAATAATTTCTAACCCATCCCATTTTTAGTGGAAAAGACGGGACAACATGAATAAGACTCTCATATTTGAGATTGGTCTCCGTTTTAAGTGATCTATTGAAGTATGAGTTATTAAAAAGAGATCAGAAATTAGACCTCGTGAATTGACAACATGGCCATAAAAATTGATACTGTAGCAAAATTGAATTCACATTAAGTAATTCACTTTTGCAGCAGCTCCCGAAAAGAATTTACTAACAGCCATACGTTTGCCTTTTATTTTTATTTTTTATTTTTTCCCATCAATCGTCTAAAAAGGCCATTCATGTGCCTTTCAGTTAATATCAAGAAACCCAAAAAAGACCATTGGTCCTCTATCCATCAACGGCTGCCTGATTAACGCTGGGACAAATCCCCACATGATCATTGATATATCTCATATTTTTTTTCCTTTTTTATTTTTGTAAAATTAAAAGATAGGATATTTTTGTCATGTTTCTAACTTTTGGGCCCCAAGTATTTAATCTTCTATGCCTAATGTTTTGTTGCGCTAGAAACAGTAATCCAATCCGATCAATGTACGTAGAAATAGCTGCTCACCTTCAATGGCACCTGAGAAAAGATTACGTAGCTTGAAATAATATTGTCAACCACAAAAAACAAGAGATATGAGGAAACAAGATTATAAAAAAAAAAAAAGAGAGACTACAGAAAAGGCAAAAAGAAATGAAGTATTAACGATTTCAGAGATAAGTTGTGTGGTTACAATTTACAAGAAATGTTTTCAAAATCTGTTTTTGGAAATAAGCACCTTTGTACCAAACATACCACAAACACTAATTGGTCCTCCAAGATTAATTAATGAGCATAAGTTAGCCAAAGGCACTTGAGTTATAAAATATATATGGCTTTTGTCACCGGTTGAATTCTAGCGTTGACCCTAGTGTCCAGTAGGGGTGTCAACGGTCCGGTTTGGTGCGGATTGGTATGAATCCGAGGACCGAACCAAAAGTCTACGGTCCAATGTAAGGCAATCCGTGTCCAAACCAAAAGTCTACGGTCCGGTTCCGAATCAATCAAAAAAATCACGGTTCGGTTCACGGTTTATCCACGGATTATTACATTCCACAAAATAAAAAAGAAACATATTTCACATTCCACATTCACATTCACATTCTCATTGTAACTTTTGGAACCCGTTCATCATCAGTAGATTTTATGTTTTAATAAACAACACCAAGTCACAACAACAATTCTTCAAAATGATTCAAAGAGATTCACATTCAAGAGAGTACCACTAGTAGTAGCAAAAAAATGCAAAAACAACATAATATAAAGCGAGTAAACCAAAGTTTTCACCACGACCAGTCCAGTCCCGATCCAATAAGTAGCTAATACACGTGCAAGCAAAAAAAAAAATTACAATTGTTAATTACAGTTTGCACCTTTATTTTTCAGTTATAGCACATCCACCTATTTAGGGTATAAAATTAAGAATAATATGTTTAATTATAATTATTATCCCAATATTATATATATATATATATATTATTTTTTTTATTGATTAAATTTTCATGGTCCGGTTCGGTTTATCCACGGTTCTTTTATGAAAACCCATGGACCAAACTGCGAAATACGGTTTTCTAATTTTTCAATCTGTGTCCGGACCATTAATCCACGGACCCAATCCAAAACCTACAGTTCGGTTTGGTCCGGTTCGGATTCGCGGTTCGCGGGTTTATTTTGACAGCCCTAGTGTCCAGGTCTTTTTGGGGCCAAAGACGTTAAATTGGTAGAAAATGAATTACCAGTTTTACCCGTTAATTATTTGGCTATAAAAGGGTGATCCCTAATTGCCCTTTCCTTATACGGAGAAAAATGGGTTTAAGCAAGCTCTTTGTTGTTTTGCAAGTCCTTTTGATCTCTATCATTCTCTTGGCTTTTCAGGTGGCTGCTAGACAACTGGTCGAGACTTCCGGTGCTCAAAGCCACTGTAAGTAATTTACATAGATGAGGACCCCCGAGACTTGACCACATAATTAGTTCTTACGTTACAAATCTCCATGCTGTTATTAATTCAAATGGCAGTAGTCTGTTTAGTGCTTTATCCTTACTTTAATTAGGCTCCCACTTTGCGAATAATGGAGATCAGTCAAGGTGACCGTAAATTGGCCAAGCGCCACTAATAAAAAGAGTTCACATAGTTTCATTTCTTGAATTTTACTCATCTGAAAAAGGTATTGCACATGATCTTGTACATAAGCATATAGGCTATTGCTGAATCACAAAATCCTGCGCTATTTTTACGTTATGTGAATGTTTCGTATTGTATTTTTGCATTTGTCTTGTTTGATAATACCTCACTTGATTATGGTTCATTTTTGTTGATCAATTGAAAAAACACATATAGTTCATTTTAATTTCAAATGTTTTAACAAAGAGACTTACGCAAGAATTATGCACCATACAAACTGAAAAGAGACACAAAAGTATAATTACGTGTGGGTGTCTTTGAAAAAGAAATGGATTTATATTTCGTTTTCTTCTTTGGAATTTATTTTTAAAGTTTGGTTTCACTACTTTGAAGGAATCGATCGTAGAAGTGCGTAATATTCTCGTACCATTAAAACGAGCGAATAAAATCAGACTTGTGATAGTGATATAGATCTTTCATATTCTCTTACCTTTCGAAACTTGCATGAAATCATTAGATATATCGAATTCTTAATTAATTAATTAAATTAGAACATATTTCTCCTAGTAGTAGTACCGTGCTAAAATTTCATGTCATGAGGCCAAGGAATACTTTGCATCTTGTACGACTAACATACGTTTTGTGCGATTCAAACAGATCAAAGAGGAAAGACACCGGATAATCCACAGCCCATAAACCCACCAAATAGACATGGATGATTTGGAACAAAGAGGTTGGTGGGGTGGACAGACATATATGATGTCCCAAATTAGTTTGCGAATCTTGTTACTGCAAGCTACTATATTTTATTTTTAGTTATCCTCGTATCAGCTGTAAAAGTAAAAATAAAAATATGTTTGTGACTCAGTTGCGAAGCGTGGTTTAGTACAATCGCACCAATATTGTGGTTTGGCATAACATGATGTTACTCTCTTTTGGAGGAAAAAAAAAATGCTGTTGTATAAATAAAATGTAATGAAATGATTTCCATGAAAAGACTTATCTAAAATGTTAATGTTACGTATGTTATTTTCAATATTGTTTCACATGAAATGCAACTCTGGAAATTAGGCTATATTAAAATATTCTGCTAAAAAAAACACAAGAAGAGGACTAAATTTTGGATAAATTAATCTTCTAGCCTATATTTTGGTCAAAACGGAACTCAATGGGTAGCCAAGGAGAGGACTGATCAATGCAGCGCTTGAGCCCTTAAACGGCTAGCCCTTAAAGGTTGGGGATGTAATAGACGTGGTTTTTATATTAGGGACGAAATTGACATTTCAATAATAGATTCGAGACAATTTGTAAAAAAAAAATAAAGGCCCAACATAAATTTAATACAATCTGGAATAGTACTAGAGGAGCTTCCAAGAACAGAGCTCCCGAGCGAGGATGTCAACATATTCACGTTGAATGTTAAAAAAACTGAGAAGGAGAGACCAACCACTGCTTTTATTACAGTTTGGCCTCATTGTGTAGCAAAAGCCTGAAGGAGAGACCCCACCCATTTGCAGTCCCTTAACGAACCTGTATTCAGAGTAAGTCTCGTTGAATCTGAATCTGAATCTGAACACAAATCTCAGGCGTGTTAAATCTTTACACTGTGAAGTGTGAATCCGTTGAAATATTTTATCTATCCTTCCTGCATGTGCCCAACACTATTGACTTATTATGCCCGTTGAATTTACGCTGGAAAGAGTAACATATTAGAACATAAAATTATAGATCCGGCATGCAATTATTGACCGTGAAAATGTGATCAACATAATACACCAACTACGCACCTAGATTAGAAAATATGTTGAGGTGCTTAAGCAGACAACAATTGTAGATAACGCAAGTTGCGCCTCTTAGTTTAGACATACTTCTATGCGTGGAAGTTTTGGTGAGCAAAATATGCTCTACCCAAAGGTAATGAGAGAATAGTACTACTCTATCCGCCACAATTTGTCAGTCTCTATTTTTATGAGTTCGTACCCATTTTAAACTACTTATGTTGTTTAACATTAGCAAAATATGAGCCTCTTAATTTTTGGACTGCAATGGCTTCTCTTGAATTTGGGATTGTTAAATTAGGGTAGTTTGAAAACTAATTACTTTTTTGGATTGTGAATTGTAGATTATAGATTTTTAGATTAGATTGAGGGGGTGTTCCACTAACTAGTTTTTGGAACCAAGGCAGTTTTAAAACAAAACTACCTTAGTGGAACACCCCCTGAGTATCACGCACCAAAAATGTTTGGACGATAAGTGACGAATAGATTTTGTAAAAAATGTTTTGTTAGTGAACATATCTGATTTACAGAATTAACCTATTCCACAATCAGCTTTCAAACAGTCAAAATTCGAAAATAAGAAAAAAACATTAATGGGGCGTTGGCCAAACAGTCCCTTACTCTTTGATGAGGGAATAGGTCTGTGATTGTAAATGTATCCACATCTAAGCAAGCAATGGCATTTATTAGGGAAGTTATATTTATTAATATCCTATTTATTATAGTATTGCAGAATGATTTTTGGTGAATGGAGCTTCCTGAGCTTGCCATGTGTCCCCCAATCCTTTGCACTTTTTAAGCAATTAGCAAAGTCCTAAATGGTAGTATTTAATTCATTACCGAGTTAAGCTTTGCTGCCGTAATGATTCTTCTCCAATACAATAACCGAAATTTTTCCAATTTGAAATATTTCCAATTTTCCCGAATTTTTATATTAGGTTACCATAAAAATTATATTAACGAAATTGAATGACAAAAGGAATGGTGTGTGGCTTTTTTTTTTTCGGTAAAAAGAAAAGGAAAATGAATGATTCTTTACTTATACGTATATATTTTTTAACGACAAAAGGAATGATTTCATTCGTTGAGAAAGGAAACAAGTACTTCTCCTTTCCTAATAAAACATGTCGTTGACAAAGGAAAAATAGTCTTATGGTAACAAATTCCGAAAAGGAATTTGTCTAACTAATTTCACAGAAGAATAATAGAAAGTCCGTAAATGAGGAGAATAATAAGGAAATTCTGCTCCAATAGTTAAGCTTTGTTGCCGTAATGATTCTTCTCCAATACAATAACCGAAATTTTTCCAATTTGAAAATTTTCAAATTTTCCCGAATTTTTACATTAGGTTACCATAAAAATTATATTAACAAAATTGAATGACAAAAGGAATGGTGTGTGGTTTTTTTTTTTGGGTAAAAAGAAAAGGAAAAGGAATGATTCTCTACTTATACGTACATATTTGTTAACGACAAAATGAATGATTTTATTTGTTGAGAAAGGAAACAAGTACTTCTCCTTTCCAAATAAAACATGTCGTTGACAAAGGAAAAAACTTCTTAATTTCCTAAGGAAAAATAGTCTTATGGTAAGTTTACGAAATTTGCCTAACTAATTTCATAGAACAATATTAGAAAGTCCGAAAATGAGGAGAGTAATAAGGAAATTCTGCTCCAATACAATAACCGAAATTTTTCCAATTTTCCCGAATTTTTATATTAGGTTACCATAAAAATTATATTAACGAAATTGAATGACAAAAGGAAAATTTTCCAATTTGAAATTTTTTCAATTTTCCCGAATTTTTATATTAGGTTACCATAAAAATTATATTAATGAAATTGAATGACAAAAGGAATGGTGTGTGTGTGTGTTTTTTTTGGGTAAAAAGAAAAGGAAAAGGAATGATTCTTTACTTATACGTACATATTTTTTAACGACAAAAGGAATGATTTTATTCATTGAGAAAGGAAACAAGTACTTCTCCTTTCCTAATAAGACATGTCGTTGACAAAGGAAAAAACTTCTTAATTTCCTAAGAAAATATAATTTCCTAAGGAAAAATAGTCTTATGGTAACAAATTCCGAAAAGGAATTTGGAATTTGTTTACGAAATTTGCCTAACTAATTTCATAGAAGAATAATAGAAAGTCTGAAAATGGGGAGACTAATAAGGAAATTGTTCAAGAAACTATATCCCGTGCTTTGCCTAACTAATCGCATGCTATTATATGATCAAATTAATTGTCTAGCTTTGCATCAACTATATCCCCATTAGTGAAGGAGAATTGAGCTACGTATCAGTACCATCCCTAATCCTCCCCTTCAGTAGCTTTGCCAAAGTTGAACGATAGGCAATCCCGGCGAAGGTAAGATCAGGTATATATCTCTCTATGCTCTTTTTCTGTTGAAGATATAAATGATAAAGTTATCTCTTTTTCTAACATTTTAAGCTTTTTTACATGAAGGTAAGATCAGTTTATTTAGTGCTTTGTCCTTACTTTAATTAGGCTCCCACTTTGCGAATAATGGAGATCAGTCAAGGTGACCGTAAATTGGCCAAGAGGCACTAATGAAAAGAGTTCACATAGTTTCATTTCTTGAATTTTACTCATCTGAAAAAGGTATTGCACATGATCTTGTACATAAGCATATAGGCTATTGCTGAATCACAAAATCCTGCGCTATTTTTACGTTATGTGAATGTTTCGTATTGTATTTTTGCATTCGCCTTGTTTGATAATACCTCACTTGATTATGGTTCATTTTTGTAGATCAATTGAAAAAACACATATAGTTCATTTTAATTTCAAATGTTTTAACAAAGAGACTTAAGCAAGAATTTTGCACCATACAAACTGAAAAGAGACACAAAAGTATAATTACGTGTGGGTGTCTTTGAAAAAGAAATGGATTTATATTTCGTTTTCTTCTTTGAAATTTATTTTTAAAATTTAGTTTCACTACTTTGAAGGAATCGATCGTAGAAGTGAGTAATATTCTCGTACCATTAAAACGAGCGAATAAAATCAGACTTTTGATTGTGATATAGATCTTTCATATTCTCTTACCTTTCGAAGCTTGCATGAAAACAGTGGCGGACCCAGGAATCCAATCCAATGGGGGCATCTTATTAATTATAATCGTGCAATCTTTTTTTAGTCAACGATCTTGCTAAATTAAGACATTTATTATGGATTATAAGGTTTATAAAGCATACTTTTTACAAAAAAAAAAGAACAAAAAATGAGCACAGAATTAATTCAACATCTTTATTTTTGAGATATATGTAAGTGTGTATGGTAAATATAGTGTTATATTACATAATTGTGCTAAACATATATATATATAGGAAGCCGGTCTCCTAAGGGATCCCTCATACAAAATTCCGTGCGGACTTGGCCCTTTTTCAACTTTCCGGATCAAATTTTGACGATCCGAACCGCTCAATGTTTTTAAAATGCATTTTCCAAGGTCCACGCGAAAAATCTTCAAAAAAAAAAACCTGGAAGGGCTTGATCCACACAGTTTTCGGTAAAACTGTACATATTTACAGTTTTACCGAAAACTATGTGGATCAAGCCCTTCCGGGTATTTTTGTTTTGAAGATTTTCCGCGTGGACCCTTAAAAATGCATTTTAAAAACATTGAGCGGTTCGGATCGTCAAAATTTGATCCGGAAAGGTGAGGTCCGCACCAAAATTTGGTGCGGGATCCCTTAGGTGAATATTTTTGTATATATATATATATATATATATATATATATATATATATATATATATATATATATATATATATATATATATATATATATATTTTTTTTTTTTTAGTTTTGAGCGGGGGTCGATCAGTGGGGGCACGCGCCCCCGCGTGACCCCCTTGGGTCCACCGCTGATGAAAACATTAGATATACCGAATTCTTAATTAATTAATTAAAATTAGAACACATTTCTCCTAGTAGTAGTACCACGCTAAAATTTCATGTCATGAGGCCAAGGGATACTTTGCATTTTGTACGACTAAGTGGACTAACATACGTTTTGTGCGGTTCAAACAGATCGCGCCTCGAATTATCCTGAGCCCATAAACCCACCAAAAGAGACATGGATGATTTGGAACAAAGAGGTTGGTGGGGTGGACAGACATATATGATGTCCCAAATTAGTTTGCGAATCTTGTTACTGCAAGCTACTATATTTTATTTTTACTTATCCTCCTATCAGCGGTAAAAGTAAAAAATAAAAATATGTTTGTGACTCAGTTGCGAAGCATGGTTTAGTACAATTGCAACAATATTGTGGTTTGTCATAACATGATGTACTCTCTTTCGGGGGGCAAAAAAAAAAATGCTGTTGTATAAATAAAATGTAACGAAATGATTTACATGAAAAGACTTATCTAAAATGTTAATGTTACGTATGTTATTTTCAATATTGTTTCACATGAAATGCAACTCTGGAAATTAGGCTATATTAAAATATTCTGCTAAGAAAAAAGAAGGGGGTTCAGAGTATAAATTTTGGATAAATTAATCTTCTAGCCTAAATTTTGGTAAAAACGGAACTCAATGGGTAGCCAATGCAGCGATTGAGCCCTAAATGAGTTATGAGAGGATTGATCAATGCAACGGTTGAGCCCTTCTAAGGCGCGTATATGCAGTCGCCCGGAAATGCCAATTACATTAACGAAAATCAAGAGAATCGAGCATAGTGACTTGCTTAACACCTCCCCGCAAACTAATGGGGATATCAATCCCCATTAGTTTGGATCGAATGAACTGAAAACGGTCAACAGAAAGTGGCTTTGTAAAGATGTCAGCAACTTAGTCTTGAGTCCCAATGTGAAGAACTTTAATCTGATTGCTTAGAACTTTCTCACGGATGAAATGATAATCAACTTCGATATGTTTCGTTCGAGCGTGAAACACAAGATTCGATGCAAGAGAGATAGCGAAGAGATTATCACACCAAACATGATGGGGAGAAAAAACAAAAATACCCAAATCTGTAAGAAGATGATGAATCCAAGTAATATCTGTTGTTGTATGTGCCAAAGACCTATATTCACCTCAGTTGAGGAACGAGCCACTGTGTGTTGTTTCTTAGCACACCAAGAAATCAAGTTAGAACCCAAAAATATGCAAAATCCAGTTGCATGTAGATCTGCGATTCATACGATCTCCAGCCCAATCGGCATTTGAGAATGCAGACAAAACTAATGGTCTAGGATGAAAAACTAAACCTTGATGTAAACTACCTTGAAGATATCTCAGAATCCTTTTCACTGCTATAATGTGACTCTTTTGAGGAGAATGCATGTTCTGACAAGCATGATTGACAGTAAACAAAATTTCACCAAGGTACTAGTAGTTTTTTCATGGTTTATTATATGCCCAAGATCACTCATGTAAGCAACCAATGCAGGACTAAACACCATTTACCTCCAAACCTAGGGTATTACAGTCTTCCCCTCTTAGGGATGCAACATCCTCGTTGCATAGTCCCACCAACCTCCCCTGGTGTCCGTGGTGGCAGAGGGCATCTTACCCACCACTTGGACTAGGGCAAAGCTCTGATACCATTTGTAACGTCCCATGTAGACCACTAGCCCAGTACCTTGTTTTGATGCACAAGCCACAACACATGGCCCAAAATGCTTAAGCCCAATGTACTAGGAGTCTCTTACATGGTTTGTTATATGCCCAAGATCACTCATATAAACAGCCAATGTAGAACTAAATACCATCTACACCCAAACCTGGGGTATTACATTTATGCTACCCTAATGCATGTGTTAATACTAAAGTTGATTGACAGAATTGAGAAGATTCTATTGATAAATGCCCAACTACACTCACATAACAGAGTTCATTATAATTATTTTGGACAAAGCCAAACTAATCATGTAAATATAAAACGAAAGCACACAAGGTAACCGATGTCTTTCACCCCAACCCAAACATAGCCTGACGCAAACAGTGACACTCATTTTCTGCCTTAGATTCATACCTAGAATCAGCAGTCTCAAAAGAGATAAAGTGCTAGTTAAAGATAAAAGACAACAAATACCCTGGCAATCAGATGGACTCCAACCAAGTATAAACGCACCATTAATGAACTTCCACAAACTACAGATCTTCCAAGCCACCTCGAGTTGTTTCGCTAAAGATTTCATGTACGATTAGATCACTATTGTCATGGATGTCATTGGGAAGCAACTACGTCTTAAATAACCAAATCTGTCGATAAAGAATTTGTCAAATGACAAAACTAACTAATCCCAAAAGCAAGAGATAAAACTCTCAAATCAAATGACAAGTCATTGATATGGAGAGACAAAACTCTCTCAAATCAGATTACAAATCGTTGATCTAGAGAGACAAAGAGGGAGGGCGGGGGGGGGGGGGGGGGGGGGGGGGGAGACAAGGAAATGAAAATAATATTATGACCTTCCCTTCCCGTTGCCAGACAAGGGTATTGAAACTGTTGGGCCCGGAGTGCCCCCATGGATTTGGTTACACAATGCCACTCCCTGCGACCGCTCTAAAAACAGACTTGCGGGTGCGATGTCGAATATCGTAAAAGACTTAATTGAAACCCTTCCTAACACCAATTGGTTTTAGGAGAGTTGGTGGAAAAGCGGTCCGACAAGTGGTATTTGAGCTAGGAGGTCATGGGTTCGAGTTGCGGGATCGTCATCGTGAGGGAGGGATTGTTGGGCTCGGAGTGCCCCCATGGATTTGGTTACACAATGCCACTCTCTGCGACCGCTCTAAAAACAAACTTGCAGGTGCGATGTCGAAAGCCATAAAAGACTTAATTGAAACCCTTCCTAACACCAATTGGTTTTAGGAGAGTTGGTGGAAAAGCGGTCCGACAGAAACCCTAGGGGGGAAGGGAGAAGAAAAATCTTTGTGATGGCTAAGGTTGAGAGAGAGAGAGAGAGAGAGAGAGAAAGAGAGATAATATTATGATTTGTATTAACTGTCTAAAAATTTAGATAATATATCTGATTGTACCAACCTTGGCATGCACTCATTCTTAGAGGGCCTATGTACAATAGAGAGATGTGTTGGGTTTTTTGGGTCCACCCCTTAGTGGGCCCGGTTTGCCCTTTGGGCCGGGATGGCCCGGTTTGTGTTTCTCTTTATAACTTGTTCTAGAGTTCACTTATATTGAAGTGTGTGCACATTGTATGAGTGAGGGAGAGAGCAAGAAAAAGAGTGAGACACAAAGAGGGTGAGAGTTTTTTGTAGCTATTGTCTATGATAGTGAAATTTTCTCTTGGAAATTCTGTGCGTGTCTTTCTCGTGTTTATTGCTCGTATGCGTGTGCAATGGTGTGTGTAATCTGGGCCATAAAACTCAACATGGTATCAGAGCTCACGGTTGGAGTACACACCGGATTGCACGGACATTATTGAAGTTTGGTTTCGACTAGGTTGTGATCAAATCCGGTTGGGGACTTGATCGAACGAGCAAGGGTGGTAATTCTCTCTCGGAGGCGAACGGTTGAACGGATTGGGATCTTATCAAAAGTTGTTGGAATCGAGTCTTGAACACAGAGATCTCTTCGTCTCGAACACAGAGATCTTTTCGTCTCGAACACAGAGATCTCTTCGTCTCATCGAGACGAGTACAGTGGTGGTCAGAACATCGCCGGAACACAGCCCACGCGCTGGTAGAAAATTGGCAAGTGAGATCTACTCGCGGGTTTGAGGTGCACGCGCGATAGCGGGTCAGGAAGTGCTAAGGCTGACGTCAGTAGGTCTAGGGCTGACGTCATCAAGAGTTCAAACAGTTCAGTGGAGGTCCAAAAGGGTCATACAGGTCAGGGATCAGGGTCAAATGGGTCAAGGTCCAGGTCAAAGGGGTCAGACTGGAGGTCAAAGGGTTCAAACCGGTCCAGACCGGCGGTTCAGGAGATAGTTAGACCAGGTTCAGACCGGACAGCGTTCCGGAGGCAGACTAATTTACGTTTTTTTACTAGTTCAGTTGTTTTTTTTCCTGATTCTTGATCGGTTCGGACCGGTTTCCGGCTTTGTTCGACGTTCCGGATCCAATCCCGGGCTTGGTTTGCGGAGATTTGATACGGATTTTGATGGTACGCTTTATTTTACTGCTTTTAAATCGTTCCAAGGAGTATCAGATCAATTGTGGGAGTCTCTAGGGGTGTTGAAATTATCTTGTTTGCTAAGATGTTGGAGTTTAACATTAATATGAATTCCATGATCCTATTGACGGCTACCAACTATACGATTTGGAAGCCTCGGATGGAGGATACGCTCATTCTGAGAGAATTATATGAACCTTTAGAGCACGTAGGAGTCAAACTGACGGAGGTGAAAACCGAGGATTGAAAGAGTTTGAACAGGAGAACAGTTGCTTTGATTCGCCAGTGTGTTGGGCAGGAAGTTATTCATCATGTAGCTCAGGAGACAGACGCTTACGCTCTGTGGCAGAAACTGGAGGGGATGTATCAGTCGAAAACATCTCAGAATAAGGCGCTACTGATGAGGAGGCTTGTAAATTTGAATCTCCAGAGTAGAGATTCGGTTGCTGTGCCTTCTAGTGAGTTTCAGAGTTTGGTTAATCAATTATCTAATGTCGGTTTAAAGTTTGATGATGATTTGCAGGCTCTTTTGTTGCTCAGTTCACTACCGGATAGTTGGGAGACTTTGGTGGTTCTCTCTCAGCAACTCAGCGCCGGGGGGAAAGTTATCGATGGAAATGGTTACAAATGCCATATTCAATGAGGATGCGAGAAGGAAAGAGATGGGGACTGAGCATGATGAGGAGTGTTGGGCACTAGTTTCGGAGGGTAACCGAGGAAGGAGCCAAACAAGAGGAAACAGGAAAGGGAAAGGAGGTGGCAACCGTTCACAATTGTGGGGTCGGACGTTTACATGCTATCATTTCCATGAGGAGGGGCATATCAAACGGAATTACCCTAAGTATAAGGCGAAAAAGGGAAATGACCAATCAAAGGATGCAACGGCGGTGGTTCAAGATTATGATGATGATCTATTGTTGGTAGTGTCGGATACTACATGCGCAAGGAAATTGGATTGGGTACTAGATTCTGGGTGCTCATATCACATTTGCGGGGATGTATCACAGTTTTTGGAGTACGAGGCATGCGATGGTGGTGATGTCCGGATGGCCAATGATTCCACGAATCGGGTTGTTGACAAAGGGATAGTAAAGTTTCGGATGCCGAATGGAAAGACTGTGAGATTGACGGGTGTGCGACACGTGCCGGGTGTGAGGAAGAACTTGATATCTCTCGGGATGCTTGATGAGAGAGGGTATAGCTTTTAGGCTATTGGTGGAGTTCTTCGGGTTCTTGACGAAGACAGAGAGTTGTTGCGAGGGAGGATGATTGGTGGACTATACCGGCTTGCGGGTTCGGTCGTGACTGGAGGGGCTGTGGTCAGATTTGAGATGAGTGGTATAGGTTATTCGGTTGGACAGGGGATCCAATTGCATAAGCACACACGGGGTGAACAGGCTTGTGCTAGAGTTGTGCGGGATACGGGCCCGGCCCGAAATGGAAAGAGCAATTGATGCATGGTGTCCACGAGGAAGCCCAGAGGAAAGAAACGGTAAAGGTGGGAGCTCCAATGAAGAAAAAGGTTTCTTTCGTTTTTCAGTTGGTTAGTGGTGGTGATTCCTCCAGGGTTGTCGACACGGGATTAGGGACACGATCACCACGGTCGCCGAGGTGGTGAGCTTCGGGTGGCACCCCGGTGAGGGGGTGCGAGCACCTCGATAAGGGGGTGCGGATGCTCCGGTTGGTGAGCAAGGACATTTCGGTTGGAGATGTGAGAGTGGATATCTAGCTTGCAAGGACACATTCTCTCGGGTGGAGTATTCCGGTTTGGGATATGGTGTAGCTCGACTGGTTATGACACAGGCGCTCGCTAGTGTGGCGGATCAGAGTTGGCGGCTTGGCGTTGTTGCAAGATCAACAATAGCCCACTCGGGGTGGAGGGGGTGATTGTTGGGTTTTTTTGGGTCCACTCCTTAGTCAGCCCGGTTTGCCCTTTGGGCCGGGATGGCCCGGTTTGTGTTTCTCTTAATAAATTGTTCTAGGGTTCACTTGTATTGAAGTGTGTGCACATTGTATGAGTGAGGGAGAGAGCAAGAAAAAGAGTGAGACACAAAGAGGGTGAGAGTTTTTTTGTAGCTATTGTCTATGATAGTGAAATTTTCTCTTGGAAAATCTGTGCGTGTCTTTCTCGTGTTTATTGCTCGTATGCATGTGCAGTGGTGTGTGTAATCTGGTCCATATATAAAACTCAACAAGATGAACTTTAAAAATTTTAGTCCATTGTGGAAATGCCTTGATTGTAGTCTTTCCGACATTAGAACAGTAAGAATCGAGCCTCTTATTCTGAAATTTTTTATATGACAAGATTTGAACTACATGAAGTTAATGTTGGGCCCTTCATTAGTGATCGATGTTCATTCTTTATCCAATGTCATGTGCTCGGGTGTGACAAAAGTCTTGCCCAAAATTTTCTCACCAGAGCATTCCATAACACAATAATAGTGATTTTTGTTTAAATTCCCTTCCAAAAGATTTGGCATTTTTCTACGCATGGTGATTATTTTTGTTTAAAAGACATTTTTCGTTTTGAGGTCATGTATATGTCCACACGAACACGAGTTGATCGACATGAAAAATGACAATTTTTTTTTTTTTTTGATAAACGGATGTTTGTGTCAACGTGAGCGTACCTCAACTAATTTTGATTATAGAGGTTGGGGATGTTTGGGCTGGGGGACCAATTATACTTGGATTATAAAGGTTGGGGATGTAATAGACGTGGTTTTTATATTAGGGACGAAATTGACATTTCAATAATAGATTCGAGACAATTTGTAAAAAAAAAAAAATAAAGGCCCAACATAAATTTAATACAATCTGGAATAGTACTAGAGCAGCTTCCAAGAACAGAGCTCCCGAGCGAGGATGTCAACATATTCACGTTGAATGTTAAAAAAACTGAGAGTACTACGTGATGGGCCGGGACTATTAAACCAACCGCCGCTTTCATTGGGTAGCAAAAGCCTGAAGGAGAGACCCCACCCATTTGCAGCCCCTTAATGAACCTGTACTCGGAGTACGTCTCCTTGAATCTGAATCTGAACACGAATCTCAGGCATGTTAAATCTTTACACTGTGAAGTGTGAATCCGTTGAAATTTTTGATCTATCTTCCCTGCATGTGCCCAACACTATTGACTTATTATGCCCGTTGAATTTACGCTGGAAATAGTAACATATTAGAACATAAAATTATACACCCGGCATGCAATTATTGACGGTGAAAGTGTGATCAACATAATACACCAACTACGCACCTATATTGAGGTGCTTAAGCAGACAACAATTGTAGATAACGCAAGGTGCGCCACTTAGTTTAGACATACTTCTATGCGTGGAAGTTTTGGTAAGCAAAATATGCTCTACCCAAAGGTAATGAGAGAATAGTACTACTCGGATCGCCACAATTTGTCAGTCTCTATTTTTATGAGTTTGTACCCATTTTAAATTACTTATATTGTTTAACATTAGCAAAATATGCGCCTCTTAATTTTTGGACTGCAATGGCTTCTCTTGAATTTGGGATTGTTAAATTAGGGTAGTTTGGGTACTAATTACTTTTTTGGATTGTGAATTGTAGATTATAGATTTTTAGATTAGATTGAGTATCACGCACCAAAAATGTTTGGACGATATGTGACGAATAGATTTTGTAAAAAAGTAGATTTTGTAAAAAATGTTTTGTTAGTTAACATATCTGATTTACAGAATTAACCTATTCCACAATCAGCTTTCAAACAGTCAAAATTCAAAAATAAGAAAAAAGCATTAATGGGGCGTTGGCCAAACAGTCCCTTAGTCTTTGATTAGGGAATAGGTCTGTGATTGTAAATGTATCCACTAATCCACATCTAAGCAAACAATGGCCTTTATCAGGGAAGTTATATTTACTAATATCCTATATATTATTGCAAAATGACTTTTCGTTAGTAATACTGAATGCGACAAGGTGTACAATTTGATTAGATTGTCATCAGAATTTTCAAGCAACACGTCACATAATCTTATTACCACTCTAAAAACTTATCCATGTATGTGTAGATGAAATCTACAATGACACGCATAAATCCAACTAAGGCCATCAATTTATTTTTCTTGTTTCCTTACAAATGTATTGTAAATAGAGAATTAAAATTAGATGAGAAATTTAATTAGACATCCTGTTTGAAATCTCTATTTATGTTGCCATCCTATGGGATTTGAATACTTATGTTTACATCCCGATATTGGATATTCGGACCTTTATTCCCTTATTTATTCCATTATTTACGTTATTAGTATTTATATTGTAGGATTGACCAATTATCATTTCCTTTATTAGTTTTAGATGTAGTTGTGTATGGTTCCCAATATTTCTGGGATTCTCACATTGATTCCTAAATGGGTAGTGTCAGTTTCTTTTTTAAATGGGATTCGGTTCCTATCCCCTACCCATGGAACACAAAATTTATCAAACCATTCCATTTCCACACAAAATCTACAGCTCAAACCACCCAATCAAAAAACTTTTATTTCCCTTCCCTTTCATGAATTTGGCCCGCACATGCAGCTCCCTTAAAATTTTTAACCATGATTATCATGTTTATTATGTGAAACCACCGAAGTGTTAAAGCAATAAACCATATTCAATTTATAAAGAACCTTGTTTTAAAAGACATGTGAACATGGTTCATGGTTGATTAAGTTACCATTTGTTCACCAAAGTGGTAAAATAATAAACTATATTCGTTATTATTTAACTTCCCTATATGAATTTGGCCCATGCGTGCGGCTAGCTCCCGTAAAAATTTTAACCATGATTTTTCTTTGGGTTTTCATCCTTTTTTTTTTCATCCTAAAATTATTTGCATATAGGGTAAAGATTTTTGGTAAAGATTTTTGGGATGACAACATAAATGATTTTTGCCGTAATTTTTTTATGTTTTCATCCAAAAATCCATGATCCAGCAATCATGGTTAAATTTTTTAAGAGATCTACGTGGGCCAAATTCATAAAGGAAAGTTAAATAATAGTGAATAGGCCCAGTTTTCCAAAAGATTTTAGCACCCAGGTGCTAAAATCACGATATTTCAAATAAAAAATGAAGTGGTTCCGTGTATCGTTTTTCGATTTTTTTCGCACCAAATTAAAGTACACAAGGAGTACTTTAATTTGGTGCGAAAAAAATCGTACAACGATACACGGAACCATTTCATTTTTTGATTTGAAATATCGTGATTTTAGCACCTGGGTGCTAAAATCTTTTGGAAAACTGGGCCTACCACTTTGGTGAAAAATAATAAATTAATCAACCATGTTCACATGTCCTTTAAAAGAAGGTTAATTATTTCCATAATGCATATGGTTTATTGTTTTACCCAGTTGGGGCACCGCCACAGCCAACAAATTTTGCTCATATAATTTAGAGAACATTTTTTACACTGCAGGTATAAATTAAATTTTTCTTCAAATCTAGTAAATTGCGCTATGCGTCCAAACAATGGTCCAAAAAGTAAAAAACATGATCACATTACCCAATACAATTGATTTGGTGAAAATTTTAGTTTACACGGTATAAAGATTGTTACTATTTCCTTTTCTTTCCACTTGACAGAGGAAATAAAGAGAACCCAGAAAATCAGACCAAAAATGAACCTTTCCACAATGCCCAATCTATTCTTCTTTCTTCTTCTAGCTGTGTCAGCCGTTTTGGTGGTTTTCCCACCTCCATCTACCGCTCAACTGCCACCACGTAATCCCGAAGTGGAAGCGCTTCTCCGGTGGAAACAAAGCCTAGGCAACCAAACAATCGTCAGCTCATGGATTTTCAACCAAACAAATGGTAATTCTTCAGCTTCGAGCCCATGCAACTGGCGCGGAATTTCATGCAACTCTGCAGGAAATGTAACCGGGCTAAACCTTTCTTACACAGGCCTACAAGGTACTCTTGACCATTTGAATTTCTCATATTTCCATATCCTCCTCCGTCTTGACCTCAAATACAACCAACTCAACGGTACCATACCTGCCAACATCGGCCTGCTGTCAAACCTTGTGTATCTTGATCTCTCCACCAACTCTTTCTCGGGAACCATCCCACTTTCTATCGCGAATCTCACTAAGGTTGTTGAGTTGGATTTCTCAAGGAACGCTATAACCGGGCAGCTTGACCGCCGGTTATTTCCTGACCGCGGGTCAAGTCAAGCTAAAACCGGCCTGCTTAGCATGCAAAGGCTACTCTTCCAAAAAACTTTGCTCGGCGGGCCCCTCCCGTCAGAGATAGGTAATTTGGAAAAGTTGACCATATTGGCTTTAGATGGTAACAACTTTTTCGGCCCAATTCCTGAGTCTTTGGGTAATTTGAGTAAGATAACTTACCTACATCTCAACGTAAACCAATTTTCTGGCCAAATTCCAAAGAGTCTCGGTACTCTGACGGAGTTAACCGATTTGAGCCTGTTTTCTAACAACTTATCAGGTTCAGTACCGGAACAAATCGGAAATCTTTCATCATTAGTAGTTTTTCATTTATTCTCGAACAACTTGAGCGGTCAATTACCTCCCCAAGTGTGTCAAGACGGAAGGCTAGTGAATTTCACCGCAGGGTACAATAATTTCACCGGTCCGATCCCTGTAAGCCTCAAAAATTGCACATCATTATACAAAGTCAATCTCAAGTTTAACCAACTAACAGGAAATCTTGATCAAGATTTCGGAGTGTACCCGAACCTCACTTTTATCGATTTGAGCCACAACAATTTACAAGGGAAAATTTTGCCCACATGGGCAGAATCCAGGAATTTGGAAATTCTGAATTTTGGTGGGAATTCCATTGGAGGTGAAATCCCAGAGGAAATTTTCCAGTTGAACCAGCTAGGAAAGCTTGATCTTTCCTCCAACAAGATTTCCGGTAAAATTCCGGCACAAGTTGGAAATTTGACGAAATTATTGTTGTTAAACTTGAGCGACAACAACATTTTTGGTCAAATACCATTAGGAATTGGGGGACTATCCAATTTGGAGAAACTTGATCTCTCAATGAACATGCTAAGAGGGCCGATTCCAGATCAAATAGGAGACATTTCAAGAATATTATTTCTAAGTTTGAGTAGAAACCACTTGAATGGGAGCATCCCATATCAGATTGGCAATCTTGTAACTTTACAAATTCTGCTTGATCTTAGTTACAACTCACTCGACGGACAGATTTCGCCTCAACTCGGGAAGCTGAAAAGCCTAGAAGCTTTAAACCTCTCCCACAACGCTCTCTCCGGTTCTGTACCGGATTCATTTGGGCAAATGTTGAGCTTGTCAGCGATTAATTTTTCGTTCAATCAATTGGAGGGTCCTCTGCCTGATACCGGGGTTTTTAATATTTCTCCACCGGAAGCATTTTCTCATAACAAGAATCTATGTGGTTATCCAAATCAAGGTTTGACACCATGTAACGACTCTGTATGCGAGGGTGGTTGTAAGGGAAGCAAAGGAAACTTGCGGGTGATCGTTATCACAGTTTCAGCCTCTTTAGGCTCATTGTTTCTCTTGCTCTTTCTTGTTGGGGTTATTGCATTTCGTCAAAAAAGCAACCGGAGGACCCAGAAAGAAGATGTGATAAGCGGAGAGGATATATATTGTGGGAGAATTTTGTATGGAGATATCATCCGTGCTACAGATGATTTTGATGATGCATACTGCATTGGAGAGGGAGGATCAGCTAAAGTCTACGAAGTTAACTTACCGAGTGGGCAGGTACTTTTGAAAGTTTTTACATTTCAACTATTTCCTTCTGTCTTCTCCATTTGATTATCGATTTTAAGTTTTCAGAGGTGTACATGAAGCTATTGATTTGTAAATAAAAGAAATGGTTTTTAACCAAACGGTTGTCATTTTTATAATTAAGAAGTCGGATATGAAGGCGGATATAATAAAGAAGGGGAGATATTATTATTATATCTGGCCAAGTGGGTAGATGCAATATTTATTGCCTATCTCCAAGTGACAAACACCGAATATAAAATAGTACGAATATGCTATTTAGGGAAATAGCATATCCGAACTATATATCATTTTTACAACCAAGCTGACACCCAGAGCTATTTATCAATTATCTATTGCACTTGTGAGCAATTCAGGCCGGCCTAAGTCCTAGGCTCAAGAGGCCTGGCCTAGGGCATAAAATTTTAGGACCACTCCCATATTTTTAAATTTAGGCTTGAGTATGGGTTTTTTTGGCCTAATAGAAAAAACAAAAAAGGCTCAATCTAATTTGAAAATGGACCTAAACAGAGAGCTCCATAGAAAAGGCGCAAGTCCAATTGTCTAAAATCCCCAAAAGGCAACCCAATATTATCTCTCAGAGTATTTGTTAAAAAAATTACACAATTCAAAAGGTTAATCGGTTTACCCAAATCAGTGGAATCTCTCTCTCTCTCTCTCTCTCTCTCTCTCTCTCTCACACTGTTTCTACAAACGCGAGGCAAGCATTTTGCTCGGCATCAAGGCAATATTCAATGCACATATTTAAAAAATTGTGCGTTGAATACAGGGACAAGAAATTCACATTTTAGCATTTTGCAGATGTAGTATTGTTTCTCAGAAATAAGTCGGAATCTCAGTCGTTGGATGGTTCAATAATAATTGATTTTATATAATTGTACGAATAATTTCGAGGCACTTCGTCAATGACAAAACTAAGTGTCTGCCTCAATCCAATAAAAGGTATGCTAGAAATCAGATTCTAGTGCAATATCCAAGTTTATTAAAGACCCTATATACCCAGTGGGAACAATTGGTTATTCACAGATATTTTTGGCCCATTGTTTATTGATTGATTGATTCACGCAAAATTGAAAACTTTGGGAATTACTAGTATTCATTTGCCCACTAGTAGATGATTTTGCTTTTAGAAATGCAACACGAGTAATATTTGAGTGATACTCATGTGTTCTTGAGATGACATGTACCGAGTAATATTTGAGTGATACTCATGCGTTCTTGAGATGACATGTATTTAGAGACGTCTTATTTTGTGTTCTTATATAATGATTAATAGAATTTGATATTGTTTTGCCATTCTCGTATGATGATTGTTGCTATATATATATTTTTTTTAAGCATTCACTTTTAAGGGTATAGTTTTTAGTTTAGGCCTTGAGCACAAAAAAATCCTTGGATCGCTAAGAGCAATTGCGGTGCTTCTTAGTTATCCGATTTGGGGCATCCACAGTGGACTCTTAAAATGGCTCCTAAGTGAGGCTTCTAAAATTTAGCAAGCTATTTGATCAATAATGGCTTTCAATGGGCGCCCAATACAAGCTCTCAATGGTAGCTCCTAAGCATGGCTCCTAACTCATTAGCTAAATCTAAGTAGCCTTGTAGCTAGCTTTAAGTGAGACCCAAGCACTTTTAATCTTTTTAGACTTATCAATTTATAGGACCCACACATTTTATTATTTTTTTCCCCACAAAATAGAGAATGCTTTTGCTAGCCCATTGAGTACACATATGCTCTCTAAATTTAGCAAGCTCTAGGAGTAAAAAATGGGTCCCAATTAGGCTTCTGTGTACATCTTAGGAGTCAACTTTGGAGCTATTTTTAGGGAGCTCACTGTGGATGCCCTTAGATCTCCGTGTAAAAACACTTCTCATTTATTCCTAAAGCACCCAAGTCATTCATAGAAAGACAAATACGCGTGCGAAGGAGGGATAATCTAGTCCAAATGTTTCATGCAGTAGTACTGAGGCATGGTTTCTGGCTCGGGGTAGATTCGGTGGGAATTATATTTTTTGTGTAAGTCGTCGCAAATGGAGTTGACTCAGTCGAGTAAGTTGACTCGGTCGAGTATGGATGTAGAAGAACTACTCTCAAGTCTCATGAAACACTGCATTGGCTGTTATTCTTCAGTTTTAATTGTACTATTTTGCATTGTATCACTAGTATCTTCTACTAACTAAATCCTCAACAACGTACAGGAAGTAGCAGTCAAAAAGCTATTTATGAATGAAGGTTCCGAGAATGGGGAGATCAAGAGCTTTGAAAATGAGATAGCAACACTGACAGAAATAAGACACCGGAACATAGTGAAACTCTACGGCTTCTGTCACCATGACAAGCACACTTTTTTGGTTTGTGAGTACATGGAAAGAGGAAGCTTGAAAAATGTTTTGAGCAGAGAGAAAGAAGCTATGGAGTTGGATTGGAGTAAGAGAGTTAATATAGTTAAAGGGGTTGCTCATGCTTTATTAAACACGAGTCTAAAATTGAGGTTTAGGTTCTACTCCTTTTGTACTCAAATAAACTTTTACCAAGTCAAGGCTCGAATAGTTCACAAATACCCCACTTCATTTACAACCCTAGTTACAATTGTGTATCTCCTAGAACAATTACTATCGTGGTGCATATCAAAGATACCCAAAAGGCAAAAAGAAAGAGTCAATGCCCTGGTATAGCCAATGGGCTACATGTCATTTCCTCGTCCTTCAATTCCCATCGTGGGCGTTTGTGATTCAAGGCTATATAGGAATAGCCTTTGGACACCCTGTAAACTTACTTATTAACTACCCCTAAACCCTGTATATAACGCTTGTAGCGGTGTAAATTTGGCCCTGCACGGCCCTTAAATAATCAGGCTCGGGTTGGCCTAGTCCAAGTCCATCAGGCTCCTGCCAAAAAATTAAGCCGGGGTAGGTTTGCCCCATGTTAAATATTCTAGGCCCATGCCAAGCCTACAGCTGTTACATATGAAGACTAAGGGTTCGGGCCCGGGCCATCTAGGGCCTTCTTCTTAGAATTTATATTTCTCGAAGCAAAATTAATCCTTGAATTAATTATTATTTTTTACACTTCGAACTTAAGGGCATTTTAATTAGTACAAGTGTGTTATTGTGTGCATGATTTTGAAAACAATGCGTGGAATGTAAAATATTTTAAATAAATCATGAATGAAAATTTCTTTCTATCAAACAAGCCACGAATGGTATTACATTACAAAATTTTCAAATTTGAGTGTATAAATTGCATGACTATAGGTCAAGTACATCCCAATTAGCTTGCACCTATAAACCTGACAGTCATTTGCATACTCCATCTCAAAAGATTATATAATCTATTTGCAATAAACAAAAGTTGTAATTACATTTATTGTTTTACAAACAAATCATCAGAGTCGGATAGTTCTAGTGAATTGCTCATAAACTTAGCTTCTCGATCACTTTGAATCTTCATTTGCTAATCGTTTTGATAACTCTTATCAGCATGCAAGGCATCTCTCTCGTCGTCATAGAAAAAGAAAATGGGTTGCTCCCACTGAATAAATCAATCCAAGATTACCAAAAAATAAAAAAAGCATTCCAAGATTACCAACAAAAAAAAAATATTCAAAAGTGGCGCTTAAAAGACTTTAGGACTTGTATTGTACGATAAACCCAACAGGACTTGTAGTATATATATGTCTATGTTTTTATTGCCGTGTATAAAAATCTGAATTAAAAAATTTAACGGGCTTGAATCGGGCTAAAAATTCAGACTTAGGGCCAGGTTAATCGGGTAGCCCAACGGGCCGGGCTTCAAAACCTCCAGCCCAAGGCCTACACATAGGGACCGGTGGGCCTAGGCCCGGGCTAAATTTCAACAGGCTCGGGTGGGTTTAGGCCATTTGTCCAAATTTACACCCCTAACCATCCAACAAAAGTAAAAATAATTTGCCATGGTATACGAACTCCATTCGGGGAATCAATTGTTGGCCTAGTTATGAGCTTTTGTTGTCTTGTTTGTACATCAAACTTGTGCTGGTTTTGGCTTGAAAAAATGGTAAAATGGAATTGAAAAAATGTCTACGAGGCTTTTTGGTGCTTTGTTATGAACGGAAGTGGCCTTTTTTATTAGGCTTTGCATATTCATTGGTTGAAGATATCTGGTACTTAGCATTTTCAGTTGCTTGACAACAACTCTACATGTTCAAACAAGTTTAAAATCACTACAATCTAGATAGACCTATTTGTGAGTGAGAACTAACATGTGACAATATTGTTGTTGTGTTTTTTCCTCGGGACGAGCCAGAATTATCGTACACCATGGTAGTGACTGAAAAATGTGACGTTTTCAGCTTTGGTGTTTTGACACTTGAGATTTTGATGGGATCGCATCCGGCGGAGCTCATTTCAAACCTGTACACATCTGTTGATAACGAACAAATACAATTAGCAGATATCCTGGATACTCGTCTTCCGCCTCCTACTAGTCAAATGTTTAAAGGTGAAATGGATTCCATCTTGAATCTAGCAATGCGTTGCTTACGTGTTGATCCACATTCTAGACCTACCATGTACGAAGTGTCTATGGTGCTTGAGGTAAATGCTGGAGCTGGCAGATCGAGAGTCAATTTTTAAGTTTGGTAATTCTGTCAGAGACGGTGTTGAGCTGGTGGTCAGTTAGTTAAAGCTGGATATTTTGCTCTCGTTCTATATTTCCGTTGTGTAATAAGGCTCATCGTCAGGATTTTCAAACAGTAACTAATGTCAAATACCTTAATCAAGTTTCACGAGCCAAGGATTTCGCGATAAACGGGAAATGCTGTAATTTTAATTGTCCCCTCGGGGTTATTTAATAATGATGATTGTTGTAAAGAGGTGTCAATTATCCAGCTTCTACTTCGAATATTGGTTTAGATTTTTTAAATCAATTAGTGAGAGCTTGTGCAGGTCATGATTTTTCTACGTAGCTGTTTTTATTTGATTCTAGTTTTCCATTGAATCGCTAACTTAAAAACATGTATTCTCTCCGTCCCTTTTTAAATGATCCATATGGATATGGGAGTACGTGTAATTTTGAACCCCTAAAAAATATATTTCTCTATATGACTTTTTAATTTGTTTTATAACAAATCAAAGTGCTCATTGAGTACTTTAATTTGGTACAAAAAAAATTTAAAAATGTTACACGAAAGTACATTTTTAAACGTCCGAAAAAATACACGTTTCCCAAGTAGATCACTTAAAAAGGGATGGTGGGAGTACTTCAGATCCTCAAACCTTTCAAAGTCTCCGGGCTTGACTTTAGTGCCCTTGCATCCGCTTCTTCTTCAAAGTTGCTATAGGGATCAACGCGAAAAAAGTTGGCGACGCAAATAACCACATCTTGTGAGTCAAGGTAATCACATCTTGTGAGTGCAGATAACCACATATGATCCCAAGTAGGCTTTAAAAATAAGCTATAATACAGATTATCACATCTCCTCTCGTGATTCCAGTTATGATTATCTGTGCGAGCGACTTTTCCGACGAAAGTTTAATTTTTCGTTAACTTTTCCAGCGACGGTGTAATTTCCGGCGAACTTTTCTAGTGCCAGTGACTTCATGGCAAGAATTGGTGACTGACGTTTAGCTTTTTTGCCCTTTTTTATAATGAAGATAAAATTGTAAGTTTGCCTCGCGAGTGGACTTGATATGTCTAGAAAATGTTAGGTGGATTGAAAATGTTAGGAAATTGTTATAGTGCACCCTATAGCAAGTGGCCCTACCAAAAAATAGATGATCGGAAATACCTGAATGCTCCGGAATAGCCGCCGAAATCTGCACAAAGTCGTCGGATCTGCAATTTGCTCTAATAAGACTCGTAACATATCCACCATTTCAAAAGAGGTCCATTGTCAACCACAAATCAAACCCCGTAATCAGTTAAACCACATTCATCATCATGAAGGCCACCATAATTAATCTAATTAATCATAAAGTACGCGCACCGAAATTAAAAAAAAAAATAAAACCAATGGATACCCAAACCGATCCAATACTATCATGGCGATTTTTTAGATTTTTCCCTACCCATGGGGCGTCTTTGTTTTAGAAAATTGATGCAGGGCACCTTATGAACTACAGAAAAGACGTACAACAATCGAACACAAACTGAATAGTTTAGAGAAAACACTCTCTAGACTTTTTTTCATTCAATAATAATTATCAATACCCTTGCCCTTAAGGCTTACAACTTATTATATAGGAAACCGGAAACCCTAATTGATTTGCTTCGAAAAGGAAGCCAAAACAATAAAAAACGCAAAATTACCAAAAATGAAAATTCGAAAATAATAGCAAAATAAAAAACTAGAGAAAATTCTAGAATGTTTTGCAAAAACGCAGCTTAATTCGGATTTTCCTTGCCGAAATAATTGGCAAGTCAAATATTTCTTTAAACAGCAAATTTAGCCATTCGGAGCCCTAAAGAGGGACGAAACCCCGAAAAACGATGTACGCCATGGCCGTAGGCGATGGGTCTTGATTGTTGGGCCGTTTCGGGTCCGACCCAAGTGGGCCCAACGCAAAATTCCACAGCAGTATTGTAACGACCCGGATTTTTGGGTACGTTAAATTTATTAAAAAGAAATAATAATTTAATAAAAAGAATTTCCATCAGAGTACACGTTGGAAAACGTGACGTGCATCCCATTACATAATACTTAGTACGGTTTGAGAAATTATATTACAGATCCAACATTAAAATAAGGAACTCTAGGCTTCTAAAGATTCAAATTCAGATCCTGATTCCGGTTCTCCTCCTGCATCTGATCATCATTCTGACCCTCTTGCTGATAAACCAATTCGCCGCCCTCTTCCTCGATACCTGGAGGGGGGTGGGCCGTAGCACCATGAGTCGACACTCAATAGATAATCCAAACCCTACTAACCCCTTACTTTACAAGTAATACACAGTTGGATATAACAAAGACATAACATTATGGAATAAATAAATTGATTCAATATCAAGCATCAACATGGTAAAGGAATAAGCAGGAAATAAATCGTAAAGCAGAAATTAAACACATAGTTGATTTCATTACTAGCCATTAACTTACATGTTCATCTAAGTTCTCAACCTAGAGAACTTTCCTCCCGGTTAACCAATAAGCAATATGACCAAACTGTGATTTACTCCCCCCTTGCTTGCCCGTGACTCGGGAGCCCCGACGGAAGGTATAAGTTATGTACTTAATCCAGCCGTCAGCCGCCTCACAATGATGAATTTCCCAGGGACTAACTGTACCACTGGGCTACGTATGGCAACTGCCAGGTCCTGTAGGTATATAGCCGTAACTCGGTCTATAATACTTCCACCCTTATAACGCCTCAGAATTCAAATGAAGTAAATCACAGAGTGTCACATCCTAGGGTTTCAAAATCAAGCAGACTGCCAAACAATCCTCCGAAACAAATCACTTGGCGGAACTGCCATACAACAACAATCTCGGGGTAACTCCCCATCAATCAATTTTCCAATCAACAAGCATTCAGCTTTCCATCATTTCGAGATACACTTCCCCCCCTTGAGAATGTACATACAGCGCATTCTTCAAGATGCACATACAGCGCATAAGGATGCACATTCAGCACATATCCTTAGGACGTACATTCAGCACGTGAGGTTGCACATACAGCACATTGCCTCGGGATGCACATACAGCACATAGGTATATTCAATACCGCACAATTCCATTATCCTTGGCTGACTGCCAATCATAACATTTCGATTCTCCGATATCAACCGGCTCTCTGCCGTTCAGAATTCTCAACTCATCATTATCATCTGAAACCAACATTCCGTTTATCCATTAACTTAACCGTCTAGGTGATTTCTAAGTACGAGCACCAAACCCCGGGAACCTATTTGTCCAATCTAACAATTCAATAATTTATCACCTCAAGTTTACAGTGAGTCAACAAAGAATAAAATGAGACCTCAATTAATAACATCCAAATAATTCACATATCGCAAAATTTATCATTTACCAAGCCTAATGAAATTTAACTCCAAGTTTATCAATTAAATCACTAGAGTACATCAAAACAAACATTAATATTATTAACTTTAATTATGACAACAAAACCAATTATAATGGACATGAATAATCAGTCAAACAACATAACCATACACATCATCGCTTGTTAAACAAATCAATCTTTAACCATCTTTAAGCCTTACGGCCATAATCGGTTTGGTGGGGTCCTAGACCCATTTCACATTTTGATTTCATTTCGTTCGGGCTCATTGCAAGCAACAATATCAAGTCTAAGGCTACTAAATATACTTAGGAGAGAGTAGGATAGCGATTATCTACCTTAGGTCCGGACGAAAAGCTCGACGGTAAAGGCCGGTGGTATCTCGAGTGGCAATGAAGAACTCCATTGCGAACAGAATCTTTGGGCTGCGATATCGGGTTCAAACCTCGTCCGTTTCCAGAGATTCTTGTGTCTAAAACGAAGCTCTCGAAGTGCTCTACAACGTTGATGAAGAAGTCTAAGCCTAAAACACACTCGAACAATGAGAAAAATGGAGATTTGTGAAAGGACAGTGAGCTGTCTGGAAAATGTGGCCGAAAGAATTTTACTGAACTTTGGATGGCTATAACTCACTCGAAACTTCATCAAATCAAACGAGACCAGTGGGGTTTGAAAGATAAGACAATTTTCTAACTTCTCAAACAAGAATCGTTCAAAAATATGGTTTGTGGAGGAAATGGGCTTGTTTCAAAATTGACAGAGACAGTTTACGGGGAGGAAAAACAGGCATTCAAAACATGTTGGATTTGATCCATTACTTTCAAAGAACCTATGTCCACGAAAAATCACACTCATACTAGTCACAAAGGAGAGTAATCACTCCAAAAATCAGAACATTTGAAGGTCATATGATACCCTTAAAAATTCGTACAAAACAGTGGTCTGTAGAAAAACGAGTTAACACAAAACAGCCCAACTTCGAAAAATCACCATAAATCGATTTCTTAATATTTTGAAGTGATTCTAGTGTCAAAAGTTTCGTAGAAGAATGAAGTTCAAAAGCTATGAAGGGATCAAAGTCAAGTTCGTACTCCAAAGGTGAGAAAATGGGAAAATACAGTGGCTATACGAATCTGTCTCAAAACAGATTTTCCAGATTTCAGACCAGATTTCAAAATTTCATAATAAATCGAATTCTCAATGGATTTGAGTGATTCCAGCGGCAAACGAAAGAGCATTGAGTGTACTTTAAATCATAAGAAGGAACTAAAACCTAATTAGAAGTTTAAGAAGGAGAAATCAACCAAAAACCGAGACCCTGTCAGCTATAACGAGCTACTATTCATATCCGCATATACACACGAAAATCTTCGATAAAAATTTATAAAAACGAGGGAGATGAGAGCTATACTTGCAGAGGTGAAGTGGGGAGGTGGAGATGGTGGTCGGACGTGGCGGTGGAGGTCGCCGGAGGTGTGGCAGCCGTAGCCTTTTTCTTTCTTTCTCTCCTTTCTTCTTCTTTTCTTCTTTTCTTCTTCTCTTCTTCTTCTTTTCCCAGGTAATAAAAGGGCAAGAGAGGGGACAAGGGGACAAGGCACATGGGAAAAAAAGAGGGACACATGGGAAGAAGGGAGGGGCGGCAGGCGTGGGGGACAGGCGTGGGGTGGGGGCGCGAAGCACGACGTGCAGTACAATTTACTCTGGGCAGTGTTCGAACTGTCCAGGCTTCGATTTCAGAAAAATACCAAAATATTCGTACTGACTTAGAAAATCGAGGGCAACGTCACCGTGTGCTCGGAATCGTTTGGAAAAATCTTGAAAGTAGAACACGCATTACGATGCGCTCGCCAGGTGAGCGTATATAGTTGACTCGGGTCCCACCATTGTAGTAGTCGTGCTAGTGTCATCTGCGTAGCTCAAAATCATCCTCCGCATTACGCACATTATTCTGGCCGTTCGTCCGGGCCCACTGGTGACAAGTCGGTTGAAATCATTCTGTGCACCTCGAGCACTAACTCGTCTAAAGGAAATAAAATAGATAAATAACTAAATAAATAAACAAATAGAGACCCGCAAATGGTCAACTAAAGTCAAAGTTGGGTAAAATTAAATTAGAAAAATTAGTATTTACAAATATCACAAATTTTATTTTTTGAAAATTTGGGATATTGCAAGTATAATTACGATTTTGCCACCCTAGGCTTAAAATGCCGAAAATACTCTTCCTCCATGGCTACTGCATCAAATATGATACACGGTCAGTTTACGTTCGGGTTTGAAATAAGCAAGTATATGGATCGAACCCGAACCCAAACCAAGCCCTAAAGCGATCTATATATACTACTCACAGGAGATGTATACAGCTATATATGCTAGTATATATTTATACAAATACATAAATCTACAATTTTAATTTATTTTCTTTGTTGCTTGTCATTTGCGTGGTTTAAAATTTAAACACGTTAAGGAAGTTAATTGTTTTAATTATTTTGTTTGATTATGTTGAAAGTTTGATGATTAATGGTAAAATCATATGGCATACTTTTTGAATATTAGCATTTTTTTTCTTCATATTTTCATTAATGAAATCAATAATAATGCAGGTATGGTGCAGTTCGGGTAAAAACTGAAACCCATATGGTTTTGTTTTTGAAACCCATATGGTTTTGTTACTAAAACCACACCTGTCGTGCATAAAGTTTGGTTATAGTATAAATATGCACATAATTTGATTTTTATATTTTCAGTGCCTTTGTTGCTGAGGAGTCATAGCTTTTTAAATATTTTTCTGCTGATGTGGATATTGCTGTTATGTTGCTCTTTCATTTGTTGTGCTGCTACTAAAGGAAATTTGGTCCTAATGCTAGTATGCTGATTAGAAGTATTTTGGAAAAAATCCACCCCTGCGTAGTAAAGTTTATGACTCCGTCCCTGCAAGTTGCTGATGCCAACTGTTCATTTGGAGCTGCTGCTTATGTTTTTGGGACTGCCTTTGGAGTTGAAGGATGATATCATCAGGAGTGTTTTAATCTTTTCATTGGCTTTGTTGGATTTTTGCATTGGGGATCGATCTGTTTTCTTCCCTTCTCTCTTTTCATTTCCAGCACTTCGCTGGAAATTTCGCCCACACCTTACACAAGTGTCTGGTTGTGGCCTCTTCCCTCGATGTACCCTTTGTCGAGTTTTAATAAAATTTTATTGCTGATCAAAAAAAGAAAAGTTAACGTTCCAACTTCCAAGCGCCCCAAAATTTGTTTAATTGAATTAGGAAAATTTTCTAGGTACCAAATGGGTACCACCTGTTTATGCCGAGCACAATCTCGGCCATCCAAAAATATTTTGGACAGCCCAGATTGATCCCGTCTCTCTCCTCTCACCTGACCACTCTCTCTCTCCTCTTTTTCTGCCTATAGATTCTTCCAGACCGTCGAATCACGCTTTGAAAGGCTGAAATTGCCGAACGGGTACCACGTGAGAAACACCACCCGGCACTGAAAAATTTCTCTTGAATTAGGCTGCCTGGCTGCCTGCTATATAGTCAAAGATTTTTGTTTGAAAATTTGAATGGGTAGGTGCCAGTCCATCTCCGAAAGAGGCCCCGCCACTGTAACGTACCCATTTTAAACTGCCACTTGTTACATCAGGTTTGAAGATGGTTTTCAACCTGGACTTCTCTTTCAATTTCGTAACCAGGTCCAAATCCACAACCATATTTCTGTTTATTCTTTTCCATTGAAAAAAATAAAAATTGTGTTGAATCAATTAGAATTTTCTTTAACCGTTATTTACGCACTATATGGCCTACAAGATCATCAATTCAAATTGTCAAAACACGATCGAGGTGGATTGCATGAGCCACGAGTGATTCCTTCATTACAAATTGAGGATCCGAGAGGATCCTTCGTTTTTTTAATCGCTTATGTCACCGGCTTCACTTTGGTGCGCGTTGACCCAAAAGTCCAAGTCTAGTAGGGGCCGAAGTTATTAAAAATTGGTGGAAAATGGACTACTTCCAGTTCTCTTTGTGCTATAAAAGGGTGAGCCCTAATTCCCTTTTCCTCTTATGCTGAGAAAATGGCTTCCAGAAAGCTTTTTGTTATATTGCAAGTCCTTTTGATCTCTATCATTCTGTTGGCCTTCGAGGTGGCTGCAAGGGAACTGTTCGAGACTTCAAAACCTGGAAACCCTTGTAAGTTTACGTAATTTACGCATCTTCCATATTTTTACTAGATTAGAAAAGTTGTAGAAAAATCAAGATTCCGTGCCATGCAATGATTCCGTTTCACGATTGAAGCCATTCATTTTGTAGTTATTTATGTGCAAGTTATATATACAAATAAATTACTTGTGACGTTGATTGGACAAGGATATGCTTTTAAACGAACAAGTTTTTTTTTTAAGAGGAAGGAATTCTCAGAGTTGTCATTCATTGCTATAATAACAAACTTGATTTGAGATCAACCTGATTCTTTTCTGAATGATTTAATATTTGAGATGATCAACAACATTGTTGGAGATATGCCTTGAATTCAACACGGTCGAAGAAAAGTGCAAAATTTGGTGCGAAAAGTCATTTTCTGGACCTATGGTCCGGACCAAGGAAAGCCCCGTCCGGACCAGTGGATTTTGGGACGTTTTTGGACATTCTGCCTCGGTAGTCCGGACCACCGAAATCCCCGTCCGGACCACCATCGGTAGTCCGGACCACCGAATCCCCGTCCGGACCACGGTTACGCGAATTTGTGCGGCTGCGCGTTTTTAAAGAGGTTTTGACCTAATTTTTTGTACTTTCTTATAAATAGAGGCCTTGGGGGCTATTAGGGTTTGGACTTCTTGAGTGAATCCCTTTGAGGGAGCCCCCATGGGGTTCCCCGTAGTGTGTTAGAGTTTCTCAATTGTTCCATTGGTGTGGTCTTGAGTTGGGATTTGAGATATCTAGGGTTTGTGTGTGTCTCTTTCGTGTGTGAGACGTTTGATGCTCTGTAGGTCGCGCCTCAGAGATTTGTCCCTAGTTATTGTGTGGATGCTTCAAGTGAGAGTTACGGGTATAGCCGGCTCTGTGTATTTCTCCCCATTGTTAGTGAATCCTCTTGCTCTTTTCCCGTGGACGTACCTCTAGAGCTCCGTGCTTGGGAGGGAACCACATAAATCCTTGTCTCTTATTTTCTTGTTGCTTGTGTTTATATTCTCTACTTCGGGATTCGGCACAACAAATAAATTGCTCTGATCGTTAAATGTGTCCCATTTTACATTACGCATGAAAGACGCATGAGAGGATCCTTTCTCGATGCAGAGGGATTTTACATAGGCATATGCCTTATGTTCTTTTATGCAAGGGCGGAGCTATAGCCATCTGGGGGTGGATTATAACCCATATAAGTTACAAAAAAGGTTAAAAATTTACATGTAAATTTTTTGCTGAATAAAAGATTTATATGATTAGCCCATGTAAATATCCAATTATATAGATTAGCCCAGGACAAATTCGATTCCTGGCTCTATAGTGTTTTTATGTCATGTGATTATTTCATTTTTTATTATTGTTCATGTGGATTGATTCATCGTTTTTCTTTTTAATCTCATACTAAGTATACCACCCCACTTATATTTCAATTTTTAGGATTACGAAAAAACTTATATATGGTTCAATTTAATATATATTAACTCTCTAGATAAGAGAGCCTTACACCGAATTATATATTCATCGTTATAAACTGAGAAGAGAGCAAAAAGTTTTCCTTTTAGCTGTCTTTGAATAGTAAATTTATTGATGTTTTTCAGTAAACCAAATAAAATCAAACCAAATCGAATCTTATGTTCCAATCCTCATCTTTTTTCGGTGAAAGAAAAAGAAAAATACTTATATTTAATTAGTAATCTAATTTGAAATTTTAACATCACCCCTTCTACGATTTAAAGTTTTATTGGTTATATTTTTGTAAGTTTGTTTCACTACATTGAAGGAACAATCACTAGAAGTGGATACGATTCTCTTACCTGTAAAATGAGTGAATAAAATCAGACTCGTTAAAATGAAATATATATATATATATATATATATATATATATGGAGAGGATCCGGTCAGGACTCCCGCATTTTAATAAAATGCGGACCTCCCCTCTCCCGGCCATTTCCCGGCCAAATGGTCGGGATCCGAACCGTTGGATGTGTTTAAAATGTGTTTTCAAGGGCCTACGCGAAGATTCGGCAAAAAAAATGACCGGGAAGGGCTTCACTCGAGCAGTTTTCATAACAAACCGTAGGATAAATATTTCATGAAAACTGCTCGGATGAAGCCCTTCCCGGTCATTTTTTTTGCTGAATCTTCGCGTAGGCCCTTGAAAACACATTTTAAACACATCCAACGGTTCGGATCCCGACCATTTGGCCGGGAGAGGGAAGGTCCGCATTTTATAAAATGCGGGAGTCCTGACCGGATCCTCTCCCTATATATATATATATATATATATATATATATATACTGCATTTGTTGTTCCTTTTGGTCATTATGAATGGAATGTTATGCCTTTTGGATTAAAAAATGCTCCATCAGAATTTCAGAATATAATGAATGAAATATTTTCCCCTTATTCTGAATTTTGTATTGTTTATATTGATGATATTTTGGTATTCTCATCATCTATTGATCAGCATTTTAAGCATCTTAGAGCTTTGAAGGAAGCAGTAAAACGAAATGGTTTAGTCATTTCTGCTCCTAAGATGAAATTATTCCAGACGACAGTAAGGTTTTTAGGTCATAACATCCATCAGGGAACTATTATTCCTATAGACCGTAGTATTGAGTTTGCCTCCAAGTTTCCAGATGAAATTAGAGAGAAGACTCAGCTCCAGAGATTTCTGGGTAGTTTAAACTATATAGCTGATTATTACCAGAATCTTGCCCAGGATACTGCTATTTTATATCAACGATTACAAAAGAATCCTCCTCCTTGGACCGAGGATCATACTAAAGCAGTAAAGCGTATTAAGCTTAAGGCAAAACAGTTGCCTTGTTTATGCTTAGCAAATCCAGCATGGCACAGGATAGTAGAGACTGATGCCTCTAATATAGGTTATGGTTAGGTTTACATCAGGATCGTGGAAAAAAGCTCAACTTAATTATTCCACAATCAAAAAAGAAATGCTTTCTATTGTAAAATGTGTTTCGAAATTTCAGGATGATTTATTAAATCAAACATTTCTTCTTCGCATTGATTGTAGTTCTGCTAAGTTTATATTAGCAAAAGATGTTAAAAATCTTGTTTCAAAGCAGATATTTGCTAGATGGCAATCAGAACTTTCTGCTTTTGATTTTAATATTGAATATATTAAAGGAGAACAGAATTCTTTACCAGATTTCTTAACTAGAGAATTTTTGCAGCATGGATGATGCACAGCGAGAAGCTATTAAATTAGAACTGCATCGTATTTGGGTCCAATCCGTATGTCGACCCTATACTTGGGCTGACCTTCGTTATGCTAGATGTAATGATTGGAAATCCTCTCTTATGGGGATAGTTCAGACTAGCTTATGTCATGGACCAGTTTATTTCAATGTTTATCCTAATTTGGCCCTATCTTTGACAGATAGGAATCTATTTGAAGCTGTAACTTTACATATCCAAACACAGGGATATAATTTCTTGCCCGGATCAGAAACTGTTGCAGTAATATACCGTGTTCATTATAAAGTTATTAATACTATGTGTCCTAATGCTATCTTGCGTAGTGATCCAGGAAAGACTGTAGTTGTTGAGAGTAACCAGAAAGGTATCTGCAAAATCAGCAATTTCCAGTTCAGGAAGGGAAACTTCGTTATATTTACGAAGCTATTCTTACTGAAACTTCATCAGTACAACTTACTCATCATTACCTCGAAGAAGGTAACAGCAGAACCCCAATTACTTACTCTAAAATGTATATTGTTAGAGTAATTCATCCACAAGAATGGGGATTATCAACTTTTGCAACCAGAACCCTGAAACTGAATGAGCAGAAATATAACTATTGGGATTATGCCCATGCTTGGACATATGCCCTTTATTATCAGAATCCAGTAAGAACCCATTCATGGTTCTTTATTATTAATCCGGAGATTATTCAAAAAGAAGTTGGTTTCCCAACATGGTTTCTCCATTGGTGGGAATATCATTCACCAGAAATCGAAATCTGATATGCAACTTATCATCCATACGATTAATAAGCTGGTCAATAAATTCTTCTGGGTTCTACTTCTGGTATGGTCCACCGATTAAGTTGTTGAGCTTGTGAGTACTCAACAATTTCTTCATTTTTTACTGATACAGAAGATCTATCTAAAGATAGTGTATCCATTATGAAAGCGTTAATTCACATATGAAGAAGGATAAAACGGATAGTTTCAATAACTAAGTAATATATCATCGTTGTTTATTATGTTTAAATCAGTTTTCCTTAATGAATCTCAGATATACCCATCTGTCAACGGTTTACGAGTCAAGGCCAACAATACCCTTCCCGGGTTCTAAAGGCACACAAAACCTCAACGCGACTTGGGTGAGGGACATATACCTCAGATCCATCAAAGAAACTTATTAATCATAATAACCAAGAACATCAAAAAGCTCCAGGATAATGGCCATCCGGACGATCAATATATATGCCATTACATGAAAGTTACATTTATAAGGTTGAATCGCGCTTTGGAAGTTCTTTCTCGACCCTAATCTGTATTTTGTTTATTCAGAGTATGGAGCCTCCTGATAGAGGTAGAGGACGTGGCCGTCATCGTGGCGGACGGAAAACAGGATCTCAGCAGTATGGAAGAGGAAGAGGTTCTCTTTCCTTAACAGAATTTCCATTACTGGGAGCAACTTCCAGTCAGCAGAAACAAAAATCAGCAAAAGAGGCCTTTGAACAAGGTCCGCAGTATGTTAAAAAGAATATAACAGAACCTGTGATCCCACTCTCTATAGGAGATCTAAATCTGCAACCACAGGATCCGTGGAGCCTGAAAGAAAGGTATCTGCAAAATCAGCTGACTGTAGTTGTTGAGAGTAACCTCTTAACCACAAACGTTGCGGTACCAAGGTTGATTGATTGGGATGAAGTTATTTTCCCAACCTCCTGGACTATTCCACAAGCAGTCCAACCTCAACCGATCATCAGTAGTCAGGTAGACCAAATTACCCAAACCACTGAAGGGGACATAGAGATTAGATTTACCCCTGATATAGTTAGCCGTATCTCTTTACCTAGAAGCGTTTCCTCTAGAAATAGCTTCCCACCTTACAGAGTTTCACATCCAACTACGTCTAGACACTCTGTATCAGAAATACAAGAGCAGACTTCGACAGAAGTTCCAACAGAACCGATGGAAACTCATATAGAAGGGCTTCGTATATCAGAACAACAAATTCCTCATGGAATTTACAGCAGTAGTGGAGTGAGTAAAAAGAATGACTCACCGACAGCATCTGAAATGGCTTTTCATATATAGTTTTATGGATTACACGCCTAATTCTCCAATCCGTTTACTTATCAGTAAAGATTTTATGTCTGCAGAAAATATGGAATTTAGAAATTGGTATTTTTCTAAATTTGATGAATCTGAAAGAGATTTTATTAAAACCCATTTTTATCAAGATTTAGAACATCGTCAGACTATTGTACCTTTTAAAAAATGGTTTTTAAATTGGTACCAAAATCAGTATCATATTGCAGTAATACATGATTTTCAAAAAATCTGGAGTAAGGTTGATGGTACAATTGTTAAATCCGTTCATCCACCTCCAGAACCTATCAAAATGGAAAATAGTAAGCATACTTTGGAAGCTTCTCCTTATGTGGATTTGACCAAAACGTTTCCAAAAGAGGAAACTATTCTTAAACAGAACAATTTTACTAATATGAGTTTGCAGACTATTGGCCAGCAATTGAACCGTATTGAGCATGATGTTCAGGTCATTATTGACAATCAGAAGGTATTGGGTTCTGTTCCTTCCTCTTCCTTAGCTCAGGCTTTTGAAGGGAATAACACAAAACCTGATATTAAACCACCCATTCCCATAGAAAACTTTTCCTTGGAACATAATGCTCCTTACCCTTGCCTTTGGGTTTGTGGGATTTTGGTTTAGAATCCCCCTTATCCGGCCACTTTCTTCTATACTTCTTCCTATAGGGTTTTGAGGATTTGGATACAGATTTCCTATGATGTTTCTTAGGATAATTTGTAGGAATATCATAGGCAAATTGTTGGCAAAATTCACCAATCTCTCTTTTCCCTGTAAGATTCTGCTTTTTAAGCTGATATTGCAGCTTCATGTCATTACAGATAGACAATCCTACCTGGACACAAACACTGATAAGATGTCCATAAGTACAGCCAGACCATTGAATAATATTACCAACACTAAGGTCCATAAGTTTCTGACGAACCTTTTGGGCAAATAAAGGGGGTAGGCCATCAATAAATTTGGCCTTCCAGTGTTCTGAGTTCGCATCTTTGCGCTGCATAACCTTAGTAATAAAAACATCCTTATACTATCTAAAATGGGTTAAAGAAGGACATCTGAGGTTCTGCAATAATTCTCTATTACGCTCTTGGCGTTGGTCTACTGCTCCTATAAAATGGAGAATGATAGCCTGAATTAAAGAATACACAGCATCAGGAACATTTGTGGTTCTTTGCTGTGGTAAGGCTTGTCCGGTGGCTTGGTCAACAGCTATGTCAGTAGTGACTTCCTGCTTAACTGCCCCAAGAATTTCTGTTTGCTGGCCTAACGAAAGATAATTATCCCACCAGCCTTTTAGACTACCGGTAAAACCATTAATCATAAAAATGGCAGAATTTATAAATTGGGTCTTTTTGATTATATCAGTAAAAATGCTGTTAAAACTTCTGAACAGACCATTTGTCTTGACACCAATGATAAAACAATCAAATTGTTGGGTTTAAAAGACATTCAGCGGTATTTGCATAAATATAAATACATGCATATTGGCTTTGATACCAAATATAAAAGGATCGTAACGAAGACCAGAGTACTTACTTACAGTCAAGGATGAGTACTGATTTTATTGATATTAGAGGATGAAGATAATTTACAGTGGATGAAGGGTTGAGAGAGATATGGGGAAGAAGAGAGGAGAGAGAGAGAGAGTACTGGGAAAAGCCTGCCTAACAGATGGCAGAATACTGCTTTAAATAGACGCTACGACCTACTGTAGCAGTTACTGTAGATAAAAATATCAAATACTGTTGATGACGTCATGGATGACATTGTTTCTGCTTTTGTCATTTTGTGCCGACAGTTACTGCTGGTGTCGTTTTGTGCCGACGGTTGTCATGAGTGACGAATTACTGAAACTTTTTCTTTCCCTTGGCCCTTTGTTGCTTTAATTCAATAAGTGAATCCCAAAGATCAGCTTCATCGAACTTCATTTCTTCTGTTTCATTTGGATCTTGAGATTCCCCACCAAGGCAAGTGAACTGACCATAATCTTGTTGTGAGGACATGGACGTGTCACTCAAAGTGTCTGTTTGGGATGTACTGATTCCCTGTACTGCTAAATACTGTTCTTTGATAATTTCCATGAGCTTGATGTCTTGCTCATGCTCCGATAATTTCGGATTTTCACTACGGATCATCATTTTGATTTGTTGAACAAAATTTACTGGACCCTGAGACGGGTTACTGCTCGAGGCCTGATCAACATAATCAGCCTTGTACTGCTCAATGGTTTCTTTGATAAATAATAGGCATTTATCAGTCTCAAAGCGAGACCACCATTTTACAAAGAAATTTCTTTGTATTTCTGGTATATTCAGATGATCTTCGGATATTTCATAACTCCATTGCCAAATCCAGGTAATCCTGAATTCAGTGCAAAACCATAAAAGATCTTGACCAACTGGAGGTTTTACTGCTGTTATTCCCTTTAATTTTGGATGGTATTTATACCATATAGGGAATTGATTCTGGTACCCTTAGTTGTCAGGATATAGGTGACACCAGCGATTCTGATGATGAATTAATCTCTTCACATCAGATTCAGACTATTCAGGATTCTTTTCAGAATATGAAGAGCATGGATATAAATAAATTAGTCTATAATGACAATGAAAATATCCATAGGACTTACTATAAAAGACCCACTCCACAAGATCTTCTTTGGGAAGAAAATTATTTTCAAAACCAAGTAGCTTATAGTGCCAGAACTATTTATGATTGGAATATTGATGGTTTATCTGAATACCAGATTTATGAAATTATTCAGAAAATGCTCATGTATTCGAGTGTTTGCAAAGCTGCAGGTAATAATGATGGTACTTGCTTGCCAACTATGTTTTTGCTTGTTAAGAATCTTCAGCAACAGGTGATTTTGGGAACACCTTTTTTAAATATGATTATGCCAATTATCAAGATTGATCAGACCGGTATTTATACTCGTATTCAAGATCATGATATTACATATCCTTTTGTAACTGATCCTGAAACCAGGATTATTCAGGAATTGCAAGGTTTTCTTCAGAACAAGGAAAAACAATTAAATTTTCTTCAGAAAGAAATCCAGATCATGGATATCAACCAGAAAATTCAATCTCCTTACTTGCAAGAGAAAATCAAAGAGATTGAAAATCATTTTCTTAAAGAAGTTTGCAGTGATCTGCCTAATGCTTTTTGGGAAAGGAAACGTCATATTGTTTCTCTTCCTTATAATCAGGATTTTAATGAAAAGTTTATCCCAACCAAAGCTCGACCTAGCCAGATGAAGTCTGATTATTTGGAGCTTTGTAAGAAGGAGATTCAAACTCTCCTTGATAAACAATTGATCAGAAAAAGTTATTCTCCTTGGAGCTGTACTGCTTTTTATGTCAACAAAAATGCTGAAAAGGAGCGAGGAGTTCCTCGTCTTGTTATTAATTATAAACCTTTGAATGATGTTTTGCAGTTTTATACCGATCCTTTTCTTGAATCTGAATCTGCCAATATCCTGATTTCAAATCAAATTTTGAAAAAATAACTGCAGATTGCAATCTTTCAAGAAGATCTTTTTTGATTGTGGAATAATTAAGTTGAGCTTTTTTCCACGATCCTGATGTAAACCTAACCAACTCCTCTTTCTGGGTTTGAGGATTCTGATATATATATATATATAGAGTAAACTTCCGGTCCAAACCTTAAGTTACGGACTACCGTCCGGACTTCACTTTCCGGACCAAATTTCGACGATCCGAACCGTTAGATGTGTTTAAAACGTGATTTTAAGGTCCAACGCGAAGATTTGGCAAAAAAAAATACCCGGAAGGGCTTGATCGGGGCAGTTTTTCACAAAAACACTATATATAGCGTTTTTGTAAAAACTGCCCCGATCAAGCCCTTCCGGGTATTTTTTTTTGCCAAATCTTCGCGTTGGACCTTAAAATCACGTTTTAAACACATCTAACGGTTCGGATCGTCGAAATTTGGTCCGGAAAGTCGAAAATACCCCTAGGTCCGTAACTTAATAAGTTAAGGTAGTTTGGATGTGAAGTTTATTGTATATATATATATATATATATATATATATATTTGTCGTATTTTGCGATGTATCTTTCGATCGAAATATAACAACGTTTGATTGAAGTCATGCTTTTCCAAAAGTGACTGGTTTCCAATTAGTACCATATATATGCCAAAATTTCATCGCATCAAGCCAAGAGATAATCAGAACCGGCACTGAGCTAATGTTCAACTTGCAGCACTTTAAGTCCCCAAAAATTTACAAATTTTAGGGCACCTCCCACTTTAGTGCTCCATGTACAATCCAATAAAAGGCGGCATCTTTAATTTTCCCTTTAAGCTCCTGACAAGTCAGAGTCTGCGCAGCCGGCGCGTTGATTAATGGAGCCTTTGAGTTACTACTATTAATAGTGTTTGACTAACATGTAGTTTGTGCTGTGCAAACAGATCGTAAGATGGAGAGGGAGCTCGTGAATACTGATAATCCTTGGGGTCACAACCCTCGACATGGTTGATTTCGTCGAAGAAAATCAAGAAATTCAAGCTTAACTCGAGACAATTAAAGAGGACGTTGGCTTGATGGATAGGGTGTCCTTTTTTTCACATTGGAATCTCACTTTCGCTAGTTCCACTATTTTTTTTTTCCTTCGCTTTCACTCACACTATTCCCCTCCGGACTCGGGGGTCCTGCTGCGCAGCAGCTGCACCGCACCAGTGCAGTGCAATGAAACGACACCGTTTGGAGCCTCCAAACGCAGGGGGAAAAATAAGGCAAAACGACGTCGTTTTGCTTAAAAAAATTGACAGATATGAAGGGAAATTCAAGTGGATTCTGCCAGGAAAGAACACCAACTTTCCTCAATTATTTGCAAACTGAAGAACACCCCTGGCTTGTCTAGTTCTGTGTCCAACATTTGAAGTCTATTTCTCCAAGCAGATGCAAAGGAAAAAAAAGGGACTTTTGTTTTTTTAACAGCACAAAAGGAAAATTTTGTTACTCAAAAGTATATTAAAGGGACAAGGAGCATCTCATATTCCAAAACTCTGCATATCTCAAATACAGAAACCATAGGCTGCATAATAGCCATAGGGAAACAAATAATCATTCTTAAGCCTACCAGTGGATCTGTTTAATGTGCACGATACTCAAGAATATAAACAAAATCATTGGCTCTTAATGCGATGTTTCTGCAGCCAATATAAACATTTCTCATACAACCTCAATTGATCAATCATTACTACATGGACTAAACCAAAATGTTGCCGAAATGGACTAAAGCAAATTCATTACTGCCCAAATGTAAAATTTCCAATAGATAAACTCGCATTACATTATTAGTTTTGTTGAGAATGTTTCGGATTACTGTGTCTCCTCTCCCGTCACCTGCAAAAAAAATGAAAGCATGAACATGAAAAATTTTAGAGCTAGACAAGTCATGTTCCATAGAAAAAATAAGTCGAAGTTTCCTACACACCTCGTATGAAGTTTGGGAAGACAAATCAAATTCACAATTCAACATTTGTAGGACATAGGGCAATGGAGCGGTTTCCAATGGTTCATCCTAATCCATAAGAGAACCATCTTTCCTGCTTTTTGTACAATAGTCTTTTTTAATGCTAAAACCCATAAATTTTCCATGGTCATTGTAGAAATTATATGCATCCTCTTCTGATTCAAACTCCCGCCCAAGAGATAGAGCATACCCACTCGACAACTCTTTCATACACTCCTCAAGTCCACCATCTTCCATTCTATCATATAGCAATACACAGTAATGTTAAAATGCATATTCACAAGTCTTTAATGCTAAAGAATATGAAAAGGAGCACTCCACATGACAGATTATCCTCCATGATAGATTAAAATATGGGTTAATATATTCATATTAGAACCCTACCCAGCCAAATCGAGCACTCCACATGAAAAGGAGCACTCCACATAATATATTCATAAAAAACAAACTATAAATTCACTGACGAAGGCAATAACCTTGGACATTCACCCATGCAAACCAACAAAAGCAACAGTCTAGAAGAAATAGAAAACAAACCCAACAAGAACCAAGCCATACTAGCAGAATACCTAAGGAAAAACGACAAAAAATGGAGAATTTTGATGCAGCATTTGGTACTAGTTCTCTTCAAAACTCACGAAAATAAGAAGTTGAATGAATGATATAGCTTGTACGAATCGAAGATAGAAGCTTACTCTTTAGGCGAGTTCGGTGCGCCATCGCCGGTTGTGGGCGTCGGTGGTGCGCCATCATCGGTTGTGGGCGGTGCTGGAGGTGGCAAAGCGGTTGCTACGACGGCTGTTGGTGATAGAGTTTCCATGGGGGTCGGCTCCTCCTCCCTAATCAGATCTTCCATTTGGGAAGAAAGGGTTTGGGAAAGAAGCGTATGAGGGAAGAAGCATTTCTGATCGATGGGAAATTGGGATCCAATTGGGGTTTTGTGGGATAAAGGCAAAACGACGTCGTTTTGCCTTTTAATTTTTTTCCGCGTTTGGAGACTTGAAACGGTGTCGTTTCATTGCACTGCACTGGTGCGGTGCAGCTGCTGCGCAGCATCGCCCCCAGATCCATTCTCCTCCTAAGTCCTATCCATTGTAAAAGCGAAGAATGAAAATACAGTTGTTTGTGATTTTTTTTTTTTTGAAAAACAAAGAAGATATTTATTAATTTTTGAAAACTAATTACAAGGATTAAAATGGACCGAGGCAAAAGACGTTATAACATGAGGATCCATCTCAAATATGTTAACAACTGATCACACGACAATCATATGCCGCCAAGTACGAGAGGGAAACAAGTTGACTAGAAAAGAAGACTAAATTTACAAGCCCACCAGCTATGATTAAACATCTGAGCCCATTCTGACAGAATCTCAGTAAAAACAATAGCTGAAAAAGGGAAATAGATAATTTGTGAATTATTGCAAGGCATGCGAGGTTTAGTCCAATTGCACCGGGGCCACCAGATGGCGTCCGAGCTCCTGCACAATCTCAAATATTCTTTTTAGTTGTGTTAGGCCTGGAGTATTCCAGATTATTTAGAAAAAGTGTTTATGAGATTGACCCCTAGCTGGCAAGCTGCCAACTATTTGGGGTAAAACTATAATTTTAGGTTATAATTTTTTTTTTTGGCCGCATTATGATACTAAATAGGGGTGTCCACGGATTGAATCCGGATTGGATCCAGATCCGATCCGATCCGCTCAGAGCGGATGATGGTTTTTAAGATCCGGAAACGAACCGAGCATTCACGGGTCGGTTACGGATCGGATCGGACGGATTTGACAAATTAAAGAAGGATTATTGAGCAGATCGAGCGGATCCGATCCGGAACCGGAACCGCCAGATAAGAAATTCTCGATCCGAAACCGAACCGAACATTCACGGATGGGTTAACGGACGGATCGGATTTGGACGGATTTGACAGATTGAGCGGATCGGATGATCCGTTGGACAACCCTAATACTAAATAAAATAATAGCTGCGTATATATACTTACAAACTTAGACCTACCAATTGGCAATATCTATATATAGAGAGAGAGTATATAACTTTTGTTATCCAAACACCTATGGATAAAAGAACCAGAAGTTTGAGTTCATGGGTTGTATTTTGAGGCCAGATTCTCTGTGCCTCTGTACCGAAGAATTCTCCGGCCGTTGGATCACCCAAAAATATTAAAACATAAAAGCAAAAATCACAATCCAACGCCCAAAACCCTTCAGCAAAGAGGCACAAAGGATCTGGGATGTTGTATTTTGAGGCCAGATCCTCTGTGCTAAAGAATCTCTGTGCCTCTGTGCCGAGGGATTTTCCGGTTGCTGAATCATCCAAAAATATTAAAACATAAAAACAAAAATCGCATTCCGACGACCCAAATTTTTCACAATCCAACGAACGTTGTATTGTATTTTGGTCAAAATTTTCAATTGAGCCCCTTCATTGGAGATCCTTGGGCTTTGAGAAGAGGGATGATTTTTAGGCATTGTGATGCTGTGCACAATAACCGGATTACCCCTGGTTTGACTTGCCGTGTGTAGCTCCAACTGGTCAAGGGCATTTTGGGATGTGAATTAAGAGAGAAATATATATATATATAGGGCCAGATCCGTGGACACATATTTTGCACATACTTTTTAACACTCCATCTTAGCGATAGAGATGGAGGGCTGAGATTAAAACTTAAAAAGGACCCTCCTCTTTTCGTCTCTCCCCAAAACACTAACCCTCTTCTCCCTCATGTGTTCTACCTCTGTTAACTCCCTAATTCACTCCCCCTCCAGTCACCTGACCGCACCACTGAGCCGCCGCCGAGTTCCCTTACTGCGTAGCCATTTCATCCCCGCTACCCGCCTACCACAGCAAGTTCTCCAAACCCTCCTTTTCCCAACCCACCCAATATTTCACCTAAAGACTCAAATCCAGCAAATCAGCAATATATGCACCGTATGCATATACGTGAGTGTATCAGGGTCGATACACCCAAAAAAAAAAAAAAGGCACGATCTTTGAATCACTCTAATTCTCAGAAATCTAATTCCCCCTTGAATCGCTCGTTTCCCCTATTTGTATGTCTGAATTTGAAAGCTCCATAAAATTTTATGATAACTGGAAAATACCTCACAAGGGATGATGTTTTCGGATTCTAGCAGAGAATTTCTTCATCGGTCCTTGATGTCTTGAGCCATGCACTTGGTGTGGGTTCCATTGCAGATTGTGAAACTCAGTGATTGCAAAATTAAATTGAAAACACTATAAAAATCCTAATTTCTGGTGAGAGAAAAAGTAGAGAATTTTCGAGCCAAGATCATGCATCTATTGCGAATTTGATTTCTATGAACCTCAAAGAACGTGGGCAGCTCGTCATTGGGGACTTGAGGTATAGAGGTCGAGGCTTTTAGCGTTACGGGGAAAGAGGAGAGGAAGAGAGAGGGTTCAACGTGGGAGAGGAACAACACGTGTGGGAGCATCTCGTTTAAGTTTTAATCTTAGCCCTCCATCTCTATGGCTGGGATGGAGTGTCAAAATATGTGTGCAAAATGTGTGTCTATGGATCCATCCCCATATATATATATATGATTTAGGATCTTGAACAGTCACGTAGGAAACCAACTAAGGCTAGTTTGGTTGGCTAGAACTCTTGTATCTTAATAAGTGGTAAGGAGTACTTCGAATCTTCTCACCTTCTTGTGGGTGTTATTCTTTTTTGTATTTATTGGATCATTTCTCCCCTAAAATGGGGCTATTAGCTGGGTTGGTTTTATATTGATTATAGATTTTGTTTCAAATCTCTCCATTTGCGTGTGTTTTTCAATTCGATGCAATTCATATTTGTATTCTCCTTCCGCTTGGGAAAAAAAAAAACTTGTAAATTATGACCTATAAAATTATCCACAATTGATAGTAGTAACTAGAATACCCCCACATATTGGTTATGTTTTACGAAAAATAAAAATGAGAAGAAAATTGTAAACGAACAAGGCAAAATTATTTACTCATGGGACCTGGGTATACATGTGCAACTGAGCTAAACCTCAACTAGTACTCCTTTAATTTTAGTTCATTAGAATTTTGTTTTGACTTTAAATGAAGCTCCCGCTAATGGACGGTGAGATAATCCCTTCGGATTATTCGATGTGTGTTTAAGCTAGCCCAGACACTTGATTATCAAAAAAACACGTGCAGCTGAACTAGGAACTATCTTGACACATCTAATTATTAATGTGTTTTGATGAATTTCAACATATCAAGGTCAAATAATCAAACAACAAGAATTCCACGTAACTGTGTGATTGTGGAAGAATTGGGGCAAAGGACCGGCCACCCAATAATTTTTTGCTAAATTAAGGACTGGATATTTTGTCAGCAATTGCAGTCCATCGTTGTTGACCACAAAAAAGTCCATGTCTGGCTGTCGAAGACATTTGAATTGGTAAAAATGGATCCCAGTCCTAGCCAGTTTGGGCTATAAAAGGTGCATGAGCCCCATTCTACCATTGAATTGGAAGCACCTCTGTTTCCTTAGGCTGAGAAAAAAATATGGGTTTAAGAAAGCTTTTGGTTGCTATTCAAGTCCTTTTGATCATCTCCATCATTCTCTTGGCTTTTGATGTGGCTGCCAGAGAACTGGTCCAGTCTTCAATCCCTCTGAATCCTTGTAAGTAATTACCTCGTTTATTTACTTTAGCTTTTCTTGCAAATTGTTCAGTCCATATTACGCGTACCTAGGAATGGCAAAATGAAGCACAAATAGATTAGTGGTGTTAGTAATTGGCCAAGCTCGAGTTAGCCATAGCTCGAATTGTGTAAATAAGCTCGGCTCATTTGTACCCCTATCAAGGATTTAAATATCAGCCAATACGTATCGGTTTTTCAAGGGACCGATACCGATATTTGACCGACATACAGTTCGATATAGGCCGCTATCGGCTGATATTTGACTGTATCACCGATACCGTTAGGTATCCCGATACCGAGATTTAAAACCTCCCCTATATTTACCCGGCTAATTCTAAGCGGTAAAATCAATGAGCGAACAAACTTCTAGTGCCCTCAAGGGGTTTATACAATTGAATTGAGTGTGAATAAATGTCCAAGATTGAAAAATAGGGCCATTAAATTAACACGTCTATTGTGTGAATAACATGTACACTGTGTTGTTCGACAGTTCATGCGATGAGGAAGCTGGTCAATCTACCAGATCAACCATGGGCTACCGGCCACAATCCTTGACATCGATGATTTCATTTTACATTTTCAACCACGATTTCAGCAAAAAAAGGAGGTCGGCGAGGTGGATACGATGCCCCGATCGATGTTGGACAACAAGCTATTATACTGTTTTTGTGTTTTTTATCCTACTCCTATCGTGTAAAAAATGAAAAAGAAAATTTTTACATAAGCTGTTTGTGAATTGTTGTGATGCAATGTTATGGTCCAACTTCACTTACCAAAAAACATGTTATGGTCCGGTCCAATTGCACCGTTGTGGTCTGATACATACTTGATGTTGCTCTATTTAGAAAAAAAAATTGATTTACTTCAAACAAAACTACTATAAGGAGATGATTTTCTTGAAAAGACTTGTGTAAACGAGGCCTGTAAAAACATTATCTTAAGCCACGTTCCTCCTAAATTACTGTTCTGATATAATTTATTCGACTTTTCTAAATTTTTGTTAGATCTATGTCAACTTTTTTGATGAATTATTTGTCTCAACGAAAGAAGTCAAAAAAAAAAAAAAATTGTACAATACCATAACCAAAAGCAAAAAGAGTTCTTCCCAAAAAGTTTGAAACAACAGCCTTTTTTCAAATTTCGATTCATTTGTCTTGAAACCAGGCTGTTAAAATGTTCCGCTGTGGGGGGAAAAAAAAAAAAAAAAGGGTACACCATATATTTTTTTCGTAAAGTTTATTTTTTCGTAATTGAGTAATTTTTTTGGTAAACCTTCTAGCCCGAATATCCTATGAACATAACACGGTGTCTCGTAATGCTACTAGTAGAACTTAACCTACCACTACTCAGCGTTACATTTTTAGTGAACAGAAATGAAAAACTAAAAAACATTAATTTGGCTAAATTGAAAAAAACTGTTTTTTTTGTTTTTTACGTTTTGTCCTTAGTCAAATTTTTTTTTGCATTTGTTAGTTTTGCGTAGAGGTGGCAATTTTCAACCCAACCCATGAACCCACCCAAACCCACCAACTCAAAACCCAACCCAACCCACCTATATTTTAATATGGGTTATAATGGGTGAACCCAAATTAACCCATATATAGATGGGTTTACATGGGTTTAAAATGGGTTCAAAATGGGTTTCACCATTTTGAAGAGAGAGACCTTAATATTTTTAATTCGTCACCTTTTCCAACTGTTCGAAGATGTCTTGGAATTCTAGAGACAGAGTTGCATCTTCCTTCTCTCTCTTCGCTCATTTTGTTAATATTTAGGAGGAATTTTTTTATGCCAAGTGGGAATGAACGATGTGGTGTCCTCTTGCGCACATTTAGTCATCTAAAAATGCAATGGACGGCCCGAATTCAATTATATTTTTCTTTTTCTTTTTTTTAAATATATCCGGTACTTTCAATCCGGGGTATCCGTTACATTTATGGATAGCCGGATGTAAGCGAGCTGACACCATGTGGTACCCGCTTGGCATTGAAATTTTTTTCCTGTTTGAGAGTCTGATTTCAATTCGAATTTCCAAATTTCAGCCTTGAACATATAAAATCGAGAACCTAGAGAGAGAGAGAGTTTAGTGAGGAATTACAACAATGATAGTTTAATTTAGTTCAATTTTTCTGGTTCATTGCAATTTGCACATTCGTTAAAATATGAGACAATTTCTCAGCTTATTGCAAGAAAAAAATCTTCATAGTTTCATTCATAAAATCGAGAACCTAGAGAGAGAGAGAGAGAGAGAGAGAGAGAGATTAGTGAGGAAATACAACAATGATAGTTTAATTTAGTTCAAATTTTTTGGTTCATTGCAATTTGCACATTCGTTCAAATATGAGACAATTTCTCAGCTTATTGCAAGAAAAAAATCTTCATAGTTTCATTGAATGAAAATGAACTTACTCCCTCGTTAATTGCAAATATGGGGGAAAATAAAAATTTAATCCACTTGATTAGGCCCACGAGCATCAATCTTCCTATTCTAAACACAAAATGGATAGATTTACAGTTCAATTACAAAATTGAACTGAAAATTTCTCGTTTTTTATGCAATGATGCAATAATGAGAAATTCCCATTGCTGATTCTCTCTCGTTCTCTCGTGAGAAATCCCCTCTCTATAACGGTGCACAACCGTTTCTTAAGTATGAGGGTTCAGTTAAAAAAAAAAAAAAAAAGGTATGGGTTGGATTGGGTTTGACTTGAACTATTTCAACCCAACCCATATTCAACCTATACACTATTGACCCATATTTAACCCATAACCCATATCAACTTGTCTAAACCCAACCCCACCCACCCATTTGCCACCTCTAGTTTTGCGTCAAGATTTTGTGGTTTCTGGATTTATCTCGTCGGGACGAATCCAAAGAGTATAAAATTGTGGTAAAAAATAATAGTTTTTTGAATAAAGCCGAAAATAAACCAAAATAAACCAGTTTTTTGGATTATTTTTCGTCTTTATTCACAAAACTTTAAGTTTGACTAACAATTTTATACTTTTTAGATTCCTCTCGTTGAGACAAGCCAAGAAACCACAAAAAATCGACTGAAAACTAACAAATGCAAAAAAAATTTGAATAAGGACAAAACGAAAAAAACCAAAAAAATCAAAATTTTCAATTTAGCCAAATCTCGCCTAAAACTCATAAAGTTGACCTTAATTACCAAGTGAGAACTACCACTAAATACGCAGCTTCACCAAAAACACGCTTCACCGCCAACCACAAAAATAAAACTCGGAAAATAGTCGGTCTTTCACATTCTGCTAGATCCTCATACCTTACCCGTTACCGAGTAATTATTAAGTGGTTTTGGAGCACAGTCACGTGATATTCTAACTTGTGGCGAACGAATGATTCTTAATGAGGAGAGACCATATTTATACCTTAACAACAAAATATCATTTTTAAATATTAGGGAAAGGCTACAATACACAATCCTATTTCGGTGTATGTGATACGCACCAATGAAAATGTTACGAAACCATTACCTCTTACATATAAAAAGTTCCGATTTTTTTATAAAAAATACGAAACACACCCATATTGTATGAATCATAGCGAAAAAATTACGAATTTTTTATACAAAGGTTACGAGACAACGAAAAATGTTACGAATTGAGATGCTGTGGCACAATATGAATCATGTAATAGGTGAATATGGTAGACACCTTTAATGGATGTATAGCCATTCCCTAGCTACTAATTACACAATTTGGAAGGAAAATTTCTTCATAACCAATTAATGTCATATAGAAAAAATGGGATCAGTGGTAGGTGTGCCGAAGTCATACACTTAATTCACGTGGAGTCTAGACCATACGCTTAATTTTGAGGCCCGTATAGTAGTAGAAAATGGTGTCGAGGCACACTGCGTGGTGGTGGTGGACTTAGGGTGCTGGTGTGATATTGTGAAAAACTTCTTGGGTGGCGAAACACATATATCAATAATCAAAAAAGATGCGGCTGTGGGAGCCAGATCTAGGGTTTCCAGATCTGGACTCTTAAAGATGACGGCGGCGGGTCACAGCTTTGGCCTTCTTTGTTTCCCTGCCTTTTTTTATTTTAGTTTTTTGTTGTTAGTTTTGTAGGCGGTTTTGGACGGCCGTTTCTTTTGTAGGCGGTTTTGCGGCCGTTAGTTTTGTAAGTGTGGCCAGCAGTTTCGCGGCCGTGGTTTTTGTTTGCTGGTTTTGGCCGGCAATTTTGTTTAATAAAATTCCTTCTACCTCTTTACCTTAAAAAAAATATGTGAAGGGAAGGTCTGAGTTTGAGTATATGAAAAGCGGTCGAATCATCTTTGGTTGTTAACTACTTACCCCACTAACCTTCAATTTGGACGAGTTTTAAACTTCAATCACGCGTATTTCTTCGGTTCCATCCTATGCATGGGGTGACAAAAAATATGTAATACTAATTATTCGATCTGTAGTTTCGGAGAACAGTCACGTGGTATTTTACATTATTTAAGCATCATAAATTTATGTAAAATTTATACACGTAACACTAGACTCACGAAAATATCTGGCCAGAGTGTTAGAGTGTCCCGGAGAACCAAGTTCTCTTGGGCACTAATTAATAATTAAACCCACAAATAAAAGGAAAATGTGTGAGGTACATGATCACAGTAATGTTGAAAAAAATAAGATGTGGGGTTTAACATATGCTTTCTCGTAGGTGTTTGGATGTTTGCTTTTTATATTTTTGCATGTTAGGTGTTTGGGTAGAAGTACTAATTAAAATGAGTTTCGCTTTTGAGTTTAGAGAAGAGAAGTGAGAAGTAAGGGAAGATGAGTTTTTTGACTTCTCATTTTTTCACTTTTCTGATTTTGATTAACAAAAAACCTACAAAATATATTTTGTACATATCTTCCACACTACTCTTATTATAAAATACCGTTTGCACATTGATAAGCCCAGACTGACCACTCGTGGACAGCACAGTCATGAGAGCTCAGTTGGGTCAGAGAAACCAACTCGGTTCTGTAGGGCAAATCAACCGAGATCATGTCTCAGTTGCCCTAAGGGGTCTAGAAGTCCTAACGGGACTCAGCTCCTAATTTTCAAGAGCAAGAGAAGTCCATGAGGCTCAAATACTAATCATGGAATTCCCAGATGCATTAGAAGTCCAATTTCTACTAGGGTTTAGAGACCTAATGTACTAAGGAAGCTAATTGGTAAACACGATTAGCAAGCGGCCAAGCCTCCTAGTCCTAATTAATGGGAATCAACCACTACTAATGCCTATATAATCATCCGTGTAACCAAGAAAAAGGTACGTTGTTCTGGTATTCTAATTCCTTGAGCAAAACTCTACTTCATGCGACAAATCAATTGGCTTAAGCATTAGAGGTTGGTTAATTGGCTAACTCCACACCGTTGTCCTCTAGTCTTTCTCTATTTTGCAAGCCATTCATCGAGCAACGCCAAAAATTGCTTCACCACATATCTCCCAACCACTTTACAGATTCAATAATACATAATAACCATAGTTTAAAAAGCAAAAAATACAAAATGCGAAAAGCTAAAAAGAAAAGCTCACAAACACCCCCCTAAAACTGTTTTTGAAAACTGTTACATAATGAACAAACAGTAAATTAGGATTAAATTACAAAAGTCCTTCTACTACTATATCGGTCAATTAACATAAAATTTATATGTATCTCAATTAATGTACCATAATTCAATTTGATATATTTATTAATTAACGTACGTTTAAGTTGGTCGGACATTTGAGTTATCAAAGAAAATATATTTGATGTAAGTGGCAATATCGGTATTATGAGATAGGGCTTGACATGAACCGGAGAAAAGCCAAATTGTTTTGAAAAATAGAAAATGGCAGAAAACTACATCCATTTTAGAACTGCCACTTGTTACATCGTGGTTGCAGCTGGTAATGGCCCTCCACTTTGACTTCTCTTTCAATTTGTCACCACTTATTTTAAATTGGACGATCGTTCGTCTTGTGAATCGATTCAAAACCTAAAGTCTAAAAGTCTTACGTTTGAAAAAACTTGGTGCGATCAATTTTTATTGATCGATTCATGTGGAGCTTTATTCTGGTTTTAAATAGACCCCGCTAATAAATGGTTCAATTAGTCAACAAAGGATTAAACGTGGTATTCATAATCTAGTCTAGACACTCAGATCCATGCCAAAATAAAAAAATAAAAATCCTATGAACTCAATATAGATACACTTGGTATAAAAAAAACGTAGAGCGATCTGAAAATCATACATTCATATGATCTAGTAACATCGATCTTAAAACTATATATCATCCATTTTCTACCATCAATATTAATCTCACCATCCACTTTTTCTCAAGACGGGTAAGCTTAAATTAGAGGGCTACGATTGTCGAATCAGTCTTAAGTTTTTCTAACGCTAATCAAAACACTATAGCCTCCATAATCTACAATTCAGATTTTCAAAATAAGATTGAGGTAAGCTGCACGCGCCACAAATAAACCCTTCATTTCAAATTAATTAAGAGTTTGAGAGAATCCTTTCTAGATATTATTGTATCACTGGAGTCCCCGGTTAAATTCCGGCATTGACCCAAAAGTCCAAGTCTTGTTGGGGCCAAACAATAAAAAATTAGTAGAAAATGAATGCCAGCGCCAGCGGCCCAGCCCATTAATTTTTTGGCTATAAAGGGGTGAATCCTAACGCCCTTTCCGTATACTGAGAAAAATATGGCTTTAAGTAAGCTTTTTATTGCTTTGCAAGTCCTTTTGATCTCTATCATTCTCCTGGCTTCTCAGGTGGCTGCTAGGGAACTGGTCGACACTTCCAGGACTCAAAATCCTTGTAAGTTTACATAGTACTTTGTGTAACGAAAGAGTAGACCTCGTGGTCAAATTTTGAATTCTGTAGTCTCTTAGTATTTCAAAACCTCCACATTGTTATCGATTCTGGTGGGGTTAGTTCACACGGGGATTTGTCCCGGGCTAAATCAGGCATCCACTAGTGTATACTAGAATTGGATTAATCAAGGTGACCGTAAACGGGTTCAAACACCCTAACTTATGAATAGATATGTACATAATTTAGGCGTCTTGCATTTTCATGGACTAGAATGCATGCATGCATATATGTTGGTTTTTTTTTTTTTTTTTCCGACGATTGTTTTTGCTGATTAATTCGTACTACCTCGCGTATGACTAAATATTTTGGGTAAACAAAATAAAATTTCACTACACTGAAGTAATCAATCAGAAATTTCATGGCACTTACCTAGAGAAACCTCGTGATTTTTTATTTTTTATTATCGGCAAAGGAAAATTTCATTAATCAGGCCATTAATCAAATTATAATGCAGATTGTATGACTAACAAGTACTTGCATGTGTTGTTCAAACAGATCATAAGATGGAGAGAGAACTTGTCAACTTCGATTATCCTTGGGGCCACAACCCTCGACACGGATGATTTTGGGTTCGAATCTCGTTACTGCAAGCTGCTGCTACGCTGTTTTCGTTTTTATTGTAAAATAGTAAAAATAAAAATAAGTTGTTTGTAAAACTATTGGGAAGCATGGTTTAGTCCAATTGCATAAATAAAGGCAAACTTTACTTATTATATACCCACTCTGCTTTGGGTCATGTGATGTTACACGTCCTCTAGTTTACTTTGTTGCATCTGCACCCCCTATGCTTCGTGGATTTGTGCACACCCGACTAGCGGAAATAATACTTTGCACTGTTTATGGAAACAACTCTGCTACGCGTTCGTACAAACACATACGTATGTACGCGAACGAACACATCTGGACTGTCCATATCAGGAATCAACGGTTTTTCAGATTTTAGAAAAAGTCTTCCATGTCTCTTACATGGAAAAGTTTTTTCAAAATTCAAAACACCAAAAACAAGCACGGACGGTCTTCGGTGCATCTTGCGTATGCGAGGCATGCGTACACAAGGAAATGACAAAGTCTAGTATGGGCTCATCTTCTTCTTTGATTATTCTTCTTTCTTAAATCTAAATAATCACTACTACAAAAATGTATAAAGATCACGCCTCAAAAATAAGAAAGATCTCAGTTTTTGTAAAACCGTGATTAAAAAATAGGAGTTAGATTTTTTATCACGGTTAAGTACATAAACCGAGATGAAAGACAGTTTTAATCTCGGTCATCTATAAAACGTGATTGAAAATAGTAATAAAATTAAGCTTTAATCTCAGTCATTTAAAAAGTGTGATTGTAAGTAAGAGTTTTAATCACAGTCATTTAAAAAGTGTGATTGTAAGTAAGGTGAGATAATTTCATTTTCATTTTTAATCACGTTTTATAGATGACCGAGATTAAAACTGTATTTCATCTCGGTTTATGTACTTAACCGTGATAAAAAATCTAAGTCTAATTTTTTTATCACGTTTTTACAAAAACTGAGATCTTTCTTACTCCCTCCGTCCCAGTTTGTTTGTCAATTATTCCATTTTCTAATATGCCTTAAATTGCTTATATCTTTCAATCTATAATGTTTTTCACCGTTTTAAAAACTTTGTATAATAGAATTAATCGTGAACTATTAAACAAGATCCATATTGCATATATTTGGAGATCGATATTAAAAGATATAAGCGATCGAAAACTAACACGATTATCAAAAAATGATAAACAAAAAGGGACGGAGGGAGTATGTTTTCTGTCTTGTTAAAGAAAGCTCAAAATGTGATGGATATTGGAGAACGGTTGAGAGTAAAATTTTATGGGGAGAAAAGTTTCAATTTGATGAAAATTATTGAGTTGGAGGATCATAAATATGCTGAGAAAGAGAAGAGGGATTTAGATGTTTTGATGGAAGGAAACTTTGTTGAATTGGAAGATGGGACATCCCTTTTAAACCCAAAAAAAAAATTATTGTCAGAAACTCATAGAATATGAACAAAAAAAATTATTTTTGTAACCAAAAATTAAATTTTCTCAAACAAGATTGGAAACTATAAGAGTACATAAAGCCTAGAAAATCATAGTCAATGGTCAAGAAACTAATATGGGCAAGTGAAAGACCTACAAAAACTATTATATATATTAAATAGTTCAACAATATAATGAAATGCATAATTGGTGGGGTGGATAGGTGTTACTTGTCTTGTGCAAGAGGTCAAAGGATCAAATCTAGATGGAAGCAAGGTTTGCAAGATAATGCAATTTTTGGATGCCTATATTAGCGAAGAAATTTTTTTCATCACGGTTTTTTCCATTTTTTAATCATGGTTTTACTAAAAACTGAGATCTTTTCTCTGTAAACAATCACGGTTTTTAGGAAAAACTGAGATGTTATATTGTCAAATATCACAGTTTTTTGTTTTGTTTTAATCACAGTTTTTCATGAGTTTTTATCACGGTTTAGAAGCGTGATTGAAAGATGGAGACTTTTAATCACACTAGATAAGATCACGGTTTTTTGACCGAGATTGAAAGTAAAAGATCACACCAAAAGACCGTGATCTTTATGCCTTTTTGTAGTAGTGAATCTCTCCCCTGTTATGACGGAGCTAGGATTTTTTGCATAGGAGGGCGAATATATACAATCAACAAAATTCTAATAAAGAGAGACAACGATGTAAATTTTTACTAACTCCAAAAAATACAAAATAATACCAACACATATGAAGCTAAGCATGTATGTTTCTTATATCAACTTAGATTGTAAAAGTATTAACGTTTATCTAATTCTATCTACTGAAATCAGTAGAGTTTTGGGCTTCCAAAATTTCAATCGGCCTTAGTTTTTAAAAGTAAACGAGCTAAATGAGTTGGGTTATAAATTTTGGGCCTTATTTTTTTATTAAAAGGATTGTAATCAAACCTCATTGAGACCAATTTTAGTGCAAAGATGTTTCATAGCTCGAAAAATATTAAAGCTTGGGACTATATAGTTTGATGATATATACTTTTTCCAATGTAATAGCAGGACTTTTTTAAATTGTAGGGATTATATAGTTTGATGATATATATTGTACTAGCCACCCCTAACTCCATCGATCCTTGTTGTATAGTAATTAAATTGGATCCTAACCGTTCATACTTTGCATCTTCACAAGTACTACATCCAATATTCTATAATTCAAGTCGATCAGAAAATGAAAACTTTATGGGTTGAATAGAATTTATTACTCCCTCCGTCCCATTTTAAGTGGTCATGTTACTATTACAGCTGAATTCAAAAGTTGTCTATAATTTTCAATGTATAATACAAAAAATATGAAATATAGATCTTGTTTGATAGAAATCAATGAGATCTAAATACAATCTTTTCAGAAGTATATAATACATTTTAGATTGAAAGTTATAGAAAATTTAAAAATAAAATAAAAAAAATGAAAATGGCCACTTTAAATGGGATGGAGGGAGTATAAAGTAAATTTTGAAATTTAAATTTACCTTTCATTTTACAAGAACCCAATCGCTGAGTTATTGATGTATGATCGACATGATTTTTGTTGCAGTTCTACTCTTTGATTAATACATTACAAACAGTTCATATTAAATTTTTAATCTACTGGTTAGATTCAAGAGGCATTTAAGGTACACCTTTGTTACCATGGACGAAAATGTGGATGCAACCAAATAAACCAGAGGTGGTGACACATGGCCCAAACCACATGGCCCAAACCACAGGGAATAACTGAGGTTGCCCTATGTGCAACATATTGTGATTTCTACCGAAAATTGGTGTAACCAATCTGGAAAATTTAACTTAATTTAGCCATCAATGTCACATTGAAGGGGAGATTTAGCAATTAGGCTCTTAAATTAATGTTCCTCTACGAAAAAGAAACGGGATGGACGAATTGTATAATTTTTTTGATGTACGCACCGTAGAGCCTGAATATCCCTTACAACGTTTTTCTATATTCGGTTGAATGAACCGTATAATCAGTTTATACATTACTTTGGGTTAGCATTCTGATAGATCGGAAAAATAAATTTTATATATGATCGCGAAGATAAAAATAAAAAATCAGAAAATACGAAAAAAAATGCATTGAGAGAGTCTCGAAATGTGAATAAAAATTTTCCTCGTTCTCCACTTGCAGAAAAAAATGACAGAAGTATAATTGTCAAGATGCCCACCTATACACTGTTACACAGCAAACCTTTTGCACTCGCCAATGTTCAGGTTAATAAGCTGTTTCCCAACGGCCCGTAATTCCAACTGATCACCGGTGAACTTCTGCCGGCCGCCATCGCAGCCATGATCACCTCTTCCATCGCAACCATTAACATCTAAGGTACCAAAATTCCAAGTCACCGGTGAACTTCCGTCGGCCACCATCTCAACCATGATCACCTCTGCCACGAGTTTGGGTACTTAACACCTCATTATTTAATTAATACTCCGTATACAACCATGGCAACATACATATAGATGTCAGATCTTCACAAAAAAATATAATTCCTTTGTGCCAAATTGCCCGCAAAACAAGAACTTGAAATGACAAAAAAATCAACAGAAATCCATATAATTTACTAGACATCAATGAGTCCTTTTAATTTATAAAAAAAAGTTTGATTTTTTTCTTGAAAAACTGTATTACTTAAGTCTTTGCTTTGCGAACCGGACAAACATTTTGAGATGGATGTAGTACATATATAAAGGTTAGCTAATCATACATTTAAGAATCTCATATGAATATATAATTTGGAGGGAATATGCCCACTTTGTGCATTTATTTCCAAAGGTTAGGGCTGTCTCCTATCCATCCCCCGTCCATATCTCCAATTATTGGGGAGTTAATGGGTTATGTTATTGTTGTTGTTGTGAACGGAATAGGCCCACATACTGAGGAAGGGATTATTCAATGTAGTGTCCTAAGCCCAGACCTCTTTACCACCGCATATGCCATATGGAGTGGGATCTACACATTTACGTTGATCGTCATAAAAAAAAATGCGTGGTTAAAAATCGGTCTGCATGGGCATCACGTGGCGGGCATTGAATCGTTTTTCAACGATCGACCAATATTTTTCCAAACTTAGGACCGGATATCTTCTCAACATATTTGTTGTTGCACTGTGGCGGCGTTTACCATGCATCCAAAGAGTCCAATTGTTGGTAGGGCCATTGACATTGAATTGGTAGAAAAATGGATCCCAGTCCTAGCCTGCTGGTTGACTATTGGTTAACCTTTGTTACTTCCCCTTCGGGTCTATGGTGGCAGATAATTGTCGCGGTAAAGGGTGTCAATCTAGTTAGAATACCTCTATCGCGTTGTGATGCCTTCTTCCAATATCCATTTAATCTTTGTAATCCGTTTTTAGAGATTAATAAAACCTATCTTTGCCATTAAAAAATAAATAAATAAAAAAGGTCCTAGCCTGCTGCATGTTTGGGCTATAAAAAGGTAACGGTGAACCCCATTCTACCATTGATCAATTGGTAGAATACCACTTCCATTTCCCTTTGGTTTAGAAAAAAATATGGCTATAAGAAAGCTATTTATTTTTATGCAAGTCCTTTTGATCTTCTCCATCATTCTCTTGGCTTTTGAGGTGGCTGCTAGGGAACTGGTCCAGTATCCGAGCCCTATAAATCCTTGTAAGTTTACCTCTGTTCGTATATTTTAGTTTTTACAATCAGGTGTTCGGATGATTCTAAACATACGTCGGTACATACCTATGGACGGCAAATGAATTGAGTTTTTTGCCACCACCTTGAGATTCAGCTAGGCTCAATTCGTTTAATAAACAAATCAAACTTAAATAGAATTTTTGGGTCGTTTGATAAAGAAGCAGAAATGAAGTTAGCCATAACTCGACTTGATCGTGCAAATGTATAATGTGGAACTCACTGAATTCTGAATGAGCCGAGCTCGAATATCTTACTCGTTTGCACTCCCACACTCACCTGGCTAAATCATTGTAAGCTTACCTCATTTATTTTACACGTAGCAGAGTTGACTTTGGAATAAAGCCCGTTAATCCATCTCTTTTATGCCTTCAAGTTTTCATTGATTATGGTAGCCCCCAATTTTATACGCACATATATATCGGAGGCCAAAGTTGGTATGAGATGAGTCTCGATCACTTACCAAGAATATGTGTCAATGTAAATTCTTCGGGGATTTTCTTTTCTTTTTTTCTTTTTTTTTTTTTGTTTTGATTGCCGTATTGGGGATTTTCTTTGACAATAAATGAATGTTCCAAAATTAGACAAAAACACAAACGAACTGAGTCTAGCATAGTTGGCTACTCTTGTACACTCCTATTTGGAAGTCAAGAGATCGATTTTTTTTTTCTAAGCAAAAGAGAAGAATATATTAGAAACTCGATAGGGGTACATCGAGAGAGAAGGGGATTCAGATTTTACAAAAAGAGGAAATCGACCAAAAAGAGAAAAAACAAAGGTGGAGGAATAATCCACAAACATTACAAAAAACAAGGATCAAAGCGTAAGTAGATGAGATCCAAATCTTCAATAGATTGAAACTTCGACAGAGCAATCTGAGATGCGGCTTAGAGAGAAATTATAGCTTGAAACGCCTGATTGCATCCAGATTTCCCAGAAAATCCTCAACAGAGTAGAGTCTCAAATCGTTCAGGCCCTTAATCCAAAGGGCAACCCTGATTTTAGTTAGCTCAGCAATGTTCTCCCAAATTTGTTGAAGATTTTCTAGGATCAAAGTGTAAATAGAAGAGATCGAATTTTGTTGAAGGCAATTAAGGATGGATAATCTTTTCTAGAGGAGCTCTTCCTTTCTTTCTTTGTTTCTTCCCCATGATGGACTTATTTCTTGAGTGGTTGAGTTTTGGACTTAGTTATCGCGTGCACTCTCATAATATTGATGTAGTGTCCCGTAACTTGTAATTTGTAATTCATACGTCATACATGATATAAATGATCACTCCTATCCATTGACAAAAAAAGAACAAACACAATCAGAGTAATGTTCTCGTGCCTTCAAAATGAGTGAATTAAATTGACAGAGATGCTAAGAACATACTCCCTCCGTCCCAATTTTATAGTCCCTTTTGGGGATTCCAACTTAATAAGAGGACATAATCATTGTACTATTGAAAACATGTTTTTTTCTTATTAATTTTACCCTTCAATCATTATAATTTCTTACTTTTTTATTACTTTTGACTTCAAAATCTAAGGGTAAAAGAGGAAATTCCTTAACAATTACCCATTTAGTTTTGAAATGGGACAATATTTTGGGACGACAAAAAGTGCCAATTGAGACTATAAAATTGAGACGGAGGGAGTAATTATCTGGACACAATCCTGAATACAACCCGAAACATACTAGTGGGTCCCAGCGTTCCGCATAAATCATGTGTGTGAGACCGTGTATGTGGTTGTGTTCGAAGTTGTGTTTGGATGATTGTGTTCCTAAGTAAAAACGATATACACAGTAAATGGTAAAATTTTGCCAAAATTTCAGGTCATTCGGCCAAGACATACCTTACTAATTAAACATGTGATTTGTTTTTGTTGAAACAGATCATAAGATGGAGAGGGAGCTTGCTGCCCGGGATGATCCATGGCCCCACAACCCTTAACGTTGGTGATTTTGTCTCACTAATGCGAGCTTAACGTGAGACATGTGAGGTTGGCGTGCTGGATAAGATGACCCCATGTTGTTCGCATTCGAAAGTCATTACTACGAATTATTGATTATGAAAATAAAAACAAATCGGAATAAGGCTGTTTGTAATTAAATGTTGTCTAGTCCAATTGCAACATCGCGGTATAATGATTCGAATAATAGTGATGTCACTCAAATTAGGAAAAAATAATTCATGTCATATAAGTAACATATGATGATACTTATGTAAGACTATTCAAAGCAGGCCAGGAATTACATTTTTTTTTTTTTGAACGGCGAAAATAAATTTTTATTAATCTCAGCATGTAATATAAAGATTAAAGGGAGAACGAGAATCGAGGAATTACATTTTTTGGCCAGTTGTTTGACGTGAAATGGTGGAACTTCACAAAAAGAAGATCATTTCGAAGGATGGAAGCCTGTAATGTTAGGGCAAAAAGGATGTTTACAAAGAAATTGGTCTAACTGTGTGTGCTTAATACTAATAATTTTTCACTTATCGTCCAAAAAAAGATATATTGATAACTCGAAAAGGGCGCATCGGGAATTTGTTAGACATTCTTTACGTATTTTTTACAGAATTGATAGATTAAATTACTTAATTACTTCCCTAAAAACAATTGATAGATTTTAAATTACTAAATTACTTTCCTAACAATAATTGATAGATTTTAAATTACTTAATTACTTTCCTAACAATAAATTCTTTCTGGAGCTTCCATTTAGCAAAAACGGGGACCTTGATGAGAAAACTGGATCAACTACTTACGCGTATTCAATTTAACTAATTTTGTTAAGGGATGGTCAAATATGTTCTTAGAATTCGATCATTCAGAATATATTCCAAATGAAAATGGGAATATAGGATCAACTACTTATTCATATTCAACTAAGCTGATTTTTTGAAAGGACACTCGAAAAATTGTTTTAAAATTAACAAACGGTATGGACCAATTGTGTGGGACCCAAAAGTAAGCCCTACAAGGCATCTGTAGAATTTCTATACCCCTCGGATCTGTACGAATAGTTGGATCCAAATATATATATATATATATATATATATATATATATATATATATATATATATATATATATATAGGGTCCCCTTCTAGTCCGGGATCCGGGACTCCGGACCTCTATGATCCGATCATTTTTTTTGACGATCCGAGCCATCCAATGTTTTCAGAAAGTGATTTCAAGGGTCCCCGCAAGAAATCTTCAAAAAAAAAAACCGGGAAGGGCTTGATCCAAGCAGCTTTTCGCAAAAATTGTACATTTACAGTTTTGCAAAAAACTGCTTGGATCAAGCCCTTCCCGGTATTTGTTTTTGAAGATTTCTCGCGTGGACCCTTGAAAACACCTTTTGAACACATTGGACGGTTCGGATCGTCAAAAAAATATTGGGAAAGTGGAGTCCCGGACTAGATCATTCCTCTATATATATATATATATATATATATATATATATATATATATATATATATATATATATATATATATATATATATATATATATATATATATATATTCGCACCCAGCCCTCGCTGCCGTTGGATGCAATCGACGGCTGTGATTTAAAATCCATCTCGCGGGTCATAAGGCATATCCGGGTTGGATTCAAACCCATCTCGCGGGTCAAATGACTCATACGGGTTATATCACTTTTTACCCAAACCCAATCTTCTCCAACACGATTCATCACTTTAGACCAAAAAATTCGATCGAAGAACACTAGAGCGAAGAAGAAGAAGGTCGAACCAGAGATTCCCAAGGGGTAACGTCACTCTCTCTCTCTCTCTCTCTCTCTCTCTCTTTTCTGAGTTTCGTTGTAACTGTTTGTTCGAATAAACCCTAGGTTTGAACGAACCAGACGAAGATCGATCAATTTCGAAGCTCAAAACGAAGACGACGAAGAAGATGGATCCCCCAAGGTTGGTCTCTCTCTCTCTCTCTCTCTCTCTCTCTCTCTCTCTCTCTCTCTCTCTCTCTCTCTCGAGTATTCACACAAAAAATTTGGTAACGGATTGGTGCAAGCTTCCTCCATAGTCTGACATGTGAGGCACTGCGACGAAAGACGAAGGAAGAAGATGAACCAGATCGAAGGAACATCGGAGGTAACGTTTCTCTCTCTATGAGTCATTTGTGAAATTAGAAGATTGGGAATCTCTGGTTCGACCTTCTTCTTCTTCGCTCTAGTGTTCTTCGATCGAATTTTTTGGTCTGAAGTGATGAATCGTGTTGGAGAAGATTGGGTTTGGGTAAAAAGTGATATAACCCGTATGAGTCATTTGACCCGCGAGATGGGTTTGAATCCAACCCGGATATGCCTTATGACCCGCGAGATGGATTTTAAATCACAGCCGTCGATTGCATCCAACGGCAGCGAGGGCTGGGTGCGAATTTTTCTTCCCATCAGGGTCCCTTATGTGAAGCTTATGTGGAAAAATTGCTTGGTCCTCATTTTATTTAAAATGAGGGATCCCTCATTAGAAGTTGATCATATATGGATCAACTTCTAATGAGGGATCCCTCATTTTAAATAAAATGAGGACCTCATGCTTCCCGACCAAATTTCGACGATCCAAACCGTTAGATGTGTTTAAAATGTGTTTTTAAGGTCCAATGCGAGGATTCGTCCAAAAAAAATACCCGTAAGGGCTTCATCCGATCATTTTTTTGTTA